>JAPWLS010001203.1:0-379561 GCA_028551675.1 Tineola bisselliella | reverse complement strand
CTGTCAACGTCTTTCTCCGCAAGCGTTTCTAAAACCGCAAATTGTACACACGGCGATTTTCAATTGGATACAGTTGTTGTGAACGGCAAAGAAGATATCTGCATCCCTTTCACACCTCAACTTTGACTCGATAAGTTATCCCTTTCTAATGATTGTTTCTTCCAGTCCAAAGTTCAATCTGTATCCATTTGAAGATTGTAGTTTGAACTTTATTAAAAATCAAATTAAAAAACAACAATTATTTGTAGAGTATATCATAATAATAATATTTAAGATAATAAACAATACTGAAGATAATTTGTCAAAATTTAATTACTTAATTACTCACGCAATTTCATAATTACCTTTTTTTATTAATGACTTTTGACACAATTAATGACTTCTTAATTACCATTTAATGTTTAATGTAATATATTGTATTGTAACACAGAGTTGTGTTAAATGACACGAAGTTGAAGATTTCAGAGTAAAACACTCGGTTGCGAAGAAGATGTATAATATGTTAAAATGCACACAAGACGATTGAACAGATGGCAAGCTCGGCACGGCACGCTCGCTTGACAGCCTCCATCTGGGAAGCAGTGTTGCCCACATTCCTCGTACAATATTTATTAAAAATAGGCAAAGGCTACACACTCCCCCTAGAATCTATGATGAAAGCAGGTCATCAGATATTATCAGAAATCACCTTTCGTAGCCGTCCGCGTTTACGAAACGGCTGTTGTGGCGTGACTCGATCATTCCCACTCGGGTGATAGAGCATAATGTCTGAAACGTGGTATTTACCCACTATGGTTGTCGGAGTGCTGGGGTTGGCGAGTTGGTACGTGGCAGGACCGACTACCTTAACAATGACGTACGGGCCATCACGGCGTGGATTTAATTTAGATGAGACTCCCTTATCCGTGCTACTAAGTGCGTGAGTTTTTAACACAACTTGGTCCCCTACTCGGTACGAAACATTGGAACGACGAGAGCGATCAGTGTACAACTTTCGCCTATCTTGTTCTCGCATGAAAGTTTCTTTGGCCTCCGACAAATCGTAACTCGTACTCGTAAGCAATCTACTTGCATACTCGATTTGATCCACTTCTTTGGAGCCCTGCAATGAAACAGCACCAAGTGCATAATTGCTTGCATACGTCTTAACGATGAAAGGCTCATTGTAATCAGCTTGACGAAGAATAGGAGCCGAAACTAATTTGTTTTTCAGTTCTGTGAAAGCCTGCGCTTGAACTGAACCCCATTCCCACAAAACGCTCTTATGTAAGAGGTTTGTCAGCGGCTGAGTAACATTAGAGAAGTTATCAATAAATTTTCTAAACCGTGAACATGTCTGTAAAAATGTTTTCAGCTGTTTAACATTACATGGTTCCTTCATATTCAACACAGCCTGAATTTTCTCTCTATCAGGTTCGATTCCTTTCTCTGAAAGAATGTGTCTAACATGCTTGACCTTTTCCGGTCTCAACTCTTGCACACCCATACAAGAAATGCTTATGCCATGCTCAAATTCCATCGGATAAGTCACATTGGGTCTATCTGAAATCATCCACAAGTTATTTTTAAAATCTAGCGACAGACCTACTTGTTTAATGAAATCTATACCTAACAATGTCTCATTTTTGTTATCTCCAGGAAAGACAATGAAATCAGTATTGACAGTGTAACCCGCAAGAGTCACATTTACACTAACTGACAAACAATCCACCATGTTAACACTACCGTCCGCTAGCTTAATATTCATAGGCAACTTTGTAAACTTATAATGTAACCGTTTAAGTACATTGTACAATGAATGGCCAGCGATACTCCTCTTGGCAGCAGTGTCCACTAAAGCGCGACCATAAACACCATCAATTGATATAAAAAGTACAGGACGTGTTTGAGCGTTATGATCATCGATGGAATAAAAACTAGCTCTCTCGCTGCACTTACTGCAATTTGACCGGATAACCCCGGGAGCACCACAACCATAGCAGGCAATAGAATCATTCACTTTAGAAGAGGGGGATTCAATTGCAGAATTATCATTAGAGGGACGATTCTTTTTACTTAACTTTGAACAACTATCCCGATTATGGCCATATGCTTTGCAATAAACACAATAGTTCTTACTTGTCCGCTTACTTTTTTCACTACTCAAAGAGGGTACATAGGTTTTACATTCTGATTTAATTGGAGTGGGTTTGTGTGTAACATTTGACTTTACAGTACTTAACTTAACACTATTAGATACATTGAGTGAATCTTCGAGTGCCCTCGCACTATGAAGGAGCTCTTGGAAGGAGCTGACACTGTTCCTGGGAATCCTTTTCCGTATCCGACGATCCAACAAACCATAGACCATATCCAGCTGCACCTTTTCGGTCAACACGTCGGGGATCTTCGCCAGCAAGCACCGACACTGAGCGACGAACATATCGGTGTTGGTAGCACCCTGTTGTAGCTTGAACAGGGATTGATAGATCGCAAATGGAGGTTTACGCTTTCCAAAAGCGTCACGGAGACCCTCCATTGCAGCAGACCATGATGACGTCGAAGGCCTAACGCCTTGCCACCAAACGGCAGCCTGATCCGTCAGCAACATGCTTAGACCTCTCAAGGCATTCTGCTCGTTTATGTCAAGACAGTCTTTATAGGTGTCTACTGCGTCAATAAAAGCCTCGACGACATCCTCGGACTGCGACGTTCCCGCAAATCTGTGTGTGCACGCGGCGAAATTACCCGCACACGTAGGCATCCGTTGCTGTGCTCCTTGCATCCCTTGCAAAGACGACAACAATTGCAGCAACTAGTCTTGCGTCATCTGCAACACCGGATTCGCACCAGCAGTAGCGTAGGAATCGTCCTCAGATTCCGACGCGGCGGCATCAGTCCTCTTCTTTGGCGGCATAATTGTCGCGTGGCAACCAAATCTTGCTCGTGCCCCCTAGTTGGGCAGCCACTTGTAACACAGAATGTATTAAATGACACGGAGTTGAAGATTTCAGAGTAAAACACTCGGTTGCAAAGAAGATGTATAATATGTTAAAATGCACACAAGACGATTGAACAGATGGCAAGCTCGGCACGGCACGCTCGCTTGACAGCCTCCATCTGGGAAGCAGTGTTGCCCACATTCCTCGTACAATATTTATTAAAAATAGGCAAAGGCTACAGTATTTAATTAATTAGTCCGATTGAATTCATACTGATATCAATTATAATACCTTTAAATGCTATATATATGTTTACCCAGGCTTTACCTTGCTATTTTTAGGTACCTTATTTTATTTATATGTTTTTTTTATATTTATTTATGGGTTACCCATAGGGGTTGCATTTACGGAGTCTCAAGCTGAAGACAAACGGTAGTAGTGTTGTTTTTCACAAAGCACCCTCCGGCTTAACAACACTTCAGAGTACAGCCAGCGTCTAGTGCCTGCACAAAAGACCTACGAACAATGCATTATAGTATAGTGCCTTACAAAAAGATACTTGGTTTTTTTTTACTAAATCATACTTTTTTAAACGTGTCATGGGATGCTGGGAATAATCTTTATTTTTAATTAGCTGTTAAAATTGGATTATATTGGCATAAAGTCATATAATAAGCTGCCCGATGATATTAGTAGCCTCCCTCTTTGTCAGTTCAAGAAAATCATAAAAAGCAAACTTATTCAAAAATCATATTACACGTTAGATGAATATCTTACTGATAAAAAAGCTTGGACATAATCTATGGCATTTTATGTTTACCCTTAGGTATACAATAGGATGACAATGCCCCTACACAGCAGCTATTCTTCTACATCATAGTAGATTTATTATATATTATTATGACATTAGTATGTAAGTGGACAATGGCAGTATACAGCAGCTAAATCAAATTAATAATTATTAAATTAATAAATTTATTTCATTTATATTTGTATTGACGAGTAAAAGCGCTCTATTGGAGCCCATTTACTAAAAGTAAATAAATAAAAAAATATATATATTTGTGTCCTGTTAATTTGGACAGAGCACATTCGTCTTTTCACGCCGGCATAGTGGAGTCGACTGTTGCACGCTAAAATCTGACATGGATGCTGATATGGATCACACTCCAGCTCAGTGATTCTTAACTACTGTGCCGCCAAATTTTAGACATAATGACAATAATAATAATAATGTTAATATTATTAAACAATATGATTTAATTTTCTTTAAATTTATCTCTTTCTTTGTGTGGTACCAAATTTTGAAATCATTAAGTGTGTCGCAACAAAAAAAGGTTGAGCATCACTGGTCTGGCTTAACATCAGACGGACTGAGGTCACATTGTCAGTCTCCACAGGCCGGCATCGTGGAGACTTAACTCCAGGCCATCTGGTCATATCCCAGGCTACTATCAACATTTAAAATAAAAATAAGAATCAAAATTGAATGCTTAAAATAAAATACAGGGAATTATTTTTCCAAATAAACTTTAGTATTAGATGATTCCATTTTTCTTCCAAATTTAATTTCTATTTTTTCTACGTTATAAAATATAATTTAGTTTCTTTTATAAGATAAGAGAATTCTTTTGTACTTACATAATTTCATTGTTTTTTCATTCGACAGAATAAAAACGTAACGAAGGGAGAATGTTTTTATATAATATGTTTTCTTTTTACATTATATTCAAGCTACATTTTGAAGTAATAAAAACATAACGTATTTACATCAATACCAGTGTTGTGAATTAGTTTTGTGAATTCCCCGCGTCATGTCATATAGAAGGATTCCCCTTTTTGTAGTAAAATTACCCTCAAAACTTGTTTCCAAATTTAAATATGAATTGAAAAGACTAATGGGTCTGAGTGCCTTGTAATGGTGTTGTAAATATTCTAGTATAATACGATATAGTACGTTATGTTTAGTTATAAATTTGTGAATTTATTAAAGATAATGCATTAGGATTCCTGAATTAACACTGTAACATAAACATCCCATACTGTGGGCTTATCACGAATTTAGTCTGGCTTTCGAATCGAGCTGTCACAAGTAAAACGTATCCGTTAGCAATCGGGATCATGTATTTTTACTAACGACTAACGAGCACCAGCAATCTATCAAATGAACGAAAGATCGAGACGTTCGAAAATTAACAAAAAGTATCTAAAATATTGTAGTTTCAAATGGCGCTGCTCAAATTTCCATACAAATCGCTTGAAGCGAACTCGGTTCGAAAGCCAGACTAAAATTCGTGATAAGCCCACTGATCATTAACACCGACGGCTATTATTCGACGATTACTACTAGCAAATATACGTCAAACTATTTGGACAGTGGGCGACAGGGACGCGATTGTTTGTTATGCAAAAGAATGCAAGCGAACACTATGCACAATATTATGGGAAATCTTCCCACTCAGTGTGTCAACCCATTTTACTCGGTAGGTGTCGACTTCGCAGGCCCGTTTTTGTTCGTTGAACGCCGCGGTCGCAGATGCAAAACAAATGCTATCTGTGTTTATTTGTATGCCTCATTTACAAATGCGTTCATTTGGAGGCCGTTAACGAGTAGTTCAAGGATGCATTTGTGTTAACATTGCTCAGAATTATTCCGTGCAGAGGAAGACCCAAAGAAATATTCTGCGACATTGGACGAACTTCGTATCGGCGTCTTAGGATATAAATTTATTCTCTGAAAAGTACTCGCAGAACCTCATTGAGCTTGCGGCAGAAGAGGGCGTCCGATTTAAATTTTCTCCGGTTTACGCTCCTCATTTTAGGAGCTTTTGGGAGGTTGGTACTAAATCTGCTAAGTACCACATTAAAAGAATTTTAGGAAATTCCCACTTCACGTTTGAGCAATTGTCCACTCCATTTTCGCAAGCGAGGGCGATATTAAATAGTCCCCTATCTTCTTCGCCCGACCACCTTTATTACTCCTTGACTCCGGGCCACTTCCTTATAGAAAGACCGCTGTCAGCGTCAGATCATATCAATACAAATTGCCTGAATTTCTTCCAACCCTTGAAACAGGTCCGGCAGCACTTTTGAAAACGTTTCCAAGTACAGTATATTGGCGAGTTGCAGCAGCGCACGAAGTGGAAGAAGCGTCACGAGGAGCTGAAGTGGGGCGACTTGGTGCTGATCAAAGAGAAAGACACACCTCCCTTATGCCAGCATCTAGGGCGCGTTCAGCACCTCTATTCTGGCTCAGATGGGATCACCATCAAGGGAACAGTGAGATCACCCAATCGAATCTGTTCGGTCACTTCAATCCAATGTTGAAAAAAGAAATCCAGTTGCAAACAGCTCAAGGCTATTACACTAATATACGTGTTGCAATTATTTTATTTACGTCCAGCCAGACCAGAGGAGAAACGACGCAGCGTGGACAGTGCCTTATAAATATTAACTAGCCTAACAATCTTCATAATTCATTACGGTTAAACTAGCGTCACTACCAGGAACCCCTGTCTACCAATAGGAACGACAATAGGGACGACAACACGTCGATATTGTAGTATTTAAACAATACAATTAATTATATTTATTGCACCCACATACAACAACCTAATTTTACTTGAAATTAAATAGGTATATATTGGGCTTTGTTGGGTAGTTTTAAGTTTAGTGATATAGTGATAATCCCATAATTGTTAATAAATCCCTTCAAAAATGATATATGTTTATTTCTAGCAAGAATAAGCGTGACAACTTTACCAACAGATCACAAAGAGTCGCTATAAATTGTACATTTTCTGGCTTTAGTGTTTAGAACGGGTGTACCGTAAGGTTCTATCCTTGGTCCTTTATTGTTTATGGTGTATATGAAGGATTGTGAAATCAATAGGGAAAAGAACCAAAGGCACCGCAGACAAATCCTCTCTTATCCCAAAGACTGAATGCAATATGTCAAAATAGAACACTGTAACCACAGAAGCTGTTGCATCAGTAAAGCTAGATCACAAAAGTCACGTAAACATCCCGCAAAAAAGCGAGCGAGGTACTTTATTTTTGAAGTATATAATTGATTTACCTAAAATATAAACCAATTTGTGTACGTTGTTCGCAGATGTTCGAAATTCAAACCTAAAGATACAATTGTATACAACTCTTTCGAATATAATAGAATAACCTTTTAAATTAGGAATTAAACCTCCCCAAAGCTGGTTCACGGTTAACAATTTGGTACTCAATGCGATGAAGACCAAATGTCTTAGATTCCAAATTTAAAGAGAGAAAGTACTGAAATTAAGTTCAACGGGGAGGATCTTGCAGCTGTAGAAGACACCATGTTTTTGAGAATCACCTTCAGTGAGGACGTCACAATTCAGTGTTGTCGAAGAAATTAATATCAGTTTGCTTACGCAGTTAAGACAGCACGACGTCTGATGTTGATACTTCAGCTACTTTCATAGTATTATGTCCGTGGATCTGAGAAAATAATTCGAGTTCGTAGGTAGACTAAGAATCGGATCCAATTTCCTTGCGGTATTCCAAGAGGCGCATCAAAACAGTTGGGTTTTCATAACGAACACGGAATTTCTACTGGAAATATGAATAAGACCAATGAAGGAGCTTTTCAGAAATCTGTGTATAATAAGTCAACAACGATATCATCATCTAGGTGTCCTCAGTAAAATATGTTAGATTAGTCGAAGTTGATCAACTACACTGCTTGATCTAGGACACAACAATTTTAAAAAGACTTGCGAATATAGGAACGATACCGATTCAGGTAAGGTCGCAGTAACAAGTCGCTGTTTTTTCTCCATGAAACATCTCATCCAAATACGGAACACTGGTATTAAGTTTTATCGACGTCTCAAGGTGTTTTAAATATTTACTATAAGAGTTAGCTTGTATGCGTTTACAATCGTTCGTAACCTTTGCGTAGTAGACAGCATTGTATGGGCAGCTGTAATTTTTTAATTTCAAGCCCATTCGGATTTTCCATTCAACATGGTAATAAGATTATTAATGCAGACTAAGAACAAAAAAGGCCCCAATTGGATCCCTGAGGTATACACCTCTTCAGTTGATCGCAACGAAATATTATTTTTATTATTGTACCATTGATTTAAAATTTATAAGATTTTGAATGGTCGCAAATACTAGCCAATGCCTGACACGTGTACTAAGTAGTTGGTGGCGCAATTGGGATAGTGCGAAAGAAAAAATAAAAAGGAGCTATCTCAAGGAAAAAATGTCATGTAACTTACTTGACGAGCTCGATCGAGAAGCACCCTGGTCCAGCAGAAGCACTTGGTTTCACTATGACATGATGATTGCGGCGCGGAACTGATACAATATATAGCGGTGCGGTGGTTTATAACAGAACAAGTGATAAAAATGCGGCGCGGATAATAATTAGCGTCGTCTCGTTGCGAGCGACGTGCGGACTCAAACGTAACGTGTAACTGCATACCGGAAAAGGAGGTAGGCCAGGAAAGAAGTTTGACACTACGTTCCAGTGTACCGTGTTTTGCAAAAATAAAACGCGTCAACACCAGTCGATATTTATATATATTTTTGTGATATATGGTTAAATAAACAAAATATAGGTATGTAAAAATAAATGCATAAGCATCTATATATTTCTATCTCATTTCAGTACGAATCGTTCAAACAACAATGGCCGGTTAGAGCGTCTTCGCAAACTCAATTCTTGGCCATTTTATTTGTAGGTTGACCATTCTTCAAGTTTTCTGTTTTTACATTAAATGTTTCGTTAAAGTTTGAAGTTATAAATAGTTCTTCATATCTTCATAGTCAATTTTTTATGTAATTAATATTATTATTGAAACTTCTCTTTATAAATAAACATGTTTAATTTTTTACTCTTAAATAATAATAATAATAATACTTTATTCACACTTTATACATAAAGAATTTACCGATGGTTCCCACACTGTCCTGTGGGACCGATCAACTATACAAATTGCCCACACTAGGTTAGGTAGAAAAGGTGGAAGGGAATTTTTGATATAATAAATACATTATATATATATAGGTTTAAACAGAAATACTAGTACAACAGTATTGAATCCGATTTAGGTCTTTCTATGACTGACACAGGGCTAAATAAAGGGGAAACAAAACAATTTAAATCTTTTAACAAATTTCGTTCTTACAGTTTTATAAATAATCAGTAACACGATTTCCAATTGCCATGATAGTGAAATCTGTGGTCACAGTCGTTTCATTTCGCCTCTGTACCCACACCCTCGAGATATTTATCGTTGTGCGACCAAAACAAACAGATGGGAGAAATTGCACTTTTCATGATTCGGCAAATACTACACATGCTTGTAATAGCACTGTACGTCTTTTCCTTCGAATCTGTCTGCTACTTCTATATTAAACATTCCGTAATAACCTGTGCTTTTATCTTTCCTAATATCTTCTAGAATAGATAATATTATTAATGAAATGTAAATAGAATGTGATCCGGCTCGAAGGACCAGAAATATGTACAGTCAATTGCTCACTACCCGCACACTTGTATGATTAATTATGCTTGTATATTTTTGTTCTATACTTATAGGTATAGAGCTTGAAAATCAGTACAAAGAAATGTTAGTTTCTTTCAAAAACAGCCTTTCTAAATAATTTCCACTTTAATTGTGATTTATTCAGATTGACAAAAGAGTGACATTGAGTAACTTCCAATTTTAAAGAAATGCCTATATCTGGAAACGTATTCTTTTTTCTTTTTCGATAATTTCAGATGCGTCATTTTACTACTGTATTTATTTATTTAAACACACACAACAAACAGTTAACAAACCCACACATAAAAGTAACAATTACATTGAAAAGAAATTAAGCTAAGTTTGATAACCTAGCAGTTATGATTAACATATATTAGAAGAAAAACTTATACATTAAAACCAATACTACTATACGGATGCCAGTCTGCTGCTCAAACATCGAACATTACGAGAAAGCCAAGTGCAAAATGGACTTGAGTTTTGGCTTCAAGTGGAATAAATCAATATTAGTGACGTTTTCATGTAGATTGTAAAAGTACACAACATTTACTGTAAAATTATGTGGCATCATCAGGATACGTGAAGTGGCGAAGCGACCACAAGTTATTGAATGTTGGTGAAGGTTATTTAATTTCCTTCATCGACCTAATGTAGCGGGAATTATAAGCAAAATAATTTTAAATAATTTCCTTTAATATGGATTTCCGCAAAGTAACGCCTGAAACAATTATTTACATTAACTGTAACTAAACTTATATATGTACTAGCTGTTGCCCGCGGCTTCGCTCCCGTTAAGAAGTATTATTATTAATTAGGTATAGTTTTTGCGGCTTTATTTTTGTTTAGCGTGTGTAAAAACGTCTTCATCATAGTAGCTCTCATCTTTAATTTCAGTTAAATCAATCGAAAATCTAATAAGATTTATACAAACTTTCATCTCCTATTTTATCCCCTTAGGGGCGGAATTGATCAAAATCCTTTCTTAGCGGATGCCTACGTCATAACATCTACCTGCATGCCAAATTTCAGCCCGATCCGTCCAGTGGTTTGGGCTGTGCGTTGATAGATCACTATGTCAGTCAGTCAGTCACCTTTTAGTTATATATATTTAGATATATGTAATTATCATAAAACCAATCAATATAGTAATAATAAATTTCACACATTTCTACAATCTCTGTCTTAATTTCCTGAAGATCAACATTTATCCTATTATCACGTAATACTATTGTTTTTAACAGTTACAATAATGGGCAGTTTCCTGTTCGGTTAAATGTTACTTAGTTTACTTTTCGTTCGACCTTTACTTTTTGACCTGATTTACGAGATTTGTATAAAAAAATATTCCTTGTTGACTTTTTTCTTTATAATTACTGCTGAAAATTACTGCTTATACAGGAATTTTCACACACCCTCATGGGCGCAGCCAGCCATGGGCTCAGAGTGGGGCACCAGTCTAAAATAATATGTAACCAGCAAACTATACCCACGGTCTTACCCCGGTTAACTTTTTTTGTGTCAACTAACGACTGTCTAGTGTGAACTTTCTTACGGATATTAAGTATTGTAGTTAGTACCTAGATAATTCAGTTTTTTAGGTTTGATTAGGTACTTTATAAGTCAGAGCCAGTGTGGGGCAAGAGCCCCACCTTGGCTACGCCCATGCGCACCCTCAGTATTTGGGTTAATACGAAACGTGTTTAGTTAAGAAAAAAATAAAACATTAAAGGTGACCAATAGATGGCGCTGATTAAAACGTATCACACATTTGAAAAACGTTAGGTTTCCACTTCTGCTTTTGTTCTATTCTTAACACAACTGCTTTTCCTAATTTTTGGCGTAATTGGTCAGGTCGTATAGACAAGGTTGTTAGGCACATCCGATCCCAAGGGTGCTTATCTGGCCAAGATTCGGGATTGGCAAATCGACGCACCATTAATCACAGCGGCAACTAGTCTAACAGCTATCTGAAATCCCTGAACGAAAAGGGTATTTTAGGGTTGAACAACTTCACAAAAATATTTCGGTAACTTGTTGACAAATAAAAAGAAACATTCAAATAATTACAAGGTAGGGTTGTCACAATATTACTTTCTGCTATTTGTTTGTGTATATATTTTATAACTCCCTGATTATGGAATATCATCATATATCGTGACGATGGTTGAACGTGACAACGTCTTAAGAAAATACTGATGGAATGCTAGCATTTTTCAAAAGAAAATTTTAATTTCATTTGTTTAATAGATTTGTATGTATATAGAGAAGGAGGTAATTGGAAATCACAATGAAATTGATCAAGATCAAGATCACTTCAAGCCTTACATGGAACGCCTCAGAGCGAGGTAACGCCGCATGAGTCATGTTTTTTCGTGCGTGCAGCCGGCTCAATCGAATTATAAGACGTTGTCACGTCAAAAACTATTTCATGGAAAATCTTTGAAACAACCAAAAATAAACAAAATAATATAAAAAAAGATGGCGGTTTTTCAAACCTACCCGTAATTATAACATTAAAATTAATATTTTTATAGACAAAAATAATTGTGTTGTTATTTCAATAGTTTACATCTCTAGACGATTTTTTTTCATACAAAATTCCACGTTCATATTTTTTTAACCTCCATAACCATTGCTCAGTATATACTAATTTGAGGTAATTTTTTTTAAACCTCCCTACAAAATTACATTAAGACGATATATTATAAAAACGACCTCTGCTATTACATACCGAATGAAATTTTAATTGTAGAATAGAACAGCTTAAGATAATTGAAGACGGTGTTAAGTTTAAAAATTATTTAAAATAATTGTATAGCGTCCAACAAAATACTACTAATGAATATATAAAACAAAACTTTAAAAAAATTATCAGCAAATGATAATCTATGTATGTATTTACTAACTTAAGAAGCAGAAGTAACCCTATTAAGAAGAATACAGACCAATAGACTTAATAGTTGTCTAATGACCTTTTAATGGTCCTATTACATAAAATATAGGATTGGAGAAAACCACGAAAATAATATATAAAGAAAGGACGTATCGGTTTCAAGATGAGTTACGAAAGTTGTCGCCCTCTGTTTTTAAAAAATAACTGCTTTTTATTAGTTTAGTTTGAATTTAGAACGACCATTAACGTATTGAATCGGGAGCAGCTTGTTCGAAATTTAAAAAATTGTTTGAAAATACCGCCTACGTCATGATGGCGGAAGTTATTCGCTAACATGATTTAAATAATTCAACCTCTTCACGCCCTTGGCCACATATGTGGACGTTTAGTTTTAAAATTATAGTTATTATTAATAATAAATAGTACAAAAATTTGTTAACAATTCATTTACTACCGAATACCTCAATAACAGAAGTTTTTTTTTTCATATCCCTACTAATATTATAAATGTGAATGTGAGTTTGTTTGTTACGTTTTCACGCAACAACTACTTAACCGATCATCATGAAACTTTGGACACATATTTTTGGAGGTACTAGACATAACATATTTTTTACTATAGTTTCCAACTGACTATAGTTTCAGCTGTTTGGAATCATATTGATTCATTTCTATTGAAATGATCTCTGACACTTATTTAATGACTAAAAAAAAGTAAAGGGTAAAAGCTAGTTCAGTCATATTTTTCTCGCCATAAAAAGAAAAAGCTAAAAGCATCAACGTCCTTAATTCGTGAGCACGTGGTCATCATTGCGTACTCTGTGACCTGGATGTGATCCCTGTCGTAAAAGTTAACAAGCTCCTTTATTTTATATGTCCCCTGTTTTTGTTGACCCTACTCGGAATGCGTATAACCACCTATACTAACCATTGTCTCTGCAGAACATATACATATATGTCAGCACATATATATCGTGATTTTGTTATATGAAAATCGAGTATTCAATTCCAATCATAGACATATATAAATAGACATTGAGTGGTATATATGTATATGTAGGTATGTATGTTGGTGTGCTTATATATCTAGGTACTAGCTTTATTTACATTAATTGTATATGTTCTGGTAGTTGTATATACAGTAACACCCCGTTATGCGCGGTTTCACTATTCAAATTTCGCGCTCAATTGCCCCGCATTACACGAAAGTTTTCCGGAACGTATCCCTCGCGTAAAGCGGGGCATTACTGTATTTAATACATAATAGTTTTGTTTATATATTCTTCAATTTCATACATCTAGTTCGGTAACTGGATTTTTATGTAACTACACTTACAAAATAAACGTTTTTTTTTTTAATTTCTTTATTGTATTACATTTTTTAAAATGTTTAATTTAAAGTATTATTTTATGTAATGTATGTATTGTGTAGATTTAGTTATTATTTTCTTCACATTGCACCGAATATCACCGACAAAGGTTAGCTGGTAGATAATGCCGACGGCATTAAGCTCGCCTATGTGTAAATATATATATATATATATTTAATTTTAGTAAGTTTAAGACAGATTTCTAACTTTGGCTATTTTTGTGTCTTTGTCGTTATGTAGCGTATCCCAGTTAGAGTTCAAGGTATTATGGTGTTATTAATTTAACAATGAATAGTACAATAAAAGCTTGATCAAACTCCAAACAATAGCTCATTAAATAACTCACAGCGATAACCTAACAATTGCCACCATTTTATAATTAAAATGCTTATGTATTTTATAATCACACTTACTTTTACCCGCGGCTTCGCTCGCATTTAAGTCATTCAGAGATCATTTCAATAGAAATCAATCAATATGATTCCAAACAGCTGAAACTATAGTCAGTTGGAAACTATAATAAAAAATATCCTATGTTACTTCTAGTACCTCCAAAAGTATGTGTACAAAGTTTCATGATGATCGGTTAAGTAGATGTTGTGTGAAAATGTAACAAACAAACTCACATTCACATTTATATACATAGTAAAAGGGAGGATGTAGATATATACCCAGTGTTGGCAAAAAAAGGTAAAATTAAATATCATTTGATAGCACGTGTGGGTAGTGAAATGACAGATGTCTCAGGTTGTATAGGACGCCTTCCAGCATTACTAGTCTATTCGTCATGGCTTTCCGTGATGATTAGGATATTATCTCTCTTCCTAGTATTTATGTATATGTGTATTATAGTATTACTGCGTAATTATGAAGATATAAAGTACTATGAAGTTTAAAGATGTTTCATATTTCACTCAACAGACAATGCCTATCACACTTCTGAAATAAAGTGGCATCTAACCACAATAATTACACCTAACCTTAAAAATTCAAATAGTTTTATACTGCATATATAAAAATGACAGACGAAAATAAAAATAAATATAGAAAAAATCCAAACAGCTGAAACTATAGTCAATTGGAAACTATAGTATAAAATAATTTTTTTTAGATAAAAAGTATCCTATGTTACTTGTAGTACCTCCAAAACTATGTGTACAAAGTTTCATGATGATCGGTTAAGTAGTTGTTGCGTGAAAGCGTAACAAACAAACTCACGTTTACATTTATATTAGTAAGGGATTATTGTCATTTTTGTCTTATGTATGTATCTATGTAACATTGTATGTATTGTGTGTAGTTCATGTTTATCTATATTTGTATCTCCCGCTATTTCTCTTCTGCATTGCTCTACATCTCAAAGTTGGTTGCCTGGAAGAGATCGCTTCTTAGCGATAAGGCCGCCATCTCCTTACTCACTTACTCTTATCTTTTCTTTCTCTATTATTAAGTAATAAATAGATATCAAAAACTACTGGACCGATTTCAAAAATTCTTTCACCATTTGAATGCTACATTATCACTGATCAATATAGGCTATATTATAAATTACAGGAGGATAAGTTAAGGAGGTCTTCGAATTCGTTAAGTCGGGGGCAATAGTTAGTTAGGTAATAAAGTCGTGTTTATGTTTAAACTTATAATGTATATGCCGTTTGTAGTGTCACGCCACTTTTACTTTGAGTATGGACTGCGAGCACGTTCGCTGATGAAATTAAAACAAAATATAGTGGTTAATTAAATTTATTTTATTTTTATTTAATGACGGGATCAATCACTCGAAGAAGCTGATTGCGGACAAATCCGTCAGCGTTCCTACCCGACCGACAAAGAGTCGTAAATCACTTCACTTCTTATTTACTTACTAGCTTTTGCCAGCGGCTTCGCTCGCGTTAAGAAGTATTATTATTAATTAGGTTTAGTTTGTGTGGCTTTACTTTTGTTTAACGTGTATTAAGTAGTTATCACCATTCCTGTCGTGGATCATAATTGAAAACTTGCTCCAGTTATTAACCACATATCTGTCAATTTTTAATTTCAGTTCAATAAGTCGAAAATCTAATAAGATTTATACAAACTTTCATCCCCTATTTTATCCCCTTAGGGGTGGAATTGATCAAAATCCTTTCTTAGCGGGTGCCTACGTCATAACATCTACCTGCATGCCAAATTTCAGCCCGATCCGTCCAATGGTTTGGGCTGTGCGTTGATAGATCACTAAGTCAGTCACCTTTGAGTTTTATATAAAGGGTGTCTCAGAATGTTTTTCGTTTTTGATTTGACCGTTACGCGCGAAATGGAGTTGGCGGGGGGAGGGAAGTAGTTCTATCCTCTTGGCGGGTTTGTTTAGTTTAGTAGCAATGGATCGTTGTTACACGGGGCCGCAGCGCGCATTTTGCGTGAGAGCGTTTTATAAAAACAACGATTCGTACATTGTTGTTCGACGTCTTTACAGGACACAATTCAATTTAACATCAATGAAAAATGTGCCAAGTGCGAATTTAATCAAGCATTGGGTGCGTAAGTTTGAAGAGACTGGAAACACAATGCCGGATAAATCAACTGGGCGCAAAAGGACGTCGAGAACAAGCATAAATGTCGAACGCGTTCGCCAGTCTGTTACGGAAGACCCACGACGGTCCCTACGGTTGCGTGCTGCTTCCCTTAATTTGAACAAATCTACGGTACATCTCATCATTCGTAAAGATTTACATTTTCACCCATATAAAATAGTGATTGTTCAGGAAATGAAACCTGACGATCCTGCTAAACGACTTGAATTCTGCAGGACAATGAAAACTCGTTTTAAGAGTTTCAACAACATCTGGTTCTCCGATGAATCGAATTTTCACATCAACGGCCACGTGAATAAACAAAATTGCAGATATTGGGCTTCCGATAATCCGCTAGAACTGCATCAGAAACCATTACACTCACCAAAAGTTGTCGTTTGGGCTGCCATTTCCAGTCAAGGAATTATCGGCCCTTACTTTTTTGAGGATAGTCATGGTCGTGCTCATACAGTTAATTCCGAGAGATATTGCCACATGATTCAGACTTTTCTGACTACAGCAATGCAAAACCAGATTGGCTATAACCGCAACACACTTTTCCAACAAGATGGAGCCACTTCCCATGTAACAAAAGACTCTTTAGCTGCTCTTCACGATTTATTCCCTGAAAGAGTGATAAGTCGCCGAGGAAACATTAACTGGCCACCAAGAAGCCCTGACTTGACACCTGCAGATTATTTTTTGTGGGGCTACCTCAAAAGCAAAGTGTATAACCCACTGCCACCCAATCTGAGTGTTTTAAAGCAGAGAATCACAGACGAAATTAAATTATCCCAAGAGCTATGTTGCAGCGCGTGGTTGAGAATTTTAGTTCCAGATTAAATGAGTGTAAAGAAATGAATGGAGCCTATTTGCAAACAGTTGTGTTTCATAAATAAAAATTTCAAAACTGTTATTTAATTTAACAGTAAATAAAATAAGTTAAACTTGTTCTAATGTAGTTTTTTTTACGAAAAACATTCTGAAACACCCTATATATAGATTTAGACACACACAAACCATAACATGAAAGTAACAACTGTACTAGACTAGAAAAATAAAACTAAGTTTGGTAACCTAATAGTCGTGTTAAACATCTGAAGAAAACTATATACATTATGATTAAATACGAATGCCAGTCTGCTGCTCGAACATGGAGTGTTATAGGAAAGCCAAGTGCAAAATAGACTTGAGCTTCTTAGGCTTCAATTGGAACAAATCAAGATCCGTGACATTTTCATATAAATAGATCTTCACCCAGGTTGGTTGAGACTCAACTCCGCCCTTATGGCAGAATTGGTCGCTTCACCCTACTCTAATCAGCTATAACAGCCGCAAGGCTAACAGCAGTAACCCCGAAAAAATTAATGATTCTATAAAATACTAGCTCTTACCCGCGGCTTCACTCGCACTTAAGTCATTAACACTAGATTTACCAGCTTAAATATACCTATTTCTACCAAAACCAAAAAAGTTTTTTGGCTGAAAATTGGTGAGGAGGTAGCTTAGAACCAGGAAACGGAGATAGGATACTTTTTATCCCGTTCGACCGCGTTCCCGTGTGGCGTGACATAATACGTCAAAGGGAATAAAAATTGTTACATAATTAAAATACAATTGTCACTTATGTCATTGTGGTTGAAAATAAACAGCTTTTCATGTTAAAACTGCATCTATATTTTATTCATAATGCAAATAACGATGTCTATCGGCAAGTATTGTATTGAACAATCATTATGGCAAGAAAACGTACGTACTCTCAGAAAAAGTGTCGAGAAACAAGACATCGGGAAGAAGGTGAAACAATCTACCAGTTTTCTTTACAACTACGTAGCCTTACTGGTTATTGCGAATTCGGGAACACCCTTGGAGACTATCACGATCATTTAGAGGAATGTCCAGCCAGAGGCAAACGCTGTAGGTTATGCGGGAAAAACAACCACTTCTCAAAAGTGTGCATTAGTAGCGGCAAAGCAATGCATAAATAGTTTCGAACGAGACGTTTAGCACGACACAACACGTCTAGCGAATCTAGCGACAATGAAAGCAACCAAACGTATCCAGTGAATAAAAAAGATTCGCCAACTAAGGTAATGATACCAACTAAGTGAAATGTTGTTTGGAAGATAAATGTGTACTAAGTTTGATCTTCTTAAGCCAAGCGTTAAGGAAGATCTTGAAAGAGCTGGGTTATTCCAGGAACTCAGGCTATCAGTTAAAGAAACTATTCCGCCAGAATATTCGATTGGAGACATGGTCTGGGTTAACAAATCTATAGGGAATGGCTCCGAATCAGGAATTATATTAAAACGCACCGGGCCTTACTCCTATCAAGTTGAAATGAACAATGGAGTAATCAAACGGAAACACTTTGATCAACTTAGGCGAAGGAAACTAACGATGAGAACAACGATGATAATGATGTCATTCGTAACGATAACAGTTTGGAAACGAAAAACGATACTTTGAGTAACAACAAGAGGCCGGAGAATTATTCCTATTATAGTCGTGGATCAAAACGAGGTAGGGGTGACGTCAATGATCATGTTTTACCGGACACGATGACTTATCAACCTGGTGCATCAACTCAAATCACACAACAAAGTTTATCAGATGGACACGGAGACAAATCAGCTGGATCTCCTAACGCTCAACAGTAGGATCTTGAACAGCGGGAGCCTCAACCCTCAACATCTGCAGCATTAAACGAGGCACTACGTCGTTCCACACAACGACGTAAACCTCCTGCGCGTTTCAGATATTGAGCTTTCAGGAGGAGTAATGTTACATAATTAATATTCTAGGCTTAAAATACTATTGCCACTTATGTCATTGTGATTGAAAATAAACAGCTTTTATATGTTATTCATAATGCAACAAAAGTCATTATAAAACGTGATATAGCAAAAACGTATCTGAGATGGAATAACAAAACGCAAATGACAGCTAAACGTAATTTTGTCTATGGTTAAGTATGGTTGAAAATTTCATAATTATAAATTTTGTCAGAAATTAATAAACATCAGTAAAAATCCAAAATCTGTTTATTTATTGGTTCTAAGGCGGAACAAAGTGCGCCGGGTCAGCTAGTATTATATATTTGAGTCCGTGCAAAAAAAAAACCACTTTTTGCTTTCTAGTTTTTATTAGGACTGCTTGACATTGGCAGTCGTATTTTTTATAAAACTAATATAATGTATAAAAATCAAAAGGAGGTTGCGATCGCCAACAACTATAGTAAAAAAATAATATATTTTTTAAATAAAAAGTATCCTATGTTACTTGTAGTACCTCCAAAAATATGTGGACAAAGTTTCATGATGATCGGTTAAGTAGTTGTTGCGTGAAAACATAACAAACAAACTCACATTCACATTTATATTAGTACAGGAAAATATATATATTATAAAAATTATTCGGATAACTACAATAGTATGCTAAAATCCAAACATTACCTTTAATGTATAAATAATAACATCTCACATAGGGCAGTTACAGTTAGAACAAGCCGCAGTTGGCCGATCTCGTAACAATGGCCGGTAATAATTCTTTTCCTTTAGGAATTATTGCATTATTACAGTAATCCATTGTGTTGTATGATTTCATTCAGATAACATATAATATATTTATAGTATTTTATTGAATTATATTTTAATCTGCACTAATATTATAAAGAGGAAAGATTTGTGTGCGCATGTTTGTAACGAATTAGCTCAAAAACTACTGGACCGATTTTAAAAATTCTTTCACCATTTGAATGCTACATTATCACTGATCAATATAGGCTATATAAATTACAGGAACAAAAAAAACATAAACAGTCGTGGGACTACCGATAGAAGTGAAAACGGAACTATTAAGTTAAGAGTAATTGAAACTATATGCAAAAATTATATGAATTTTTTTAAAAATATATTCGTTGTTTTCATTATTCATTTATCTGTATAAAAATATTAATATGTTTCATACTCACTTTTATACTGAAGTCAATGAATTTAAAGTCAATAAATAAACAGTAATCCTTCAATTAAATAATTACAATAATAGTCAAATTAAAAATTCACTTAAATAAACAAAATCCAGTACACACAAGTTGAACTTCCCACGTGGTCAATTTAACTTTACTTATGTAGATAACCACACTCTAATACTTAATGTACAATGCGTCACATTTACAATTACAGATGTACTGCTACTATAACGTATTGGTGACGTGAACTCACAAAATTATACTTATCCAAAAAGTATTTATCCAACGCGCACATAATACAGTCAGAAATAGTCGATGTATTAGTGTATACGTGTACACAGGCTACTGCGCGTGCGCTAGTCTGGCTCTCCATAGCTATAGATATACTATTATCATTAGCATGTCGGTGACGCGAACCGAGGATTTTACCCTCTACCAAAACGCTCAACGCGCCTAAAGAAGTTTTCACTTTAAAAATAAGCACAATAATGTAACCCAAGGTTAAAATTGACATAAATAGTCTTTCATCGCAAAAACTATTGAGGATAAAACAAAAAAGAAATGTTCTACAATAATAAAGAAATGAAATGTTTAAAAAATAAATGTCCACACGTGCGAAATCGGGAAATCTAGCGCTCCGCTAGTAATCTAATAAACTAACAGTTTGATGAGTAACTACGATGTCTGATTTTGTTTAGTTGTTGACATTGATTGGTTATTATTATTATTTTTATGCTATTTAGACTTGACATTTTATTATTAATATTATTCTATTTTGTAATTTGACTCCTCCTTGCATGGTGTATTGGAATTGACTGTGAGACCATGCAAGTGACCGTGCTTATATAAATAAATAAATGTCTGCTAAACATGTTCGCTAAAAACGTTCCTAAACATGGGAAAACAAAAGTATTCTTTATTGTCAACACTGGATACAAAAAAATTACTTACGGCAGCCATTCTCAAAGTGTGTTCCGCGGAACCCTAGGGCTAAAATACTGCAAAAAATACCTACCAAAGGGAGATTATAAGGTTACATCTAAATATTACGTAATATTACATTGCAATATGATTATTCATAAATACATATAAATCAGTTTTTTATAATTATATTAAAGCTTTTTCTTCGCCAAAAAAGTTTGAGAACCGCTGACTTACGGAATTATAATTGAGTGCATTTGTGAAAGTTCGCGCTAGTTGTAAATATCGTCGTGTACGTGTTGGCAAGGGCAAGAAGTGATAGGGCTTGGTTCCTATGGGAAATCAACGCTATACGGAGTGCTGACATCGCGTTATTTCTGTTTTATTGTCTTAAGGGGAGAACGCATTATTATTTCTTATACGTTTCACATTTATTTTGCGCACGTGAGTTAGCGCTGCATTTAAATTAACACATCTCACTCATAAAAAGCAAACTTATTCAAAAATCATATTACACGTTAGATGAATATCTTACTGATAAAAAAGCTTGGACATAATCTATGTCATTTTATGTTTACCCTTAGGTATACAATAGGATGACAATGCCCCTATACAGCAGCTAGTCTTCTACATCATAGTAGATTTATTATATATTATTATGACATTAATATGTAAGTGGACAATGCCAGTAAACAGCAGCTAAATCAAATTGATAATTATTAAATTAATAAATTTATTTCATTTGTATTTATATTTGTATTGACGAGTAAAAGCGCTCTAAAAGTAAATAAAAAAATTTAAAAAAAACACACACACATTTGTTTTTTTTTTATTTATAAATTGGCATTAATATACGGAAGAGCACTATCTACAGAAATACACTCCTAGGATTAGTTCTGTAGAT
The DNA here is from genome assembly GCA_028551675.1 of Tineola bisselliella. Taxonomy (NCBI): domain Eukaryota; kingdom Metazoa; phylum Arthropoda; class Insecta; order Lepidoptera; family Tineidae; genus Tineola; species Tineola bisselliella. Next base: position 357,494 of record JAPWLS010001203.1, on the reverse strand, counting down.
AGACCAATATTGTGTATTTAGGGCTTATGTATTTGAGGAAATAAAGATTATTATTATTATTACTTGTGATTCTATACCACAAATTAACAACTGTCAAATTATTTTTCCCTACGAATAGTAGTTACTCCTGCAGAGTTTTATTTTTATTTAATTAATTCCAAGCATCACTTCCTGTTCTATATTTAAATTGCATTTTGTTGGTAGGGTAATAATAAAAAATAAAACACAAATTTTCGTATATTAATGTAGTTTTTATTTTAAAATAAATAAAACCAATAACATTTTTTACATCACAGGAATAGGGTAAGTTATAAAACACAAACCGTAATAATTTAATGTTCAAGATAGGTCATTATTTTGCATTTTAAAAAAAGCTGTATAGGCTCGACCCATTGACTTACTATTATTGATAAAGAATTATGACAATAAATGTCAGTCAAGTTGGCAATGAACATTAAAAAGTTAGTAAATATTAAAACAAAAATTAATTATTTAAACAAATTTCTCACTTGCCTAGACTTCTGTTGAACATTTATTGGCTTGGCTTTAGTTGAGGACCCCAAAACTGTATGAATAACGAAAAGGTTAGGTTAGGTTAGAGTTAGCCCTATATTAGTAGGCCGTCATAGCCAGTTTTAAACTTGTCTTTTTAAAAAAGAAATTTACATTTTCACATTTAGTAAATCCTGTGGTCCTCAACTAAAGCGTAACCCATTTATTGACTATGGTTTAGCATTGTGTCACGTTAATTTTGACCTGCATTAATCTCTAATACAAGTGATTTTATACCAAATAAACATCATTACCACTTTGCTAAAACTAAAATTCAGAATAATGAACAAAATAACAAAAAAAAAACACTTATGATTTCATAGTATTGTGCATTTTGCTCTATGTTTTACCTAGTTTTATACCACTATTTAGATATAAAACACTGTAATTAACTGTAATAAAACTAATTTTTCACATAATTTCACTATTTTACACAATCTTTAAAATAAAATTCATAAATTTGTCACTTAATAAATTGTATTCAATAACCAATACTATAAAATCGTAAGTTAATTTTTGTTGTTTAATTTTAAAAGTTTTGGCAATAAATTTTCAAGATTTAAAAGTGGCAATGATGTTTATTTGATATAAAATCACTTGTATTAGTAATTAATGCAGTCCAAAATTCATGCGACACGGATGCTAAACCATAGGCCATTGATTTTACAAAATATTAATTTTCGGTATTTTAGTCTAGGCGATAAGAACTTTAGTAAATCTAAATTACCATATGTTAAAACACGTAGGCCGAGATTGTGCGTAATTGAGTTCACGTTTTTAATTATTTTAAAAACAAAGCGAAAGTAGGCCGCTAGTTTTCATTCTCACGATCGGCAGATGCCATGATTTTTTATATGTATAGCGATTTTTCATTTAATTAAGTTATAAATTACATTGATATTTAGAAGGTGTATCGAATGTTTATTATGACTAGAGATGTTCCGACTAGTCGGCCTATTTACAACCGACTAATCGGCTAGTCGGCTAATCAGCCAAAGTCATAATCGGCACATCTCTAATTATGACATTAGTATGTAAGTGGACAATGCCAGTATACAGCAGCTAAATCAAAGTGATAATTATTAAATTAATAGATTTCTTTCATCTATATTTTATATATATTTATATTTGTATTGACGAGTAAAAGCGCTCTATTGGAGCCCAATTGCTAAAAGTGAATAAATAAAAAATAACTACATAAAGTTATTTTCAGTCTAAGCTTGTAACAGGGGGTCTACTCGAAATACGGCCGTCACTTCTGTAGCTTACGTCAATTTTGACATATAAGCCCGTAAAAAGTGCATTAAGTGACCAATCCGTCGTGATGTCACTGTCAAATCTGTAATTTCATGAATGTTAACGGGTCCGTAAGTGTTCCAAGTAGGAAATGTAGAGTAGACCCCCAGGTTGAAATAGCTTCAACATAACAATAGCTAAATGCAGGTCATGTCATTTGTCGATGGGTGATTAATAAAAGTTATGGCATTACAATTTAGGCTCTAAAGAACTTAGGCTTTGGATTTACAAAAAGCTTCATCTAACCAAAAGCATCAGTATGCGGTATTTTATACTAATATACAGGGTGGGGCACGGAAACATCCCACATTTCAAAAATCAGTGTCATCTAGTGTTTCCGACTGGAAAACAATTTGGGATATACACTAAATGTTATATATCCTTTCAGACAATTTTTTTTATATATCATAATTTTCTTTTGACAGCCTTCTAAAACCTGGGAGGTTCCCATGCCCCACTCTATATTTGTCTGTAGGGGAAAGTGTTTTATGTATGACCACACTCCGTGTTAAGCTAGAGTGAGATCCATGAGTGAAGTTGCTACAGAAAGATGTCTACGGGACACACTTCTCTTCTTATCTTGTAAAAAAGATTAATCCTAATTTCATATTTAAATTTATTCGCTTTACCTTTGGCTAGATGAAAAATAAAACTATAATTAATTATTACAAAAGGTAAACATCGATTCAGACTATATTTACTAAATATAAACATTAAATATGTAAACACGATTAATATACGCCCGCCATTTTGATTCATAAACAAGATAGACTTTTATAGGCAATGGATTTTGATTTTCAGCCAAACGAAAAATGGCGAGCACAGTGTTACCAATCTAAAAGATATGCATAATTATAATAAAAACGGTTAATATTTTCTACATAATAAAATTATCTTTTTACATTATTAATAATTGAAGGAAGCGAAATTCTAACATCTAATTTTAAATATGATATTATATTTTACTTATAATAATAAACCTAATAATACTGTACAACATACACGTACTTTGGGCAAGTTGATTATGTAATTGATTATCATGTAGCTTCACGCAGATGGTGTAACCCGCAATTGTATTCGACCAATGAGTGCACGCTAAATAAATGCGGAGTAACCTTAATGTAACGACCCTCAATATAACGATTTCTAGAACTGCCCGTAAGAGCTATTGCAAAATATACCTTTACATCACGAATACATTTGTTAAAAACCTTTTTATAACGAATTTTCAATCTTTGCAAAATATAAGAAAGTATTATTTACCTCTATTTAACGAAATCGTTCGCTATAACAGGGAAAACATATTAGTACGTACCTACGTAAAGCTGAGATTAATATTTTTTTAAACATTGTTAAAACGAATCGTAGACAAACCTAACCTCTGTATAACGAACCTTATTGTAACAAATTACTTGATATAACGAATTATTTTCTGATTCCCTTCAGTATCTTATATCAAGGTTGCACTGTACATTGGTTTTAAATTAAGATTTTTATAAATATAGTCTGTTATGTCAATTTGGACTGTGTATGCTAGCCTCATTAAGCAGGCATAGCGGGAGTGACTGTTGTCTACAAGCATTTCTCTATGACAGCTGTTGTTTTACTTTACATTGCAGTGAATTACGATCACATGTCAACATATTTTTTTAACACGCTTTTATTAGCTTGGATTGTATGTATGTATGTATGTAACGGAATCTTTGAGCATAATTTTCACCAATTTCCAGAAGTCTGATTAATTTGAATCTTTGCATACGTATTAAGGATCGATGACAATGCACAAATTTAATAACAGTTTCCCATTATCCTTATTAGGACCGCCATGATTTATAAATTCTTTTATAGATCCTGTGTAGTGGAGTAAAAGAGATAAAGCTAGCGCGCGTGTTTTTTTAGTTTTGGAAACTATTTCATTATTTATTTGTCCATAGAGTGTTATAAGCAGAAAAGGTAATAATTTTAGAGAAAAAAAAAACCTTTAACAATCAATTACATATTATCACTTCCCAAACAATTAATTAAATTCATTTGTAATAAAAAATAAATAAATAAAATTCATACTGCAACGAAGTAGTTAGTTAAACTATGTTTTGTCTCTTTCTATCTTATTCTCTTTAAAGCTCTATAGAAAGGGACAAGACGTAGTTTAATTATTTAAGTAAAAGATTTAAATTGCCAGTAATAATAGTAAAAAAAAATTGTCTCGATCGACATCGAATACGATCTATGTGAATTTATCGATATGTTAATAAAATCACAAAAGAAGCAAGAACTTTGAAATATACATGAAACACAACTATATTTTAATTCATATAATTGGGAAAGTTTGATTAAATTTCATAACTGCAACATGTATTTTCGATTAGTATACGAAATCGATCTAAACCTTTCGATGCTATTTCGAACATGGGGTCATTCAAGTATTACGTAAGCGCTTGAGGGGGGCGGAGGAGTCTTTGCTTTGCTTATTTTTGATGACATGGTGGGTGGAGGGGTCGATATCGTGATTACGTCAGCAATTATATCAATAAAAAAAAGAATACATTAAAAGAAAAATGCATATAGGTACCAATGATTACGTAAGCATGGGAGGGGGGAGGGGGGAGAGGTTTGCTTACTTTTGCTGACAAGGGGGGGGGGGGGGGGGGGGGGGGGGGTAAATAATTGTAAAAAATCTGCTTACGTAATACTTGAATGGCCCCCAAAACAATCGATAACGTTAACATATTCCTTAACTTTAACAAGCTTAGACAGAAATTACACTCAAGCATAGACTTTCTGAGTAGAGATCAAAACTTCAAATGTCACTTGGTCGTACGAAACAAAATAGACCAATCACACGCTTGAAAAATTGTTGTAGCGAATTTGGACCAATTATAATAATCCATTGCAACTGTCTACTGCCACCTAGTTGTCATTACGTTCTGTTACACGCATTTATAAGAAATCGTTTCAATCGTTACTTATTAATATGTAAGTAAACTAAATATTTGATATATAAGTGTATGCAACATATTACTATTTTATTTTGATTACTGTCTAATGATTGCCGTGTTTAAAGATTTATTATTTATTAGTAAATGCACTCAAGTAATGATCAGGTGATCACATATCAAACTACGCTCGAGCGTTATTTCTGAATGCGGGTAGTTTTAGAGTAATTACGTTTTTAGTAAATAAAATTATAAATATAAAAACTTTTAAATATAATTATAAATAACATACATACTTAATGAGGTACATAAACACGTGTTGACTATATAGCGATTTGACATCGTAGAAACACCTAACCTAACACTATGCAGGTAAACTTCCGATGTACGCGACTAATCACCGCGGCACGCATAACTCCGAAGTATACCTCACAGAAAAAATTGCAATCAAAAAGTGCGTATCAAAATCGGACGGATGCAGATGGATATGATGTCGCAAACATCGGAAGTCTACCCTAAACTATATAAATTGTACATAACTCATAAGTTAACAAACTATACAAAATGCAATAAATAATAAAACATATTTCAATCATGAGAGTTTTAATGAAAGTACTTATCTCGAATGATAATTCAATTTTGGTGTTTTTCAATCGAGGGATTCGAATTTTACCAAAAAAAAATTCTCTACTGGAAAATATGGTAGATAAAATAGGAAAATTTCTACATTTACGACAAAAAGTTATTCCTAAAATAATAACATCTGAATAAATATTTATGTCGTTAACATCCGAAGTCTACTCTCGAAGCCCGTAAATGGCAGTCTGTTTACTCAAAAATTGTAAAATATTAATAACAATTAACAAGAGTTTTTGGCAGTTCATTGATCAGTTCACGATTAAAAATGAATCCTTAAACTATTTTATTGAGAGAGCTAATTCCAAGTCCATAACAAATTGAATACAAAAACATTTTTACAAACGTTATCGGTTTTTATTATAATAGATCCTACAAAGAAAAATGTATGTTAGAAAAATCAGTAACGTTCTTAAAAATTCAAATAAAGAACGCGATCAAAGCCGCCGACGTTTAATCGCATTCGCTCGCGCGCCGTTGGAGGCGACGGATGCGTCTGTGCCACTCCTCGCGCCATTCCAGCACCAACGTGCGATCACCAACAGCCAAACCAGAAATGCCAGACGATGTACCTTCCTTCTCCACTCCCAGGATTAAATATTGTCTGTAACAATTTTTATTAATTAATAACTCTAGTAGTGAGTCCTGTACTATGCTCACAACACGATACAATACTGCAGGCTACTCAGGCGCACGAAAATACTGATTTGACAGTGACGTCACGATGGATAAGCCACTCAATGCTTATTTTACAAACATTTGAAAGGGTTTTTTACGAGTTATTATAAATCAAAATTCAAGTTATCACGAAACTTCAGATATGCCTGAGTAGCCTCCCTGGGCCTATTTCGTATTTAAAACGGGTTCATTGCAGTGCTTTTAATTTAGTATATACTGATCTTATTATCAGAAGAATAATTAGTTGTAAATGGTTTATACTCACTTATTAGATTTAATTTTGGGACATTTGCATGCGAGGTCTCTGGCGCGCACGTACAGCGGCACGGTGCCTCGCCGCAGTCGGCTCCGCGCGCCTCGCTTGTACACCACCTGCACGCTCACCACCCAGCGGGTCCATCCGCCCGCCACCTCGCCGCCCGTGTCTCGGACCACCCGCCCCATTATGGCTGCAGAGAACACCTTTCTTTAGAATTTATTTATTGGGTCCACAAACAGGGCTCTACAACTAGACTAGGAATATCACACTAAGAATTATAATAATCCAATTGTAGGTCCTATGCACAGTGAACACATTAGTATGTAAGTGGACAATGCCAGTATACAGCAGCTAAATCAAATTGATAATTATTAAATTTATTTCATTTATATTTGTATTTGTATTGACGAGTAAAAGCGCTCTATTGGAGCCTAATTACTAAAAGTAAATAAAAAAAAAACAGCATGCACTAACATTGCAAAACTATTTACAATTAAGTCAAAAAAATGAAATATAGTCATTCATTAATCAAATTAAATAAAAACTATAGTTAACACTATATTTACCAGCTTAAATATACCTATTTCTACCAAAACCAAAAAAGTATATATTTGTTACAAATATATATAAAATAATATAAAATTCATAAAATTAGCTTCTGTTATAAATTAAAGAAGATTAGAAGAATTAAAGAAAATGTTACACGCAGTAGAAATTTTAATTTGATCTTGCAAGACCAGTCATTTTGATTGGTCTACTAAATCTAGTGTTAAATGTCAAAATTAAATTATAGAATTACAATTATTTATTTCGAATTTTGTGATTTTTAATTAATTTATTACCACAGACACCAAAGTAATACCCAGGATGGCAGAGACTAGACACCTTTTCAGAATTTTTTTTTTCAGAAAGAAGAAGATAAATCTCTACTCACCGTAGTCTCGGTTGCAGAACTTGTTCTGGTTTAGGGTTCTGGCCCCGGCGCGACACCGGCCGCATTGATCCGCTAGTAAATACGACAACGATTATTCGAAAGAAACATATGTATGTATATAAATATATGCATACACAGGGTGATTCTGTTGGCAGCTTGGAGCCGAAAATGGGGTAGTTACATATATTAATCCATTCCACTGGAATAACGTTACTACAGCACACTTAAGTCATTTTGAATTTTTATATCTTACTTACATTGATTTTTTTAAAACATAAGTAACGTTTACTTTCTTTAATATTAAAAAATAAAAAAATGATACAATGTGATAAAAAAGCATTAGACATTCTCTGAAAAAAAAACCTTAATTATTATATTATACTCTAAAAATGCAAATAATAAAAAAATATGGCTGGTACATAGAACTGATATAATTTTTTATTTATTACTAATGCTTATTAGACAATTTTATGTACAGTGATCGAATTGGACCGTAAAAAGTTCTCCTTACATCGTTCCAGTTTGACAAAAAAACTATTTTCAGTTTAAAAAACACAATTATATAATATATAGGATGACATGAATATATAAATAGGATGCCAATGCCCCTATACAGCAGCTATTCTTCTACATCATAGTAGATTTATTATATATTATTATGACATTAGTATGTAAGTGGACAATGCCAGTATACAGCAGCTAAATCAAATTGATAATTATTAAATTAATAAATTTATTTCATTTATATTTGTATATCTATTGACGAGTAAAAGCGCTCTATTGGAGCCCATTTGCTAAAAGTAAATAAATAAAAAAATATATATAAAATTCGCTCCCAAAAAAGTCTAGATTTAAGTAATTTCTATCAGTGTGTCTGCCAGAAGGTTTGAAAGGAATACGGTTTTTTATTTTTTGACATGAGGGTTTACGTGTGAATTAAAATTTTATAATTTCTTATTAAGTTTAACTGTCTTCCTTCAAGACGAGACTAACTTATTTCGTGAAGATATAAGTTTTTTTGACAAGAGGTTTTACGTGTGAATTAGAATTTTATAAATTCTTATTGGACTGTCCGAATACTCGACATTGGCAGAATTGTCTTTAATAGACATCTGAAGCCGATAATAAAAGAAGAGGTAGAAAGGAAATGCGTTCAGGTTTATGAGTAAGTCCAATTCGACCACTAATTCTATAAGAGGTTCATGTCATATCAGTCGTGTGCCAGTGGCAGTGCCATGAGGGCGAGGGTGCAATGAAAATGCCACTTACTACTTACCGCGTCCCGGCGCCGTATCCACTGCCTCCATCGCCTGCACCGCCGTCACCACGCGAGGTATGCCTGTACATATGCACTTCAGTCAAAAACTAATATACATTCAATACCAACAAAAGGAAACCCCGCTTTACGACATTCGCACCCTTTCTAAGTAGACCATTGAGGACAGATCTCGGTCAATATTCGCCACTTAATCGTATGGTTAGATGCTTTTTCCTACAACAAGCCAAAATACAGGAAACATCTCGATACTAACTATCTTCAACTAACTAACAGTATTTTAATTTTGTTTTTTATGTTTGTGATTCTTTTTTTTTCTTCTCTCCCCTCTTCCGTACATCTATTTAGTTCTTGTTTTTTTATTTTTATGCATTTTTGTAATTTTATTAGAAATGAAATGAAAATAGTTTATTGCTCATCGTTAGACTCTACAATGGCTTCGGAAAGGCGTATGACGAGAAAAATACCACAAGAAACTCGTCAATACTTTATATCGCTCCTTTAATTCTAGTAAATTCTAATCATGTTACTAGGACTTTAATAAATTAACTCATAATTATTTATTATTAAACTCACGTATGCAAGGTGCAATATGACTCCTAGACTGCTGGTAACCTTTGGCACATCTGTTACACGTGGTACCAGTCACGCCGTCCTTGCATGGACACTGACCACTAGTTTGGTTGCAGGTTCTACCGCTAGCTCCGACGGGGTGACAATCGCATGCTAAAAAAATAATGATATACAGACAGACGATCGGTACCATGTGACTTCAGAAATTTACGCAAGCATAGATTCACTGAGTAGAGTTCAAAAATGAATTACGTTCGAGTCTAAACGTAATAAGGCACGTCTTGTATTCATCCCAAATTATCCCAAACCAACTCGACCCCTGAGAGAAGACGTATCAGCAATCCGTAGTGGTAACTCGATTATCCTTCACAACGTCGATTCATCCGTTCGCATTTCGTCTATTGCCTTTGACTTTGTACCTTATTTCACGAGCTTAGCGATTAGAGTAGCGGGAAGCAAAGTTAACATAGTAAAATATCACTAGCTTATTACCAGACTTGAAGTCTCAAATTCGAGCTAATCTTTCAAATGGAACTGTTTAAGCCAGTGTTTCCCAACGTGGGGCCCACGCCCCACAGGGGGGCAATTTGCTTGTTAAGGGGGACAATTCGAAATTGGACTCGACACGAGTTTAACCCTTTCGCTCCGGGCCATTTAAATGCAATGCTAGATTTCGGTGCCAAATTTAACGAAAAAGGCAAATTCTTAAATAATTGCGGTAAATAATTTTTAGATATAATTTCTCTTGACGAGACCAAAATATAAACTGGGTGTTTGGTTACATAAGGGGGGATAAGAATTTTAGAAAGGCTAAGGTGGGGCAGGACACAAAGGTTGGGAACCACTGGTTTAAGCAGTCTTTTCTTATCTTTATACTAAAAGACATTCTTAGTTACGTCTTTCCTCATCTCACAATTTGGGATTCTTCAAACGCAGTGTGAAGAGGAATCCCACTTAGCCGATATACAAAACGACTGTTTTTCACTAACAATTCGGGCGGAAAATTAACATCGCTAAATCGCTACCGCTTATAGCTGAACACGTAACATTGTACAGTGAAAAGGTCCGCCCAATCAACACAAAAGCAAATTCAATTTTCAAGAGACCAATTATTCGAATGCGTGAACTGAAGTCTCGGAATTAAGAGTAGCTCTATCTCTTTCTAACAACCCAAATCCGATATCTACTATTGCCACGTCACACATACATGCAACTTCAACAAAACAAAAAACTATCTGAATATAAAAGTCGGACTGTAGACAGTTGTATACGTTATAAGAAAGTGCGGTAACTCCCAGCGGAGCAATATCCTTTCCCGGGCGTCCCTCTGTCCTTTCAACGAGGACTTCTACTGACAAAATCTCAAACAAACCCATTGGATCGGAGCCCAAATCGAAAGCCATAAAAACTATAACCAAATAGAGTTTGTGTAAACGAAATTCTTTCACATTTTTTTTCCACTTGCCAATTGTTAGGGGTTTTTACGTCCCCAGATACCTATAGTTCTGACTTTGATTTTGAAAGCTTTTCTTTCACTAACTTCTCTTCTTGTGTAATAATAATAATACGTTATACTATATTTTATTATAATAAGAAAATTCACACAATACTTAGGTTAGGTAGAAAAGGTACAACAGCATTGAATCCGATTTTGGTATTTCTATGAGTAACACAGAAGGACTATCTCAGTTTCGTCATAATTTAGCCCAGTGTTTCCCAAACTTTTTTGTGCCATGTCCCACCTTAGTCTTTCTAAAATTCTTATGTCCCCTCTACATAACCAAACACCCGGTTGATATTTTGGTCTCGTCAAGCGAAATTAAACCTAATAATTATTTAAGAATCTGCTTTTTTCGTTAAATTTGGTACCGAAATCTTGCATCGCATTTAAATGGCCCGAAGCGAAAGGGTTAAACTCGGTCGAGTCCATTTTCGAATTGCCCCCGTTAACAATCAAATGATTTAGACTAAGGTGTTGTTTAATTAATTGTTTCGCTTTATGCCCTGCCAAAACATTTCCGAGAATAGACAGCAAGCAAAGCAGTAATAGAGTGATACTTACGTTTGCAAGCCTTCTTATGGGTGATCGGCTTGGTGGGATCCCTGTAATAACCCTCTCTGCAGTAGTGGCAATGGCGGCCGGCTGTGTAATGGCGGCATTTGAGGCAGACGCCACCGCTGGCACGTCCGGACAATTTGTACAACTCCATGTTGAAGCGGCAACGACGTGCATGACCGTTGCAATTGCACTCTGAAACAACGATAACTTTCCATTAAATTGGATTAAAATACAAATAATAATATAAAAAAAAACACATTATTATTCTAATGAGCGATAAGAGTTTTGTAGAACTAGACATAGACGAACAAGAAACAATATGAAACATAAAACTATAATAGTAATATTTTGTGAGTTTTCAATAATTATAAATTTAATGTATGTATACAAATTGACAAATAATAACCTAAGTATATAAATGTAAGAAAGATTGACATAGAATAATTGTAAATTGACATTCTGTTATTAATTAATTTTTTTTTTTGCACGCCAAGTAATTGGTGAGACATGTGAAACTGTATTATGTTATTAATTTACATCCCTGTACCAATGTATCATGCAAAATAAATATATTTCATTTCAATATAAAAAAATGAATTCGTGTGTGAGTGAAATGTATAGATCTATCTCTCTCCCTCCCTCCCTCTATGTGTATTTGTAAGAGGGTAGACAAAGAAAAAACATTTTGTAAGCGAAGAGTCTTCGTGTGAGGGCTGTTATACCCCAATTCAATATCGTAATTAAGTCATAAGCAATCAAACTTCATATAAATTGCGCAGCGTAGGCTGAGTACGCCATGGCATTGGCAACCCAGGAAGTGCTAAGCCAGATGTTGCCGAGTGGAAAATTCTATTACCGTCTTCACGTCTTACACACTTAATTACCAAAGGGTGGGGGGATGAGAGGGGGATTAATTAAATTAATTCATGAACACATTTAACAGATATATCGTATGATGGAATTTTAACATTCAATTGTTAGTGTGACCATGAATTTATGATTTTGAATTGGGATAATTTTACTTGAGAAACAAAATAAAACTATCCTTTTATGCAAATTTATTATAAAACTACGGTGCTCATAGTGCGAATTTTAATACTAAAAACGAATCTATTTTTTTTTTGTATGGGACATTTTTAATTCCGCACATCACCGATAGGTTCGCATTGATTAGCTTTATATAAAAAGAAGCTCTGTTTCTTTCAATGTTTTTAATGACATTGCTGGCTACGCCCATGTCCGCACTAATTTCACTATGAGCTTAGAATTTTGATTGTTTTTGGTTTCCCATATCAGTAAATTTTATTATGAAAAAATATACATGTTAAAAAAATTGTAGATTTGTCCTGAAATTCAACATAACGTATACACACACAAGTTATTAGTGATTATAACGTTTCACGCACGTGTGTCGGATTTGTTAAGATCTCTACAACTTAGTAACGAGACACTTTATTATCAAAATGTAATAAGTCACAATTTAATTTGAACCATATCCCTACTAATATTATAAATGTGAATGTGAGTTTGTTTGTTACGTATTTACGCAACAACTACTTAACCGATCATCATGAAACTGCGTACACATATTTTTGGAAGTACTACAAGTAACATAGGATACTTTTTATTTAAAAATATATTTTTTACTATAGTGTCCAACAGAGTATGGTTTCAGCTGTTTGGAATCATATTGATTCATTTCTATTGAAATAATCTCTGCTACCTATTTAATGACTTAAATGCGAGCGAAGCCGCGGGTAAAAGCTAGTTAGAAATAAATGCTTATTTGAAGTACAGAGTAAGGCACGGGAACCTCCCACATTTCAAAAGGCTGTTAAAAGAAAACTATAGTATATACTATATATGTCAGAAATGTTATATACATTCGCATTTAGTGTAGATCCTGTTACCCTAAATTTGCGCATACAAAACGGTTTTTCGATTGGAATTTTTGAAATGTGGGAAGTTCCCGTGCCTCACCTGTATAAATTTGACATTATTAAAAAAATCATTGAATAAATAGACGTGTTTTATTGTTTGGCTTTATATTAAAAGACACAATGGGTAACAGGACTAGGACAACGTAAACACCTAGGACTAGAAATACTTTCCTCTTATTATAGCATACTAGCGGTCCGGTACGCGCTTCGCTACGTATAAAGTGAAATATTAAAAAAAATTAATTGAACATCAAATTCATGCATCAAACAGCATGAATGACATAAAAAGTTTCAATTACTGTCAACACTGAAAATAGTTTCAATTTGACAGCACAATCCGCCATTTATTGAATTAATTTGTTACAAAAAATTTGATAAGTGAAGAACCGCTCTACCGATTTTGTGCAAACTTCACATAAACCATGTACTAAATAGTCCGAACAAAGCCTAAACATTTGGTTTGGATAGGTGAGCCCGTTCTTGAGTTATAAAATTACAACGAAAAGTGCCATTGATTTTTATATATATAGATTCATAATTTATTGAAATGAAATGAAAATAGTTTATTAGCATAGACACTATAAGAAATATTTTTTAAACAAAACTTATATTTAATTCAGTAAAAAAAGTAAATAACAATTCATAAATCACATAATTCACAAGAAACAAAATTTTAAATTTGACAGTTCATACCAATGCCATATGCAATACTAACTCTATAAAAGCCGATATAGAGAATAATAAAGATATTTATTCCGCAAGAAAAGTAAATTTAAGCCTAAGTTTAAAACAAGTCGTTTTAGGTTTCTCTTTAGTCTAGCCTCGAGAGTCTAGACTATGATTTATGCCCTACAAGTTGAGACTCCTGTGTGAAATCGTTGCTCATACATCACACGGTACGCAGTTATCAATCACACGTGAACTCGAGCCTGGCCGAGGTCTATGAGTTAAAATATTTCGCTTTTTACATAAATACATTTATTTGTAACTTGAGACTTTTTACCTTATAAGGTTTCTATTTCCTCAAAAAGAATTACAGAAATTCACTTAATTGAGACAAAAAAAACAAATAATCTATATATATAAAAAAATCAATGGCACTTTTCGTTGTAATTTTATAACTTAAGAACGGGCTCACCTATCCAAACCAAATTTTTAGGCTTTGTTCGGACTATTTAGTACATGGTTTATGTGAAGTTTGCACAAAATCGATAGAGCGGTTCTTCATTTATCAAATTTTTTGTAACAAATTAATTCAATAAATGGCGGATTGTGCTGTCAAATTGAAACTATTTACAGTGTTGACAGTAATTGAAACTTTTTATGTCATTCATGCTGTGTGATGCATGAATTTGATGTTCCAATTATATTTTTTTAATATTTCACTTTATACGTAGCGAAGCACGTACCGGACCGCTAGTTATAAATAAACATAACGTACGTAGAATATTGACAACTTCATCACAAGGCATTCAAACCCATTATATGTTTTTTTAATTAATATTTAAATTTAATAATATTTTTAATATTAGTTATATTAATCGGTAATTCATTATAGACCTGCGCTCCTTCCACCATAACACTTCTTTTTTCATAGGTAGTAGTACTAGCTCCCAGGATTTTATCTGATTTTTATTTCGTGTGTGTTTTTTGTTAAATATAATTTTTGTGTTAATTTGATTGAATATGACTTTTCTTATAAGAATGCATGTGTTGTATTTATGGAATTGTGTGACTGATAAGTGTTTGGTGTTATAAACATTTTTATAAATGCAATTAAATATAATTTTTTTTTTTTTTTTTTATTGGTACTTCCCCAGGACGGCATACTGGGCTAATGCCATCATTAGTCTGCCTACCACTTTTTTAATTATAAAACGAAGAATAAAACTGAGATTGACATTGGTTTTTTTTCTTACATGTTTCTTTTAACAAGAAGAAGAAGCATTTATTTTCTAGTATAATACATTATTTCATAAACGTTCTACATATATATATATATATATATAAATAATACAAACAGGGGAACCTCTTAAGTGTTATAATGTAAGGCATGGCATGCGCGCACATTGTGTGATAAATGATCAAACGCACAGGATGTTAAAATCCTCGCGTTCAATGAAAAATCATGCCTCAATTGAAAGAAATAATGAATAGGTGTGAGAATGTTGCCTCTTTGTCCCTCCCCCTTTATTGTTATTAGAGTGAGAGAGACGCAACATACCTTAGATCAGCGGTTCTCAAACTTTTTTGGCGAAGGAAAAAGCCTTAATATAATTATAAAAAACTGATTTATATGTATTTATGAATAATCATATTGCAATGTAATATTTAGTTGGAATATTTAGATGTAACCTTATAATCTCCCTTTGGTAGGTATTTTATGCAGTATATTAGCCCTAGGATTCCGCGAAGATTTTATTTTATATAACTTAGAAAGATGAAATGTTTGAGTAAACAGCTTTTCATTTTTTTTTCAGTATTCTCGTAACTTAAAGCTATAATTCAAGCTGCAAAAGCCAACATCACAGTACACACAGCTTCTCCCGGGAGTACTAAGGTTAGACCACAAACTTGTGTTAGTCTAGTTTTATGAATAAAACATGGAATTGAACACATGCCGGGAATTGCATTCAATTATATGCATTTTACATTGCATAAGAGGAGCGAGTTGCATCTAAATTTCTATTTATTAAGCCTACCTACGAAATTACATTAAGAAAATCCCTACTAATATTATAAATGTGAATGTGAGTTTGTTTGTTACGTTCTCACCAACAACTACTTAACCGATCATCATGAAACTTTGTACACATATGTTGGCGATTGCAACCTCCTTTTTATTATTAAAAAATAGAATAGGTTTTGTAAAAAATACAATTGTCAAAGCCTGTCAGTCTGAAATAAAACACTGAAAAAGAAGAAGTGCATTTTTCCTTTCTCGGAAGTCAAATACAATAAATATTTAATATATTTCAAAATTATCAGCAATACATATTTTTGGAGGTGCTAAAAGTAACATAGGATACTTTTTATCTTTTTTAAATATATTCTTTACTATAGTTTCCAACTGACTATAGTTTCAGCTGTTTGGAATCATATTGATTCATTTCTATTGAAATGATAATGACTTAAATGCGAGCGAAGCCGCGGGTAAAAGCTAGTATGTAATAAAAAGGACCTATTTGAAACCGAATTAAATTTTAATTATAAGATAGTTCAAGATAATTGAAGGCAGTGTTAGTTGTAAAAATTAATGAAAATAATTAATGAAAGTATCACAATCAAAATAAAAAAATACAAATAATAATAATAACAATAATACGTGAGATAAATATTGACAGAAAACACGCTCGAGCGTAGTTGAAACTGTGATCATGAGATCATTACTTGAGCGCAAAATCTGCGCTTAAATTGCATTTTATTCCATTTTATGCTTTCATAAATATTTACAACGAGTAACAGTTGACAGTAATCAAAATAAAATAGTAATATGTTGCATATACTTGTATATCAAATATCTAGTTCAAATTTTAATTTGCATTTCTTTCTTTCTGTTATTTGTATTTTAATGAGTAACAATTAAAATTATTTCTTATAAATGCGTGTAACAGAACGTAATGACAGCTAGATGACAGTACACAGTTGCAATGGATTATTATCATTGGTCAATTAAATGTGCGAATAAATAAAAATTTTATAATTTCTTATTAGATAATTGGATAATTTCTTATACTCGACATTGGCAGAATTGTCTTTAGTAAATATCTGAAGCCATTAATAAAAGGAGATCATTAGTCAAAAATCATGTGAAAAATATTTCAAATGTTTGGTCTATTTTGCTTCGTACGATTAAGTAACGTTTGAAATTTTGAACTCTAATCTGTGAATCTATACTCGAGCGCAGTTTCTATTATAAATACAGACTCAAGTCAGTAATGTGCATTCACTGTCTACCCTTTCTTAAGTCAATTACAGTGTTACAGTGAGTAGTGTATTGATTGAACACGCGTCTGCCAAATGTGCAGGGATTAATGAGGGCCCGGGCACACAGCCAGGGGATTGCCTATCAGGCACTAAGCCAACTCTGTTAGAATGCTAGAAACTGGATAAAGACGTTCTTTTTTGATTTACTTGAGACTCGAGACTGTGGTGGTATTACAGAACACCAAACTAATAACCATCACCAATTTGTTTACTCTTTTACTTAACACTAGAACTACTAACCGGTCAATATGACCGGTTTCAAAAATTCTTCACAAGACTTTTATATACAACCCTACTCGTTATTTTTTGTAAATGATTCTATTATTTACAATTCTACAATCAATTTATTGAATTATATTTAATACTTTGCACGCACAAGTCATCCGGTCATTTTGACCGGATAGTAAAAATAGGTCATATTGACCGGCTCGTAATTCTAGTGTTAATGCTTACATTACGCTATTAGTATAGTATAACGCAGTGGTTCTCAAACTTTTTTTAGAGACGCGTTTTGGAAAGAGACGAAGCCCTAAAACAATAAAAACACTAGTTTATATGTATTTTTTATTAATTATAATTGCTATGAAATATTATGTTATATTTTTAGTTAGATTACAAACTTTATGTTGGAATATTTAGATTGATTTTCTACAACCTTAATCCCTATAGAGGCTTTGACTGGTATATTGGTACAGGCCAGAATTGAATCACCTTTTTGACCATTGCAGTTCTGAAATATATATTTTTTACAATTTCAAGACTATCTTCCTATAAATGCAGGATTTACGACGCATTCTCGAAGTATCTTTACGGCGCTAACCGTGTCGAGCGTGGGCAGAGGTCGTATAATTTTGTTTTCAACTGTACTTCCCTTTACGACACTATAAATAAGGAGTCAACTGTGTTATGTCAACAAATACACTAAAAGTACTATTACGACCTCCTCGCATTTGATGTAAGCAGGGTTCATGTATCACTTGACTACAGTAATGCCCCGCTTTACGCGAGGGATACGTTCCGGAAAAAACTGAAATTCCCGCGACCATAGAGAAGTTGATGACTACATTATGTTTATACGCACTCTTTCGCGTAATGAGGGGCAATTGAGCGCGAAATTTGCATTTCGCGTTATAGTGAAATCGCGCATAACGAAATCGTGTAAAGCGGGGTATTACTGTATTGCTTTCGATTATTTTTATTCATATTTATTGTAGTCTAAAAGGCTTATATCTTGCGAATATTGGTTCTCCTAAAATAGGGATTGTAACATTACGACAAATTTTAAAATGGCAACACTAGTTTTCCGTTAGGGTAAGCGTGATCGGCCATCTTGGTTGCTTGTGTTAAGTTGGTTTTCGGTTAGCAGTGCGTGTTTTAATTGGTTTTTACCCTGTTCACAATATTAACATGTTTCTTAATTTTTAATTTAATAAATAATTATTATTCAATAAAATAATTGTTTTACAGGATTAGAAATTAGCAATTGATTACAAAAATTAATTTAATGACGACATTGTACGACATTGAGGAGTTTCTTGTGGTCTTCTTCTCGTCATACGTCTTTCCTAAGCCATTATAGAGTCTGACGATACCTAAACTATTTTCATTTCATTATTTCTTAACCCTTAAATGGACAATGTTGTTTTTAAACAACACTCACATTATTGCAAAAAAAAGTATAGTAAATTCATGTCTAGATTTTTTTACTCATTTTTCCTAGACAGTAATACATGTCTATTACACAAATATATTTTGTTAAAACGTGAAACAAAAATCGTCCATTTAAGGGTTAAATCATTTTTCTGAGGATACTTGAGTTATCGGCCCTTAGAAATACCAATATCAAAATTGAAGAATTCTCAAGTTATTACAAGAATATTTTATATTATATATTCGTGTCGAAGAAAAAACTAATTTATAAATTGAATCATCGATCAACGCCAGTGGCAGATGAGGGATGAATTTAAAAGAACTGTCCTTCATTTTCCCGCCAATTTCGCTATCATAGTTCATTTTTTCAATCATCGGCCGAACTCAAGTGGCAATCTGTCGATAAAATTAATTATAACTTTTATTTGTAGTTTATAAATATGATAAAAAAAATAAATAAATTCTTTATTGCAAAAAAATAGTGATATTTTTTTTACATAGGCGAGCTTAATGCCATCGGCATTATCTACCAGCTAACCTAACCTCGGTGATATTTGGTGCAATGTGAAGAAAATAATAACTAAATCTACACATTAAATATAATACATACATATTTATAAGTGAATTAAATAAATAATAGAATTAATAGAAAATATATTTAACACTAGCTGTTGCCCGCGGCTTCGCTCCCGTTAAGAAGTATTATTATTAATTAGGCATAGTTTTTGCGGCTTTATTTTTGTTTAGCGTGTGTAAAAACGTCTTCATCATAGTAGCTCCAATCTTTAATTTCAGTTCAATAAGTCGAAAATCTAATAAGATTTATACAAACTTTCATCCCCTATTTTATCCCCTTAGGGGTGGAATTGGTCAAAATCCTTTCTTAGCGGATGCCTATGACATAACATCTACCTGCATGCCAAATTTCAGCCCGATCCGTCCAGTGGTTTGGGCTGTGCGTTGATAGATCACTATGTCAGTCAGTCACCTTTGAGTTTTATATATGTAGACTAGAAGTGTCGGGTTGCATACTATACCTTTAAAGACCGCAGCCGTCCATTTTGTATACTATAAGAATATCGCTGCCGTCACATTGACGTAAAGGAATCTCATATACCACAAATATAATAATGGTTTTTAGCTGACAATAACAAATTAGGAAAAGTAGTAAAATACGAAAAGAAACAAAAACATAGTTTGTAAAATATTTAAGAATGAAATCGACGTGTCGTCAAATTGACGGCGTTGGTCTTATTAGTTTTAAAAAAAATTAAAATACTCGGTTAGGCTTGTCTTGATTATACAAGTACATTATTATTATTATTTTAATGTTAGTTTTGATTTGCATCAATTCCTTCAACCTTTTTGCTGCCTTTGTAATATGAAAAAAGTTTTAAATAAATAAATATTTTTATATATTAACTTGTAAAATGTGAAGACTTTATAAACAATAGCGCCATCTTGTGTCAATTAAAAGAAGTACATATACTTGCTTTAGTATTCTATGAATAATGTCAGGACATGGAACGAGGTGTTATCTCGGAGTTGTATATTATTCCAGAACAATGTCATGATAGCAGATGTGATTTAGTAAGCTGCTGTTGGCTGAAATCCAAGTGATAGGTGGGCTCCTTTGTGATGCAGACCCACTTGGCTCCAGGCCCATCCAACCGCACTTTTATTAAGGGTTATTTGTTACAAGCTTGTATATTACGCAAACTGTACTCGTAGCACTCGTACACATAACGATTTTTAAAATTTTCAAATGGATACAGTTTTTGTAGGTATATAAGCGTTTTTGATCGCGGTGTCGTGAACGGTAAAGGAGATATCTGCATCTCTTTCACACATACCTCTACTTTGACATGACAAGAATATAGTTATCCTTTTCTAATGATTGTTTCTTCCAGTCCAAAGTCCAATCTGTATCCATTTGAGGATGATATGTTAATGTCTGTGAAAATAACTTATTTGCGTTTCGAGATCATCTCTTAGAGCCGGCATAGTGGACGCTATTCACAAGAACTGTAGTACATATTTATTATGTAAGTACTTATTACAATTTTATTACGTAAAATAAGTTTGTAAGTTGCTCGTCGGGGCCATAGAGGTTGAAATGGTTTCAAAGGATCAGATTTAAGTGATAAAAATAAGCCGCACTAAATGTAATAATAATAATAATAACTTTATTGCTTTAAAACATAATAATAACAATACAACAACAATAGGAAGCAGATTTAGAGCAATTGGCGATCTTATCACTAAAAGTAATTTCTTCCAGATAACCAATTGTCATAGAAGAAGCAGTAATAGTATTGGGCAATGCAATTTATGAATTCTAAATTAATGTATTAGTTAAAAGCAAAACATTTTATTTATTTATTTATTTCTAAAGCCTACCTACGAAAAAAAAATTAAAACTACATATTATAAAAAGGACTACTATTATATAAACTAAATGAAATTTTAATTATAGGATAGGACTGCATGCTCAAGGTGATAAAGGGATAGATACTACACTTCTAATAAAATTACAAAAATACATAAAAATAAAAAACAAGAACCAAATAGATGTAAGGAAGAGGGGAGAGAAAAAAATCACAAACATAAAAAACAAAATTAAAATTCTGGTTAGTTAGTTAGTTTAATTGAAGGTAGTCAGTATCAAGATTAGTAACATTGATTAAGAATCAAACAACTAACTAAACCGCAACAATAAAATAACAATATAAACAAACGCGAATCGAATAAGACATGACTTCCGCAATTTTTCCAAGATGGCGGCAAAAGGAAATATGTTTTAGTAATTCCCGCGAAAATAATTATCTTTCTTTGAAGGAGCTCCGTCTAACAGAATTTAATACTCGACTCATCAGCTCGGGAAGATCAAACGATTCACAATAATACACAGGAAATGTGCTTTTCCAACGAAAATAAGAAAATTGTTTTACTTTTTCTTTCCTTCTTATTATTTTATTAATTGAGTTTCGCATTGACATATCTTTTCGAGTGTTTACGTCTATATGTAACATAGTAGAAAGTAGAAATGATATCCGGCAACTATCCGGACGATTTAAGGCACCCATTCTCTGACCTCGAATTATAATATCAATCCAAAGACAAAAAAAAACAAATGACATCTTATAAACCCGGTATAGATATTTGTCTATGGAAGCCTATAGAGCAGCGTTTCCCAACCTTTTTTGTGCAATACCCCACCTTTCTAAAATTCTTATGCCCCCCCCCCCCCCCCTCTCCCCATGTAACATACATAGATTTTAATATTAAAAAACTGAATTGTTTACTTAAGAAACTTAAATGATAGGTTTTAGGAAGAAATCACCAGATAATTGTTAACGAAACACAGTAAGTAAATTTTCAAAACATATAATAAAAAACTGAAATTCAAATTCTAGCATTGCATTTAAATGGGTTAAACTCGTGTCGAGTCCATTTTCGATTTGCCCCCCTTAACAATCAAATTGCCCCCCTTGGGAAGCACTGTTTTAGAGTGTATTTACAAAAAAAAAATTTACTAGCAAGTAACAACTCTGTTACAGTCACTGAAGTGTACTAGAAAAATAGAAAGGCAGTGGGGCTAAAATGAAAATATAAACGCAAAGAAGACAAAAACGCAGAGGCTTAATTATTCATTCATAACCTTTGTGTTAAAAAAGCAATAAATTAACAATTTTCGCATACTGATATATTCAGCTGGCAGAATACGAGCGGCCTTTGCCTCGACATAAAAAAAAGAACATTTGCGGTTTCCGCTCGGAGTGTAAAAGTTTTTGTTTTTCGCTTCTCTTCTGTTTTTTTCACGAGAGCTATTAAAAATGATTTTAATTACAATTTGTGGATGGATTTAAAAGATTTTTCATTCATTGACGAGTAAAACAAATAGTATCAACGGAATGGAAAGAAAAAATGTGAACCATATTGGAACTAAACTGTGGGCATATCACGAATTTTAGTCTGGCTTTCGAACCGAGTTCGCTTCAAGCGATTTGTATGGAAATTTGAGCAGCGCCACCGCGTGCGGATTTGGAACTACAATATTTTAGATACTTTTTGTTAATTTTCGAACGTCTCGATCTTTCGTTCATTTGATAGATTGCTGGTGCTCGTTAGTCGTTAGTAAAAATTCATGATCCCGATTGCTAACGGATCCGTTTTACTTGTGACAGCTCGATTCGAAAGCCAGACTAAATTCGTGATAAGCCCACTGTAATTTAACTAAACTGCGTCACATTAGATGGATTTAATGTATTTAATACCTGGATTCTATAACATAGAATTCTTCAATAGTTTCAGCACAATCAACATGTTAATACCTTCCAGTAACAACCTCAAAACTGAAATGTTTAAAAAAAACTTTACTTTACATGTTGGCATTGTATTAGGAATTAGCTTAATTCTTCAGAGAATAATAAAACATAAAATTAGTTTTATGTTATATTTCTGAAATACTTTGGCCCCGAATTTAACAACTAAAACAACTTCAAGGATATTACAATACATAATTAAATTATACGGAATCTTTTCTTATTTTTGGACTTAATTTATATTTCATTAAGTTATTTGCATAAATAATGAATTTCTAATGAGAAAGAACGACTCAGGGTGGTACTCGTTTTAGCCCTTGATTTAAATAATAGAGCAAACGTCGGGTACAATGAAATTACGATCACGTTATTAGTACAGCGGACTAATCCCGTTTAGTCGGTGACTAGCATTCTTCGTGGTAGGACGTGTTTTTACATTGAATTTAGAATTATTGATTTTCTTTTTTTTTGACGTGACGTCTTATAATTCGATTGAGCCGGCTGCACGCACGAAAAAACATGACTCATGCGGCGTTACCTCGCTCTGAGGCGTTCCATGTAAGGCTTGAAGTGATCTTGATCAATTTCATTGTGATTTCCAATTACCTCCTTCTCTATATACATACAAATCTATTAAACAAATGAAATTAAAATTTTCTTTTGAAAAATGCTACCATTCCATCAGTATTTTCTTAAGACGTTGTCACGTTCAACTATCGTCAGTAAACCGACTTTACAGACAACCGATTTTTTTTAATTAATTTTTTAGTATATTTAAACAATATTATATAGTTTTTTTGACATGAGGATTTACGTGTGAATTAAAATTTTATAATTTCTTATTGAATACTCTCGATATTGGCATAATTGTCTTTAATAGATATCTGAAGCCATTAATAAAAGAAGAAGAAGAAGAAGAATATTATATATGTATATAAAATAAAATATCTCTTAATTCTATTATTTATTTAATTCACTTATAACCTTTCTTGATAAATATGTATGTATATATTATTATTTATTATTTTATGTAATGTATGTATTGTGTATATTTAGTTATTATTTTCATTGCACCAAATATCACCACTCATACCGAAAAAGGTTAGCTGGTAGATAATGCCGACGACATTAAGCTCTCCTATGTATAAAAAATATTACTGTTTTTTTGCAATAAATAATTTATTTATTTATATATTTATCTAAAATACTTTGATTTATTTTACACATTGTGTTGCGGCGGTTTATGCGGTAAGGAGGTGTAAGGAAAATCAGTCAAACCTGTTGGTGATGTAGCTCGCTGATCTCCTCGGATTTTGAAGTGGACTGTATATTGCGCTGGTTTACACTATCTTCAAACACTTTCGACACGACGGATTACGAGGTTTCTTTTACTATTTCGAGGGTGGCTTTTCAACTAACCCTTCAGCTGACTGATAGGCTTCAGGAAAGGACGTGGAAAGTAGAGGTGATAGAGGGTAGTTTATGCGTACGTGCGAGTTTGTGAGTGGTGCAGGTGGGTATGTGTATGTGTGTGTTATTTGAATTCAAACCCAGTAAACGGCGCGACCACTATAATAGAAAAGACTGAATGTGTTTACGTGTTTTTATTTTATCTCCAAAACTTAATTAAGAATTTCTTATAAAAATACAAGCTATGTTTTTTTACTTAATACGTATAATTAATTTGATATCAGCATTTATTTTGACACTGACAACTTGTTATAGTGTCAAAAACACTTGAATAAATAATTTTAATTTTACATTTGCCCTTTAAAACTCATAATAATAAAATATAATTAAGTTTAAACCTGTTTTTTTTTAACATGAACGTTTACGTATGAATTTAAACTTTGTAATCTCTTATTGGGTTTTTGCTCAAATACTCGACATTGGCAGAATTGTCTTCATTACATTAGAACAGCCATTCTCAAAGTGTGTTTTGCAGAACCCTATGGCTAAAATACTGCAAAAAATACCTACCAAAGGGAGATTACAAGGTTACATCTAAATATTACGTAATATTACATTGCAATATGATCACTGGCGGCTCGTCCTAAAGAGCGCTGGTGCAGTGCACTCCCACGAAAATTACAGAAGTAATCTATATTTCTTCATAATACATACTATCCTTACATTACATTCATTCTATTCTACTATGCCTATACAATAGTATATTATATTACCTATATCTACGCGTATATTTGGCGTCAAGTTGTAACGAGTGGAGCGCCAGCGATTGCGCTCATATGAAACGAAGTTTAGTACGATTCCTAGCATTGTATTCAATGAGTGCGAAAGAGAAACATGCCGACGCGTGAAACAAAAGATTTCATATGAGAAATTAACCTAATCTGGAGCGCCGCTCACGCGCGACGTTGCCAAACCGTGCGTTCGGCCGTGCCGCGCGCCGCGGGGAATGATAAGCATAGAAAAACGCTTAATTAATTCTATATCTGATTTTCACAAGAAAGTAATAGATGTCTTTGCTCGCCAAAAAGACCGGCGAATGGATTTTCTGTACAAATAAAATAAATGGTAGGCTCTAGTTTTTTGTTTATTTTTTTGTGAACCCCCATCAAAAAATCTCACGAGCCGCCTCTGATATTAAGGCTTTTTCCTTCGAAGTTTAAACCTGGAAATATTTCGGATTATTGGGAATTCTTTAAGCGTTTTAAAAAGACATACATACATACATATTTAAGTAACTATGGAGATTAATTTTTAACAGTTAAAAGTTTAGAAAGACTAAAGTTTACTAATACTAAATCTTTGCTCTATTCAAAGTACACAGCTTAAAAATATATCGTTACAATCAGCGATTGATGGATTACGAACATATTGTATTTAATTATTCTGTGGCCAAATTAATCGATGCTGCGTTCTCTTTAATGCATCGCCTCCAGGTCTGTGATCATGCCTCGCTAATTAGTTTCATGTTTATGACTTCCAATGTACGCTAATTTATATTTATCGTAAAGTACAGTTAACAAAAACAACAAAAAAAACATTTTATTTTAGCTTCTAAAATCTGTCATAAAGAAATACAATTTAAATTGGGTACTTAGGCTAAGACAAGTTCATTAACCTGTCTCTTTATATTTTAACTAGCTTTTACCCCCGGCTTCGCTCGCATTTAAGTCATTAAATAAGTATCAGAGATCATACTAACTATAGTCAATTGGAAACTATTATTGCTGCTATTTCGCAATATATTATATATTTGAGTCCGTGCAAAAGAAAAATCCACTTTTTGCTTTTCAGTTTTTATTAGGACTGCTTGACATTGACAGTCGCCATCGCCAACAACCATAGTAAAACAGCTTAGCTGCTGTATAGTGACATTGTCCACTTACATACTAATGTCATGATAATCTACTATGATGTAGAAGAATAGCTGCTGTATAAAGGCATTGTCGTCCTATTATATGCCTAAGGGTAAACATAGATTATGTCCAAGCTTTTTTATCTAATGTGTAATATGATTTTTTGTCTTAGCACATACTAACTTGAATAAATTTACCTATGTCTTCTATACTATACTAATATTATAAAGAGGTAAGATTTGGATTTGTTATGTTTGTAACGAATTGGCTCAAAAACTACTGGACCGATTTCAAAAATACTTTCACCATTTGAATGCTACATTATCACTGATCACTATAGGCTATATAATATTTTCAAAAACGTTTGGGATCCGTATGAAAACTACAATAATGTAACACAAAGTGTGAAAAAAAAATCATTATATTGCGTACGCTGAGGAAATTATTGACAATAGAGCAAAATGATGTACTACAGTTTTATAGAGGACATCAATATCTACATAAAAGTCTGCGATACCATATGTGTAACTATTACAGTTATGTCACAATAACTAATTTTTCATATTAAAATTTAAACTTCATAGTACTTTATATCTTCATTACTACGCGAACGAAGTCGCTGGCAACAGCTAGTATATAATAATTATCAAGCACCTAATTCAATAAGCGATGCGCAATAAATTTGATTGAAGCCATCCCTATTTCAACCCTTCTTAACTCCGTCTCGTTACACCAGGGTAACATATCACCCCTTAACATGGATAATAATTATTTATTAAACTTTGTTTATAAACAAATGTTTTTATGAATTTAAGCTCTCTTAAATCAAGTCAAGTACTAATTAATTTATCTATTTTCCATTGTTACATTATTTATTTTTAACACTAGATTTACCAGACCAGTCAAAATGACTGGTCTTGCAAGATCAAATTAAAATTCCTACTGCATCTAACATTTTATTTAATTCTTCTAATCTTCTTTAATCTATAACAGAAGAATTAGTTTTATAAACTTTATATTATTTTATATACATATATTTGTAACAAATATATACTTTTTTTGGTTTTGGTACAAATAGGTATATTTGAGCTGGTAAATCTAGTGTTAAATTTGGTCAGCATTTTCAGGTCGGTTATTCATCAATACAACTTTAAATCGGATATTAGCGCTTTCAAGCATACAGTCTTTATTGCTAAAGTGACCATTTATTTTTTTACTCAAAACGGGACATTGGTTTATTTACGTCAATTGGTAGGTTACAGCAAAAATAAAACTTTATTAAGTTTTATTTTATTTATCAAAATAGTATTTATTACAAATTAAAAAAGTAATTATACAAATACTCAGTTATTTTTATATTTTTCAGAGGAACAAATTTGTTTTAATACAGCTGGTGATGATTTTAAGTATGAATAAAATTCTTGGCTTTTATTTATAATTTACCTTAGATTATTCTATTCGGTTACTTTTTGCAACGTGATGTAGTTAAAGACGTTGGAAAACGGGACAATTTTGCGTCCCGAAGCGAAGAGAACCGTAAAAAGGGACGGTCCCGTTTAAAATATTTTTGTTGAAATAGCTTCAAAATAGCTGAGATACTCAAGAGATCTACACAAATAAACTATGCACAATAACAACTTTAAATCGCTGACCTGTAAAATTTTATACATCCTACCCACATTAATAAGACCCGGCGATATACTAAGTTATATCTTGTATAATAACTCATTTTTTAGCAACTTGTAATATAGTTTCCTTAATGTAAATAGTTCTACAATTTCCTACTCTATAACATGCGTTTTAGATATTACCGCATGCGGTTATTAATGGACAATATAAACGCGTTAAAAAGACCAAATTAGATTAAAATACTTACATTACTAAAACCAGACAAATCATTGTAGTAAGTTACTACAATACTATTAGTAAATTCGCCTGCCTAATCGTAAGCTAGTTATTACGGTCCATGAGCAAGGACAACTGCTACCAGAATCCTGGTATTCTCTTCCATGAAACTTATCAATTAAGTTAAAGTTTCTACCAAGAGCACCTGCGTAGTCTACCCAAAAACCGCAAGCACGAAAATGCAGTTATTACCCCCTTTGCCCCTCTACTTAACTCGCCGCGCCCGCCCCGCAAAATGAGGGCGAAATCCCTTTGAATTCACGCCTCGTTGCATCCACCCGGCAATTTTGAATTTGGAATGCGCGCATCTAGTAATTTCTAAAGGTGATTCGCGAAAATTGCGCGCCAAATCTTGGAAAATGTCTACCAGGTATGAATAAATAATTATATTGTGTTTGGGTATACTTTTGATGCGAGAGGTGCGACTTTTCTAATTTTGTTTATTATTGTTATTATTTTCATGTCTTGTGACACAATTGTGCATAGTGTTGTTTCACCAAGATGTTAAATGAAATTAGTTAAAATTATTTTGCTTACAATTCCCGCTACAACACTCAGTAATTTGTCTCGACGCGTTTCGCCACTTCACGTGGCATCATCAGGATACGTGCGGTCGCTTCGGCTTCGCTTCAACGACTGATTTTTCGCTATGCATCAGTCGTTGAAGCGAAGCCGAAGCGACCGCACGTATCCTGATGATGCCACGTGAAGTGGCGAAACGCGTCGAGACAAATTACTGAGTGTTGTAGCGGGAATTGTAAGCAAAATAATTTTAACTAATTTCATTTAACATGGATTTCCGCAAAGTAACGCCTGAAACAACTAATTATCACCAAGATGTGGTGGACGTCTTTTTATTCCATCTCAGCTGCGATCTGTTTTTCACGCCTGGTAAGGCTCACGTTTGAATAACTTACTTAACTTAACTTGCTCTAAGTACATTTTTATTTATTATTACTATTAAGAAAAGTTAGTAAATTTAAAAAATATTTTTCTTCTTTTGTTACTCTCTCTCTGTCTCTCTTCTTTTGTTTTTATATTATTGTTATTATTATCTAGTTGTTCACTTTAAAATTAATGTTACCATAACACTATGACACGTGTCTATTAATTCACCCGCAACCCGCATGCGGTTGTTAACGATATTGCAATAGATTTTAAGCTTTTATCACCAGGTTTTAATAACTTAGTAGGATCTCCAAAATCGCCATTTTACAGTTATTAGTATTTCAGAAACCACTGATAACTGTTGTGTATACTCCTAACTGATATTATAAAACATAAAAATGTCTATGGTAGTAGTCTATGTCGGTCTAATGTCAAGTCGTGTCGTCGTAGTAAATTGTATATTTAATTTATAATTAAACTAGCTGTTGCCCGCGGCTTCGCTCCCGTTAAGAAGTATTATTATTAATTAGGTATAGTTTTTGCGGCTTTATTTTTGTTTAGTGTGTGTAAAAACGTCTTCATCATAGTAACTCCAATCTTTAATTTCAGTTCAATCAGTCGAAAATCTAATAAGATTTATACAAACTTTCATCCCCTATTTTATCCCCTTAGGGGTGGAATTGATCAAAATCCTTTCTTAGCGGATGCCTACGTCATAACATCTACCTGCATGCCAAATTTCAGCCCGATCCGTCCAGTGGTTTGGGCTGTGCGTTGATAGATCAATATGTCAGTCAGTCACCTTTGAGTTTTATATATATAGATTATTTTATTTATAAACCGATATTTCGAACAATTGTTTAATTCCAATATATAACATGGTAATTTTTTTCTCCCCTCTTCCTTACATCTATTTGGTTCTTGTTTTTTATTTTTATGTATTTTTGTAATTTTATTAGAAGTGTAGTATCTATCCCTTTATCACCTTGAGCATGCCGTCCTATCCTATAATTAAAATTTCATTTAGTTTATATAATATGTAGTTTTAATGTAATTTTGTAGGTAGGCTTTATAAATAAATAAATATATAATTACATTTTGAAAATTATCATAATATTGGTTCTGATATGAGTAGTCGTATCTGATATCAGAAGCATACCTTTAAATAGCGCGTAACTCACAATTTCTCGCTGACAGTAATATTTGAGTAACCTTCAGAGCAAAAAATGGTTTCAGCCGCAATTGAAGTGAAGTTTCAGCTCTCTCTCGTCTCGGCACTTTAGCGAGCGTCACATAATAATGATAATCTATTAAATTTTCCACTGCCTAATCGTATCAAATGCGCCCCTTAAGAGCTGCCTCATGCTACAAGATACGTATATTTATTTATTTATTTAAACATTATTATATACGCTGTAGCCAATTTAGCAGTGGACTGTATATTTTGAATTAAACTCTTTAAAATTTTATTTACATTATATTTTTCCTTATAATCTAATCACAAACATCCGTTCCCTATTCGCTCCTCTCTCGCATCCTCCATTCTTTCATTTCAAATTTGACATGTTTACTTATAAAAAAATATACATAATTTACATTGCCACCGCAACCTCTTTTCTGTCGACGACATACGCCTAACAGTTAACTACAATATACGATCTAAGGAAAAGACAATTTTATATAATACAAAATAATAATAATAAATAATGTAACACGAGCGATGATGATTTCAGTGGGCTTATCACGAATTTTAGTCTGGCTTTCGAACCGAGTTCGCTTCAAGCGATTTGTATGGAAATTTGAGCAGCGCCACCGCGTGCGGATTTGGAACTACAATATTTTAGATACTTTTTGTTAATTTACGAACGTCTCGATCTTTCGTTCATTTGATAGATTGCTGGTGCTCGTTAGTCGTTAGTAAAAATTCATGATCCCGATTGCTAACGGATCCGTTTTACTTGTGACAGCTCGATTCGAAAGCCAGACTAAATTCGTGATAAGCTCACAGAGAAACAATTCGGTTGCAAAGAAAGGTGTATAATATTAAACGCACACACAAGCTGACAATGACAGATCGATCGCAACAGACACGCGATAGACAACCTCTATCTGGCAAGCAGTGTTGCCCACATTCCTACTGTACAATACCTTTAAAAATAAGCAAAGACTACAATAATAAATAAATTCTTTATTGCAAAAAAAAAACAGTAATATTTTTGAAGTGAAAACTTCCTTAGGCGCGTTGAGCGTTTTGGTAGAGGGTAAAATCCTCGGTTCGCGTCACCGACATGCTAATGATAATAGTATATGTGATTCATATAGATTTGTGAGTTCATGTCACCAATACGTTATAGTAGCAGTACATCTGTAATTGTAAATGTGACGCGTTGTACATTAAGTATTAGAGTGTGGTTATCTATATAAGTTAAATTGACCACATGGGAAGTTCAACTTGTGTGTACTGGATTTTGTTTATTTAAGTGAATTTTTAATTTGACTATTATTGTAATTATTTAATTGAAGGATTACTGTTTATTTATTGACTTTAAATTCATTGACTTCAGTATAAAAGTGAGTATGAAACATATTAATATTTTTATACAGATAAATGAATAATGAAAACAACGAATATATTTTTAAAAAATTTCACATCATTTTTGCATATAGTTTCAATTACTCTTAACTTAATAGTTCCGTTTTCACTTCTATCGACAGTCCCACGACTGTTTATGTTTTTTTATACATAGGCGAGCTTAATCCCGTCGGCATTATCTACCAGCTAACTTTTGTCGGTGTGAGCACATGTGAAGAAAATAATAACTAAATATATACAATACATACATTACATAAAATAATAAATCATAATAACAATAAATTGCCTAAAATAATGTCTTAAAAATAAAATATTAAACAAATTTAATAATTTCATTAGGTAACTGTTTCGAATCATTGAATAAAAACATTTTAATTCCAGATACGTTTTTAATTTATTTTTAAATTGTATTAGGCTCTCATCACATTTTATAACTCTGGGCACAATATTATTAAAAAATTTAATTGTCATGTTATACGCACCCGACTTCACCATATGTAATTTACTTGATTCCACCGCCAAAAAATTTTGGACTCAAATTTTTGGGTCCCGAGCATTCATGAAACAAGTGGATTAACACTAGGTTTACGGGACGCGTCAATTTGACGCATTTTGACTTTTATCAGAGAATTACCAAAAACTGTTTAAATTTTTATTTTATCTCTTTGTATGACTTTTATTCATTGATCGAGGGAAATATATATTGAAGTCTATTTTATTTAAAAGTGTTGAATTACTGAACTTGTCTGTGTGGTATACCTATCTCTACGATACGCGTTTTAGTAGAAGTAGGTATATAGAAAACGTCCGTAAACCTAGTGTTAAGTAAGCATGGAACCAATAATAAGGTAGAGAATAATAAAAAAAAGGTCAAAGCACGTAAAATATACTTAAAAATGGAACACAAATAAATTATACGAGTACAATAGAACGTTCGTTCGATTTTAACATTAAATTGTAATAATTCACAGTTCGACGGACATCGGATTAAGTGAGAGAAGTAGGATTTATTTAATGGAAACGAAGAGGTTTTTAAACATAAGATCCGTTATACATCAGTCCGCGGAGAAGGATTGCATTGGAATTTTTTTTATTAATCTACTTAAAGTATATAAAACGTACGGTCACGTTTATTTTTGACTACAACTTAAACTTAACTTAACTTAAACATAGCGGCGACACGTCCTCTCGCGATGAGCGCTAGTGACATACTAAACAATATAAGTCTACTGGACCAATAAAGTAAGCGCGCTATTTTATCTTTATCAATAGCTTTGTCATAATCTACAATCGCCTTTATTATTGCTTCTCCCTCCTAATTGCAATTGAAAGAGGCACTGGAATGAGGGGATGCGTTTTGTTTTTTGTTTTAGATAATCCCGAGGGAGGCTTCGGAGTGATTTTAAAGATTTTAATCCGATCATTATTTTTGTGAATTTATGTATCTAATGGACTTTTAATACATTTTTTAATACAAGCACTGCTATTAATTAAAGAGGAAGGCAGATAATACCAAAATTCATTCAAGAAGACCTGCCTGCATGAACCGTAAATGCTTTTCTGGTAGGTCTGCCCCAGTGTTGCCAATCCTCGGGTAATTCTCCGAAATGCGGGTAAATTTATCGCTTGCGGGTAAGACAGTGGGTATTTTCAATTATGGAGAATTTTCGGGTATAACCAGAATCCTGTGATTTAATGATAGATCGTTTTATATTATTTAAATAATATAATATTTTAATTAAAGGATAAATAATAAGGAATCAGACAGTTTATACTAATAAGTAAATTAACAAAAATCCTGTGATTTAATAATAAATATTTAAATAAAAAATTGTATGGATATGAATTTGTTTTTTTTTTTCAAATTTGAATTTGGCGCTTCTTTTTATTCATTCGGGTAAATTCGGGTATTTCAACGAACTCCAACGGGTAATGGAAAAACCGTCGTTTTGAGGTCGCTGGTTCAATTGCTCTCAACACATGCAAAGTTCGGTTCTGCGTTTTCTTCGATAGCACTTGGTATTATCTTTAGTTTTGCTTGTACACACGCGCGCACTGACAGAGTGACAAACAAGAGTAGCGCGTATTTATTAGCGAGTATTTTGGTAGTTTTAATGAGGGTAATAAGAAAAGAATTTATTTAAATAAATATGTATGCGGGTAGTGTAAAAATGGCGTTAACAGAAGTGTTATCTTAATATGATTAATTGATGTTGACATCAGGTGTGAGTTGAGTTAATAATTGCGTAGTTTATTATAAATGTATTGTAAAATATTTGTTTTGAGTTTTATTTCTTTCTATACAATAATAGAATAATCGATTCTGAATGTACTAACATTATATTGTACAGGTTATGATTGGCGAGTTTCTCGTGATTTCTTCTCCTCATAAGCCTTTCAGAAAGCTCGTAGATTTTGCATATATAGTACAAGAGGCGGCTCGTCCTAAAGAGCGCTGGTGCAGTGTACTCCCACGAAAATTACAGAACTTATATTACAGCGGCGTAGATATAGGTAATATAATATACTATTGTATAGGCATAGTAGAATAGAATGAATGTAATGTAAGGATAGTATGTATTATGAAGAAATATAGATTACTTCTGTAATTTTCGTGGGAGTGCACTGCACCAGCGCTCTTTAGGACGAGCCGGCTCTGCATATATAGTACGTATGTTATTAATATAACATTTATTATTGTAACCACTGTACAATTTGATTTATGAATTCTTATTTACTTTTTTCTGAATTAAAATACAGCTTTTTTATTATTATATTACGTACAGGCTATGATTGACGAGTTTCTTGTGGTCTTCTTCTCGTCATACGCCTTTCCGAAGTCATTGTAGAGTCTAACGATGAGCAAGTGCACGCCTTTAGTGTCTATGCTAATAAACGATTGAAATTTCATTCTAACTAAGCCCAAGAGCGTAATAAAATGCAAAAAATAAATTAATTAAATTTTGGCAGAATATTACATATGTCTAAATAAAATAAAAGTCAAGCCAAACTGTATGCATCTGTCGACCTCCATAAGAGAATGTCGTGCATTACCAACATAATTTATTTATTTATAAAGCCTACCTACAAAATTACATTAGAACTACATATTATAAAAAGGACTACTATTATATAAACTAAATGAAATTTTAATTATAGGATAGGACTGCATCCTCAAGATGATAAAGGGATAGATACTAACACTTCTGATAAAATTACATAAATACATAAAAATAAGAACCAAATAGATGTAAGGAAGAGGGGAGAGAAAAAAAAAACACAAATATAAAAATCAAAATTAAAATACTGGTTAGTTAGTTAGTTGAAGATAGTTAATATCAAGATGTTTCCTGTATTTTGGCTTGTTGTAGGAAAAAGCATCTATGTCAATTCTTGAAGAACCCAAACTGCATCTATTAATAAAATAAATGGCACATTAGCAGGCAATAAAGCAAGTGTTATAAAAACGAGCAATTTGTACGCACAGACAATAAATTAATAATTTATAGCTATATGTATTTTTGTGTTTCTTTTTTACCACGAAGTAATGTGTAAGTGATAAATAAATGGCGAGAAATGAGCTCATTAATTGGTGGAGTGGCGCACGCGCAGCCGCCGACCGTAATTCCCGCTGTCATTTTTAACCCAAGCGTCGCGGTGAGAAAGGTGGTATGTCTTATGTTGTTTTTTTTATTAATTATAATTAAAAAATATTTTCTTATTATTCTATTAGGATTAATCTTTGACAATGAATCGCAATTTTAAATAAATATGTGATACGTGCTAACACTACTCTAAGATCTTTATTAATAACCATATTTATGTGAAATAGATGAATTGTAGTTAATTTATACAAGATTGTATACACGTGCTTTGTGAAGTTTTGGATCACGATACATCCCATACTTCCCTTTACATCAGTGTTTCCCATCCTTAGCTTTTTTATAATTCTTATGCCCCCCAATATGTAGCCAAACAGCCAGTTAATATTTTGGTCTCGTCAAGCGAAATAAAACATAATAATTATTTACCGCAATTATTTAAGAATTTGCTTTTGTCGTTAAATTTGGCACCGAAATCTAGCACTGCATTTAAATGGCCCGAATTGCCCCCCTGAACAATCAAATTGCCTCAATCAAGTTGGAAAACACTACTACAACACTACTACATAGATAAATATTTCGTACAAATTATTTTTAGTAATATTTTAGGACTTATCGCCTTTTGTCAATGAATACTTCGAATGGAAAGACCGCACTGTCATTTGTCTACAACATTTTCTGCAACAAATTTGTTAAAGGAACAGTAATCTCGTTTGATTTATTTCAACACAAACACACACATATTATAAACTTGTATATATAATTACATTACAAAGAACATGCTTCTTTATATAGTCAAAGTTAATTAATAAAGATATAGCTTACATGGCGGTTTTCAAATGGATACAGTTTTTGTAGGTATATAACCGATCGCGGTGTCATGTACGGCAAAGAAGATATCTGCATCACTTTCTAATGATTGTTTATCACAGTCCAAAGTCCAATCTGTATCCATTTGAGATTCATCAGTCCCACTGAGGAGATTACAACTGTATTTATTAATTTTTGTTATTTTTTTTTTATATTTTCTCAATCTCAATGTGACTTATATAAATATATAGAATATAATATATGCAGAATATAGTTATCCCTTTCTAATGATTATTTTCTTACAGTCCAAAGTCCAATGTGTATCCATTTGAAGATTATCGACTGTACACAGTCCTTCATCAGACAAACATTTGCAGTAGAAGAACTAAGTCATCAGTATATTTAGGTATTGATATGTGATAAAAACTGTATTTTATTATTATACGTTAGTCTCACTAAGGAGATACAACTGTTTGTCTTAATTTTTATTAAAGGAAATTATTTAAAATAATTTTGCTTATAATTCCCGCTACATTAGATCGATGAAGGAAAATAACCTCCACCAACATTCAATAACTTCACATAGCATCATCAGGATATGTGTAGTCGCTTCGGCTTAAGCAAAATAATTTTAAATAATTTCCTTTAATATGGATTTCCGCAAAGTAACGCCTGAAAGAACCAATTATTTTAATTTTTCTCAAAAATGTGACTTATATAAATTTTAGATTGTAACTAAGTAATCGGTTCAGTGTGTTAGGCATTGCCTAGTGTGGGATCATTGAGAACACACGTCACGTGGAGTGGTGTGGCGTGTTACCAACGTAACAGTGGATCTTATTTTTGAAACATTGATAAATGACACGTCATCGGGTCGCCGACCGGCCATGCTTCGCGGTGCATTACAAGGTGACGAAATTAGGTTAGACTGAATAAATGATTCCTTCGCTTGTGACACATTTTAAAAAATCAAATTTCACGGCTTCAATGAAGCGTTTGTGGGAAATTTTATGGGAACCGAGTTGTTTTGCTACCATTTATGCTTATAAACATGTCTCTTTATGATCAGCCACTAATATTATAAAAAGGACATTTTTGTATGTTTGTAACGAATTGGCTCAAAAACTATTAGACCGATTTCAAAAACTATTTCACTATTCGAATGCTACATTATCATTGATCAACATAGGCTATATAAATTAAGTGAAAGAAAATGAAGTTCCTTACTAAAACTACAATAATGTAATCCAAGGATGCCAAAAATTGCCATATCGTTGAAATATGAAACATCATTAAAGTTCATAATACTTTATATCTTCATTAGTACGCGAACGACGCCGGGGGCAACAGCTAGTATGATATACACTCGTTTGGGTCGAGTAAAAACTTAACTAAACATCTTATATTTATTTGTCATATGAGTTTTTTAAAGCTATTTATTATATAGCAGAGTTACAAAATAAAAATTGATAATTGAAGATCAGGAATCAAATTTGAAACTTTTGTGTGACGTCACATGTTTGTACAGTGTAATACACAGTAGAAGAACACTCCGTCTCTATAAATCTCTTACTACCTGCCTACCTTCAGGATAATCATAAAACAATTGTATAATAAATCGTCAAAGTAAAACGTCTTCCCTTCACGACCATGTCGAACGTAGTGGGGTATCCAGTGAAATATTATAGCATAATTCAAGCCCCACACAGATTAGGGTTTACGAAGCCTGTGATTGATCGACAGGGCTTCGCTTCGATTGTATTGTGACCACGTTTTTTTTCGGATAAACAACATTCTTAAAAACATATATAGTATATACAATGTTGCAAATTAAAAAAAAATAACGAAAAGAGTGTACTATGTCAATTTGAATTGAGCACCCCCAAGAAACTAAAAAACAACAGCTCACCAATAAAAAAACAGGAGAAAACAGTAAGTAAAGTAAAGAAGGCAAATTTCATACTGTCCTCATATAATTAAAACAATCACCTACTTTTATTAGTTACCACTACTCACATACATCTCTACTAATATTATAAATGTGAATGTGAGTTTGTTTGTTACGTTTTCATGCAACAACTACTTAACCGATCATCATGAAATTTTGTGCGCATATTTTTGGAAGTACTAGAAGTAACATAGGATACTTTTTATTTAAAAATAATTATTTTTTACTATAGTTAGCAACTGACTATAGATAGTATAATCTCTGACACTTATTTAATGACTTAAATGCAAGCGAAGCCGCGGGTAAAAGCTAGTTGTTATATAATAATATTGAACACAACATAATAAAAATCAAATTAAAATTGTTTTCCACTTTCATCCTTTTCAAAACCATACCTACATATTTTTGTTAAAGTTTCTTCATGTGTCTTTACGTGGTTTCAAATAACAAGAGTAGATACTGAAATCTAGTGTCATTACGTTTTATTACACAGTGGTTCTCAAACAATATTTGCATAGTGTAATAGGTGGCGCTGAACGCTAATTGAAAAACAGTAAAAAAAATAGGAATGAAACAGAAAACAATCAATGTGAAAACAGCTAATCTACTGTTAAAACAGTAAGGTCGGTAACACTGGTTCACACTCTAGCTTAACATAAGGTGTGGTCATAGAATCGTGGTCACAGTGAGCTGTACTCTTTAAAATTAGCTGGAATATCCCGATGTTTATTTCTTAATTCATATGCATTGTGCGTTATTGTGAATGCATTTATACCAGCGCACGTGTTGCAGATTAACCTTGTGATTGCGAAATATTGCCCCAAATGTGCATTATTAGTGGGTTCTAACCTTCTATCATGTATATTATTTAATTATATACAAAAACGCTATTTAACACTAGATTTACCAGACCAGTCAAAATGGCTACTCTTGCAAGAACAAATTATAATTCCTACTCCGTGTAACATTTTCTTTAATTCAACTAATCTTCTTTAATCTATAACAGAAGAATTAGTTTTATGAACTTCATATTATTTTATATATCTAATCTCTATATATATAAAACTCAAAGGTGACTGACTGACTGACATAGTGATCTATCAACGCACAGCCCAAACCACTGGACGGATCGGGCTGAAATTTGGCATGCAGGTAGATGTTATGACGTAAGCATCCGCTAAGAAAGGATTTTGATCAATTCTACCCCCAAGGGGATAAAATAGGGGATGAAAGTTTGTATAAATCTTATTAGATTTATTTCATTCATTATTACGCAGACGTAGTTGCGGGCAACAGCTAGTATATATATATATATATATTCGTAACAAATCTTTTTTTTTTTTGGTTGCAATAGGCATATTTAAATACGTGGTAAATTTAGTGTTAAAATTGTTATCTTGCAAAGTTTCAAGAAACCACATTTTGAAGCTACTTCAACAAAAAAATGAAGATTACCAAAATGTTAGGTTTTTTTTTGCTTACTGTTTAAGGTTTAATATATTTAATTACTCATAAAGAATTACATAAATTCACTTAATTGAAAAAAAATAACTATAAATAACGTACTTAGACTAAACATATCGTATTATACTAGAATATTGACAACACCATTACAAGGCACTCAGACCCATTACAGTAATATCCCGCTTTACGCGACTTCGTTATGCGCGGTTTCACTATAACGCGAAATTCAAATTTCGCGCTCAATTGCCCCGCATTATGCGAAAGAGTGCGTATAAACATAATGTAGTCATCAACTTCTCTAAAGTCGCGGGAATTTCAGTTTTTTCCGGAACGTATCACTCGCGTAAAGCGGGGCATTACTGTATATAATTGTTGAATTCATATTTAAATTTAATAATATTAGTTATATTAATCGGCAATTCATTATAGACCTGTGCTGCTTCCACCATAACACTTCTTTTTCCATAGGTAGTTCTAGCTACTAGGATTTTTGTCTGATCTTTATTTCGAGTGTTGAATTTATGTAATTTATTAACTAAAACAATTTATTACTATCATTATATTAATGACCTCAGATGTCAAATGAATGATGACAATTCTGCCAATGTCAAGTATTCGGGTAACAGCTCAACAAAAAATTACAAAACTTACCCTCATGTCAATAAAAGCTATATTCCACAAATACAATGTTACATACAGTAGGTATCAGTATCATGTCTGACGAAAAAAAAAACCTACATAAAAATGTAAATATTAAACCTTTGCGTAGCCTAAAAAAATAAAATTCCCTGTCGGCCGTTAACCGTGCATCCCAATCCGAATAGGCCCGAGGGTGCAACAAACAGATCATTCCTGCTCGAGATAATTTGACCGGAGCCACGACCGGCGGCTAAAATACTCTGCAAACAAAACCGGGGTGATTGCTGGCCCCTTCTGCAGATGATATGATTGCAAGACTCACTAGCTGGCTATGTAAGCATAAACCATTTGCAAATAGCTGTATGTCTGTATAGCAGCGGGCACATGATGCCGCCTTGAGGCACGCCTGTTCTTTGCGTTAAAACAGTATTATATTGTTGAAGTAATTCGCTCGTCGACGATCTAGCGCAAATGCAACAATGGCTTTGAACTCGCTTTGAGCAGCTAATAGGGAGTTTTGTTAATCATAATGATCAAAGGATTCGTGTTTGACAGTTAATTTGCATTATTTTAACTTTATAATAACTTTGTTTTTGGCGAATGAATGAATGAAAGTAATTAAATCGTTAGGCTCTATAATGGCTTCGGAAAGGCGTATGACGAGAACAACGCAAGGAACTCGTCAATCATAGCATGTACATAAAATAATAATCCATAAATCATGGACCACAAGAATTAAAATTAGATCAGATCCACGGTGCAACCACACAGGTACCAGCCCACAATAACCTTTAACTGCAGAGGTGGGGGCCTCTCAGGTTTTGACAAAATAAAATTTTTCAATTACTCTAATTAGTTATTTGTTGATTTTTTAAATAGTTTTATTAATTCTTGCTGATTTATGATCTCATGTGATTTTTTTTTTTCAAAAAATGCTAAGTGTTATTTAAATTTTGAAATGATAGTTAATTATATACAAATAAATTATTTAATTTAAATACATCCACTGAAGCTAAATATTAAATATTAAACACTTAAAACCCTAAAGATTTTAAAATACAATCACATATATGTGCGGGTCTCTGAGGCCCCCACGTCAGTGTTTACGTGAAATTAAATCCACCTCAGTAGTTAAAGGTTAATGTGAAAGACTACGCTGGTGTAAATTTTATGAAAATAATACATTCTATTCTCTGTGTAGTTTTGTTGAAAGACCACCATGCGTAAAAAACAACGATGGCATACGTGATTTCCAAGACGAAGACAAAAATAAAACATCATATAAAATGTATCTGTGATACTGCGGACTATCTCCAACCGAGATACAATCGAAATCTAAGCTCTTACTGACTCGTAATTTGTGTCCCAGAATAGGTCATAAATACAGAAAATACGGCGGGTTTGTCTTCCAAATACTTTGTTTTTGGTCCTAATTTCAATATTACTCATGTATACTAAGGCCAGAATCCAGAAATTACACTCAAGCATAGATTATCTGAGTAGAGATAAAAACTTCAAAAGTCGTACGAAACAAAATAGACCAATCAAGCGCTTTGAAAATTGTTGACGTGATTTTTGACCAATGATAATAATCCATTGCAACCGTCTACTGTCACCTAGCTGTCATTACGTTCTGTTACACGCATTTAAAAGAAATCGTTTCAATATAATTGTTATTATTATGTCCAGTGGCGCCATCTATCCGAATATAGTAATTTATTTCACGGATAGATGTCGCCACTGTTGTTTAAGAACGTCGGGGCGTTTGGCGCCGACCATAGCATAAGTGAGGAAACAAAATAAAGACAAATATGAACCGAGCATTTGGTTTTTTAATATCGCCGTAAACAATAATTAACAGAAAGAAAATAACGCAAATTAACGTTAAATTTGATATTTGATATATTACTATTTTATTTTGCTTATTATCTAATGATTGTCGTGTTTAAAGATTTGTTATATATTAATAAATAATTTTAATTGCATAAAATGGAATAAAATTCATTTAAGTAACGATTAGAGTTTAGACAATTACAGATGAAACTACGCTAAAAAATACGGGCCTTATTATACCCATAGTTCTATTTAACTACTAAAAGTTTGGGACATAAATCTAAAGAGGGGTCATAAAATAAAACCTCAATGCGAACTGTGAAAGATTGTAAAAGGAAATAAAAGGATAACGATCGAGACAATCGCGACAGCAGGACCCGATTCATTGTAAATTTTCTGTCTTTGCGGAACCAGATGCTAGTCCTTTTTTTACTTCGTTCCCTTCTCCCAAGAATGTTTCTTTGAATAGATGCATGTACACGATATATTATAATAGCTATATACTATTAAAACTTGTATCCGAGCTGTTGCTATGACGGACAATGACAAAAGAACTACAACAACAAAAAAAAATTTTCTTGTATAATGTGTAAAATGCTGGCTAACGAACAATATCCAGGAATGGAAAAGAACGGTACTTACGATTGCCTCGGCTTTCCCTCTTTTGTCGTCTCCGGAGCGAGTTAAAGCTGGATTATGATGAGATGATTCCTCTTTTGTTTATAGCGACGAAATCAAAATTACAATAATAAGGCACAATTTAATGTCGACGTCGTTCGTCTAGATACACACTTCTCGCCGAGAGGGCGCTGCCGTCGGGACGAAATTAGATGGCGGGGGAATCAAGGATGTTGCCAGCCAGTAAAATAGGTCAAAAATTAACTCTATAATTATGGTATGGAACACCTCTTTAATTAGTGTTTCGAAACCTTTAAACTACCACATAAATTAATTAAATTATGTTCGTGTATTTTTTTAAACTCCATTTCTAGTCAGTCAGCAATTTGAAGTAATTTAAAACAAAAGACTGTATGATAGAAGAATAAGGAACGATTTATGTTCTTTCATATTTAAAACCAATTCCAGCTTGATACTTGAAACTCCTCTGAACATCGAGGAAGTGAGAGAGGAGAAAAATTGGTTCTGGTGGTTTTTATTCGTCAGTCATTTGACCGCTTCTTTGCTTAACACTAGATTTACCACGTATTTAAATATACCTATTTCTACCAAAAAAAAAATTTGTTACGAATATATATATATAAAATAATATGAAGTTCATAAAACTAATTCTTCTGTTATAGATTAAAGAAGATTAGATGAATTAAAGAAAATGTTACACGTAGTAGGAATTTTAAGTTGATCTTGCAAGACCGGTCATTTTGACTGGTCTGGTAAATCTAGTGTTAATATTAAACTTAGGTGTAGGTCAAGTCGTATAGTTCCAAATTTAAAAACACAATTTTAGCCCCAAATAAGACACATCCATAGTCACCTGTTAAGACATTCACGGCATGGTCATTGGTCAATTATATTAACGAGGCATTGAATACATTAATGCTCACATAAACGGGCAGCACTTTGAGCGGGTTTCTTACAAAGAATTAAAAGAAAAAAGATTAATAATAACACGGCCGGCTTTTTAATCTTTAGGCGTGATCTTAGGGCTACTTCACACTGAACACGACAATGTAGCTTTCAATGATAAAATAAAACTAGTTTATTCTCAGTTAACACTAGATTTACCAGACCGGTCAAAATGACCGGTCTTGCAAGATCAAATTGAAATTCCTACTGCGTGTAACATTTTCTTTAATTCATCTAATCTTCTTTAATCTATAACAGAAGAATTGGTTTTATGAACTTCATATCATTTTATATATATATATTCGTAACAAATATTTTTTTTATGGTAGAAATAGGTATATTTAAATACGTGGTAAATCCCAATCGTAGAAGTTTCCTTGATAATTCATTAATATTTCATAATAGGTTTCCCTATTGTTTTCCATTAGCTGTAAGTCATTAACGAAGTAGGTATATAAACGGTCCACAACATTCAATACGTGCGATTCTCTCGACCAGTGGGCTTATCACGAATTTTAGTCTGGCTTTCGAACCGAGTTCGCTTCAAGCGATTTGTATGGAAATTTGAGCAGCGCCACCGCGTGCGGATTTGGAACTACAATATTTTAGATACTTTTTGTTAATTTTCGAACGTCTCGATCTTTCGTTCATTTGATAGATTGCTGGTGCTCGTTAGTCGTTAGTAAAAATTCATGATCTCGATTGCTAACGGATCCATTTTACTTGTGACAGCTCGATTCGAAAGCCGGACTAAATTCGTGATAAGCCCACAGAGAACGCTGTTAGTTTTAAGCTATAAAATAAATCTTGATTAAAAAAGGAAGTTTAGCTAGCGTCATCTAACATGCTTAATAATTCACGCGTCATTAAAACAGTGTATTCGCGTCTTTACAAAGATGAAAACACGTAGATATGCGTAAGATACAATGCGGATTGGGCCTATATTACTTATCATGATACTACAATTTGTATTGACCATTTTAATGATAATAAACACCACCTTTTTAATTACTATCTAGCTAATAAATATTAAAAAATTACTAACGATTGTTATTTATTTATGGTGTGCAAAATAGATCGCAGATGAAATAAAATATATAGGTAT
The DNA here is from genome assembly GCA_028551675.1 of Tineola bisselliella. Lineage (NCBI taxonomy): Eukaryota > Metazoa > Arthropoda > Insecta > Lepidoptera > Tineidae > Tineola > Tineola bisselliella. The sequence goes on along the minus strand of JAPWLS010001203.1, from coordinate 312,699 downwards.
ATAAGACACTAGGCGCAGTTTTTTAGCAGACACTGTTTTCTTTGTTGTAAATAAAACCAAAAGTTTCAATAACTGATGTTTAATAATTTCTATGCATTCACGTGGCGTTGTGTCAAGACGTCCATAGACAATCGCGACACGACCAGAGACTATGGCGCTGCGAAGCATGGCAAATATGAAATGTCGTTTCTTTACAGTTATTATATGTGCTATTTTAGTGGTATTTAATCGGTGATCCAAAACTGCGTCACAATATCAAAATATAAGTAACAAGTATGATATATCCTCTTTACAATTTATATATATAATAGGTATGTATATATATTGTAATATAACAACCAGTATCTATCTTATCTATACCTTTAATTTAATTTATTATTAAAGGAAATTATTTAAAATTATTTTGCTTATAATTCCCGTTACATTAGGTCAATGAAGGAAAATAACCTCCACCAACATGCAATAATTTGTCCGACGCGTTTCGCCATTTCACGTGGCATCATCAGGGTGGTATTTTGGCTTGTTGCAGAAAAAAGCATCTATATCAAATTATTTTAAGCCAAAGGATACAGGGTAGAAAATAAAGCGATGTTACTCTTCTAGAACGAACCTTACCTATACTAAACAAAACCACTACCTACGTAATCAAAAGTTAATCTAAAACAAAAACGAAACGCCTCGAGGGCGGCTCCTCTTAATTTAATTACTATAAGAAAAAGCTTAATTGAATATTATTAAAAAGTTATAGTATAATCTTCTCTCTTTTACTCCTCAGTATAAATGCGTAAGTAAGTAAGGGATAGCAATAGTACATGATATTGTTGTAAAAACAACCGATTAGTGCTATCATAAAAGCCGTGGAAAATATTAGTACAGTCAACAAATAAACTTTGGGAGCCGTATAAAGTACTATAAAGACGTGCATAGACATTTGCAAAACGAGGTCGAAGATATAAAATATGCAGTCAATTTGAAAATGCACTAGAAATTGTTTTAGTATGGTAGTCCTCGTTTTGCGGCGTTTCGTTAATTACAAATAGGTACCCATATTAAAACTAAATAATTCATTAAAATTCGACTTATTAAAGAATTTTATTCATTTATGTGTTTATTAAACCTATCGTTATTGATAATTATTAATAAATACATTCTTTTTTGCGAAAAAATAATTATGTTTTTATGTTCTACCAGCTAAACTTTGTCGATGTGAGCGATGATAATTGGTGCAATGTGAAGAAAATAATAACTAAATCTGCACAATACATACATTACATAAAATAATAATAAAATACTTAAATATTTATGAAGTGGTAAATACTTTATACGTGATATTTATTCATTAAAAGTAGCCCACAAAATGTCACTATGCAAAATAAAAATGCAGTATGCGTCCGTCCTTATAATGCCTATGATGAATAGCGTTAACACTAGGTTTACGGGACACGTCAATTTGACGCATTTTGATTTTTATCAGAGAATTGCCAAAAACTGTTTAAATTTTTATTTTATCTCTTTGTATGACTTTTCTTCATTGATCGAGGGAAATATATATTGAAGTCTATTTTCTTTAAAAGTGTTGAATTACTGAAATTGTCTATGCGGTATACCTATATCTACTATATGCGTCAAATTGACGCGTTTTAGTAGAAGTAGGTATATAGAAAACGTCCGTAAACCTAGTGTTAAAAGCTTTGTATGTAGAGCGACCACTATGGTATGGTTTTTACAATTCAATTGTCCACCCGTATCGATATTTTACCAACGAAACCATAGTTTTAATAAAAACATACGTATATATGCTTCTGTACACTTTTGTTTCTGAGTTAAAATTCAGTTTTTTTTGTTATTATTTTATGTACAGGCTATGATTGACGAGTTTCTTGTGGTATTCTTCTCGTCAAACGCCTTTCCGAAGTCACGGTAGAGTCTGACGATGCCTTTAGTGCCTATGCTAATAAACTATTTTCATTCGTTCATTCATTCATTCATTGTGACCAATCCATTAAACCTTAAAATAAGTTGGATTTACTTCTTTTTTATTTTGATTACTTTACGAACACAAAAATTAGATTAACTGTTTTTTTTTTATTTTTGTAATCGACAATTATCATAGAACAAGATTTTTCTTAAATATATCGTGTTATATATGAAAAACATTGGTTTCCTTTATTTTATCTGACAATATCAGTCTCTAATCGTATTGTACATTTCTCGACAATCCGAATGTCTATTCCAGACACGGCCGCCGTTCATTTGTTTTTTTCCAAGTCCAAGATGGCGGCGGTATTTAGCAAATATCAATCAAATTTACAACTATTAACTCTTCGTCGGGCGCCCCTCAAAAACTCCTTAGATCGGGCGCGGTGTGCTTGACGGGCTCATTGAGAAAATTGATGATTAATTTTTTTCTAATTAAATCTAAGATGAAAATCAAAATCAATATTTTTTATTGGAATGTTAAGAAATAAATTTTATACAAAAGTTATAGATAAATATTTTTTTGTCTTTTAAATCAGGCATTAGCCCAGTATGCCGTCCTGGTGAAGTACCACCACTTTCAAGCGGAACACCCGTGAAGTGACCTAGTAGCCGGGATAACGAGAGGAGTGTGCCCTGTCAATTTGGACAGAGCACATTCGTCTCCTCAAGCCGGCATAGTGTGGTAACAGTTGTCTATGCTCATGGACCGCACTCTAGCTTAACATCAGGCGGAGTGTGGTCATATGCTGGGCTATCAATAAAAAAAAGACGAAACTAAAAGACTTCATATAACCTATAATTGCTGTGCCTGTGAGATCGGCCGCGCCCAATGGAGGGTTAACAATACAAAATAATAAAAAGCACCTTTACGGTGATATTAATGAATGTACTTATATTTATTATTTCAAAAACGAACCCTGACCTTGGTACTTGGTACAATGTTAATTTTGTCTGCAATACGTGCCGATGCGTTCCAGCATATATGAAAGCAGCATAATCCATGATTGATGATGCGTGTAGTCCGATGAAGGGACGCAAAAACTGATCACTCGCATTAAACAACAATTTTTCAACGTTGATTCATACTTTTCGAGTTTGCTGCATTTTTATTTTATTATGAGATGAGGGTACTTACATATGTAGACTTATATAACACTAGCTTTTACCCGCGGCTTCGCTCGCATTTAAGTCATTAAATAAGTATCAGAGATCATTTCAATAGAAAAACAGTCAGTTGGAAACTATAGTAAAGAAATTTTTTTTTAAATAAAAAGTATCTATGTTACTTCTAGTACCTCCAAAAATATGTGTACAAAGTTTCATGATGATCTGTTAAGTAGTTGTTGTGTGAAAACGTAACAAACAAACTTACATTTGTAGTATTAGTAGGGATTGTAAAAATAAATTAATAAAAAAGTCTCTACCTATCTCATAGAAGCATGGGTTTGGGGTTAGCAATTTTCTACATTCAATTTACACCAAATAAAAAAACTATGTCGACAAATTGAAAAGGAAAAAACAGGAGAAATGTTTGCCAAAAATCAGATAACGCGGTCGAGTGTCAAAGTAATTTTTATTTCTCCAAAAATTATGTCAAAAATGTTGTCAACATGTCAAAGCACGTAGGGCGGTGAAATATAAAAAGATTTGTGGCCGATAGTGATGTGACACGTCGTACAATCGATTAATGGTCACGATAAGAATGCCTTTAAAAATTCCTTATGTTTTTTTTAATAGGAAAGCTTATCTTACAGGTGAATAAACGTTATTAATAAACTATAAGATAGTACTAACAATGTAGGTAGTTTTTTTTATTTGACTATATTCAAATATACGTGTATAATATATATAGAAAGATACATATGGGTTTTCCTCACTTAAAATTAAAATAAAACCAAATTTGTTAATTTCAAATGGGAAAGAAACAACATTTAAGTTTATTTTAAAATTTACAACTTTTTTGACAGTTTATTTCCTCTTTTCTTAGCTACTCAGGCCTTGGCATCAAATTGTAAAAACCGAATGTTGAAATAGCAACACAATTGTTTTTGTCTTTGGTATATGTGTGATGTCTATGGTAGTGTGTGAAAAGAGGTCTGTATAAGAAGAGTCGACGTGTGCTTTGTAATATGTATTGATGATGTGAAATTAAAGAATATATTAAGAAGAAGTTTCACTGACATCCTTATTCAACACCGAACAACAATTTAACATAACATTAAAATAGTGCAAGACATGTGATTATTATTAAATACTTGACATTGGCAGAATTGTCTGCCAATGTCAAGTATTTAATAAGAAATTATAAAATTTTAATATACATGTCAAAAAAGTATCTATCTTGACTTTTTCTAATAGTTATTAAGTAAGTTTGTTCAGAAAATCAATGAAACATATTTAAATTAAAAATATCTACTATTACCCGCCGCGCCGCTTACTAAATCAACAAGTATAACATAAAATAGGGACAAACAAACAAAACTTCCTTTGATCACGTATCGACTGTAGACATTGTGGCGTCCAATCAGAGCCCGCCACGTCACACGAAAGACTATTAAAACACAACCGTCGTATTTGAATTCGGAAATTTATATAAACGTGCAAATATTACGTCGCTACAGTTAATATTAAAATTGCTGCGTTTCAACTGATTTTTATTATGAGTATTATGACCCCTCTTGCCCCTCACCTTCTTCCCCCTTCGCGTAAGTCATCTTGCTAACGGTGGGCTTATCACGAATTTAGTCTGGCTTTCGAATCGAGCTGACACAAGTAAAACGGATCCGTTAGCAATCGGGATCATGAATTTTTACTAACGACTAACGAGCACCTGCAATCTATCAAATGAACGAAAGATCGAGACGTTCGAAAATTAACAAAAAGTATCTAAAATATTGTAGTTCCAAATTCGCACGCGGTGGCGCTGCTCAAATTTCCATACAAATCGCTTGAAGCGAACTCGGTTCGAAAGCCAGACTAAAATTCGTGATAAGCCCACGGATCCGTAAGATGACAAACGAGAAAATAATTGTCTTGAAGTACATTAGTTAGAATATTTTTTTGACAAGCTTTTCACAAATACAGATTGTTTTTGACAATACCTTGGTGGAAATAATAGGAAATTGAATTAGTAGTTAGGCAGAAATTATGGTTACATGTACTTGTATACTGGTTATGAAAGGAAAGTATATATCTGCATTTCATTATATACAAATTTACTTTTAATAACGATTACTTTTTAAATACAGTAATGTACAGTGCATCCTAGCTTGGGCATAATCTATGTCATTTTATGTTTACCTGTAAGTATATAATAGGATGACAATGCCCCTATACAGCAGCTATTCTTCTACATCATAGTAGATTTATTATATATTATTATGACATTAGTTTGTAAGTGGACAATGCCAGTATACAGCAGCTAAATCAAATTAATAATTATTAAATTAATAAATTTATTTCATATATATCTATGTTTGTAGCCCATTTACTAAAAGTAAATAAATTAAAAAATAAGATATAATGAATGAAATCAGAAAATAATTCGTTATATCAAGTAATTTAAATTATTACAATCACTTTGATTTAGCTGCTGTATACTGGCATTGTCCACTTACATACTAATGTCATAATAATCTACTATGATGTAGAAGAATAGCTGCTGTATAGGGACATTGTCATGAATAAAGGTTTTTATTAAATAACTTAAATATAACCTAAAAACTAAATGTTTTGGATAACTCATTAATATTGATATATTTCATACAATTAGAGCAATCCACATTCATCGCATACGTAATAAGTCATCACACATGGGAGTGCATAATAACTGCATATTTGGTATTAAAATTGCATGTGCTTTTAGTAATTACGTTGTACGTGACGTGTTGGCATGAGTGGCATGGGATATGCGCTTATGATAATCATGTTACTGTTTGTCATAATTTATTATTGTATTGTAACACTTTATATTGTCGTTAATATAATATACTAAAATAACATTTGGGATAACGAGAGGAGTGTGCAGCATTTGGGCAGAGAATATTCGTCTCCTCAAGCCGGCATAGTGGAGTCGACTATGCTCATGGACCACACTCTAGCTTAACATCAGGCGGAGTGTGGTCATATGCTGGGCTATCAATAAAAAAAATATATATTTTCACTAGGAGTATCTGAAAGGATATGTCGTTTTTAACACTAGAACTACCAACCGGTTTCAAAAATTCTTCACAACACTTCTATGTAACCTTACTCACTATTTTGTGTAAATGATTCTATTTTTTTACAATTCTACAATTTTATTGAATTATATTTAATACTTTGCAAGCACAAGTCATCTGGTCATTTTGACTGTCGACTGGTAGTTCTAGTGTTAAAAAAAAAATTAAAACAGAAAATCAGTATCAATTTATTCTATTCATCATTTTTCTTTGAAATGAAATGAAATGAAAATCGTTTATTAGCATAGGCACTAAAGGCGTGCACTTGCTCATCGTGACTTCGGAAAGGCGTATGGCGAGAAGAATATCACAAGAAACTCGTCAATCATAGCCTGTACATAAAATAATAATAATAATAAAAAAACTGAATTTTAACTCAGAAAAAAAAATTATTCTATGAAGTCGGTGTTTAATGATTTATCATTTAAAACGCGTTTAAAACAAATATTAAACAAAGCATTTTACACTTTAAATGAAGCTACAAATCATATCTGGTACTAAAGATTATTATATCTATTGTTGAAGTGAACAAGCCGCTATTACAGTTGCTGCATATTATTAAGTACTAGCTGTTGCCCGCAACTACGTCTGCGTAATAATGAAGATGTTTAATACATCCTATTTAAGCGGACATCTTCATCATAGTCGAAAATCTAATAAGATTTATACAAACTTTCATCCCCTATTTTATCCCCTTGGGGGTAGAATTGATCAAAATCCTTTCTTAGCGGATGCCTACGTCATAACATCTACCTGCATGCCAAATTTCAGCCCGATCCGTCCAGTGGTTTGGGCTGTGCGTTGATAGATCACTAAGTCAGTCAGTCAGTCAGTCACCTTTGAGTTTTATATATATAGATATAGATTGACAAGTCCAAGTGTTCCAATTGGAATCTACGGATTATGTTAGAGAATAGAATAGAATAAACCGATATTATATTTTTGATAACATTAAAAAAGTTGCTAATACATTTCACACAGGTTACGGGTTCAATGCTCGATCAAAATTAATATTAATTAATTTTACAAATACAGATGTTCGCGCATTTATGAATTTCCTCTCCCGCTCCCCGCTCCCCGCTCCCCGCTACCAATCACAATTTTACTAATTAGATCGATAGCACAGAATATGGTAGTTTGGAGTTAATGAATATTTTAAAGTTAATGTTAGAAAGATATTTATTACGATATCTTCTTGTCGTAACGTATTTTTTAATTTCGTGACCGTATATAAAAGTTTCCTGTGGTCTTCTAGCCATACGCCTTTCCGAAGCCATTGTAGAGGCTAACGATGAGCAAGTACACGCCTTTAGTGCCTATGCTAATACACACGTTAGATGAATATCTTACTGATAAAAAAGCTTGGACATAATCTATGTCATTTTATGTTTACCCTTAGGTATACAATAGGTTGACAATGCCCCTATACAGCAGCTATTCTTCTACATCATAGTAGATTTATTTTATATTATTATGACATTAGTATGTAAGTGGACAATACCAGTATACAGCAGCTAAATCAAATTGATAATTATTAAATTAATAAATTTATTTTATTTATATTTGTATTTGTATTGACGAGTAAAAGCGCTTTATTGGAGCCCATTTACTAAAAGTAAATAAATTAAAAAAATATAAGTATATTTTCATTTCATTTCAATTCAAGACATTCTCATTGTTCTATCAAATGATAGCGATGATAGATTTAAAAATCATATTCGATGATCGCATTCACAGTGTATCTCAAAGTGCGTTCAAAGAATGTAGGGTGGGGAGAATAAACAAAATCCTTTATTAGGTGACGTTTGATGCTGCGCAGTCGCCGAGACCGTGATGACAGATTCATCGGCGCTGGGAAGTTTTTGGAATTCACAAAAGTTATAATGTATTTATGTACTAGCTTTTGCCCCCGGCTTCGCTCGCATTTAAGTCATTAAATAAGTATCAGAGATCATACTGACTATAGTCAATTGGAAACTATTATTGCTGCTATTTCGCAATATATTATATATTTAAGTCCGTGCAAAAGAAAAATTCACTTTTTGCTTGTCATTGACAGTCGGATTTTTTATAAAACTTAATTTATAAAAATCAAAAGGAGGTTGCGATCACCAACAAGTATAGTAAAATTTAATTTCTTTTTTAATAAAAAGTATCCTATGTTACTTCTAGAACCTTCAAAACTATGTGTACAAAGTTTCATGATGATCGGTTAAGTACTTGTTGCGTGAAAATGTAACAAACAAACTCACATTAACATTTATGTTAGTAATGAATATATAATGAATAGTAATACCTATGAATTAATTCCAGTAGATTTATTTTTAAAAGTTATACTTTGGTCAGGTGGTTAACTCTTTAATTTAATTCAATAACTTTTGTTCCAATGTATGTTGAACACAACTGTTATGTTAGCAGATTTAGCTTTATTTTTTTGAAGTGAAACTTCTTTAGAATCGTTGTGATTTCAAACCGGATGTAACGAACCGAACGGAAATACGACAGGTTCTGACGTTTCGCGCGCGAATTTCAAAATTTGTTTTTGCGATATCTCGACAACCGATGACGTCAGCGCGACCGCGTAAAGGGTTATTCTGATCGAAATTTGGAGGCCTATTCGATTTTTGTATTAAAAAATTTTTTTTTTTTTTTTTTTTTAATTTTTTTTTTTATGATTTTGGATGGCGAGAGGGGGGGGGGGGGGGGGGGGGGGGGGGGGGGCAATCGGCGGCGGCTCGCGCCGACCTTCGGTCGACGCTCGATTTATGGCTATATGTCTTACGTGGATCGCGATTTTTGGTGGATGAAGGAGATTGGGGGGGGGGGGGGGGGGGGGTTATATCGGCGGCTCGCGCCGACCCACGGTCGACGCTCGCCTTTTTGGCTGTATCTCCTAAAGTAGACTTCCGATATAGTTCGTGTAAACTGCAATGTTGATCAAAATCATGAGCTCTTTCAGCATCTGAAATTTTTTCAGGAATTTTTTTCAGGATTTTTTAATTTTCTATGTAATTGTTATTGTTATGTATGGGTTTGTTAACTGTTTAAATAAATAAATATGTTTAGTGTTCTCCTTGTCTAGATACCCATAGAAGAATATCTTAATTAGAGATCCAGTGCATCATGTGTGAAGTGCTTGAATCTTATATTATATTAATTAATTTTTTTAAAAAGAAATGAACTGAATAAGTATGACTCTTTCAGTTATTTTTCAGCTGTTTCTATTCTTATCAATATTTACCTATTAACATTTCTATGGAAAGATTAACCAAGTTTAAAAACAAATTACAATTTCATTTGAATAATTTAATCCAATATTTCGATAGCTTTGCAGCCATCGTGGTGATGACTATTGTATGTGACATCTCTATTTTAATATTATAAATGTGAATGTGAGTTTGTTTGTTACGTTTTCACGCAACAACTACTTAACCGATCATCACGAAACTTTGTACACATATTTTTAGAGGTACTGGAAGTAACATAAGATACTTTTTATTTAAAAAAACAATTTTTTACTATAGTTTCCAACTGACTATAGTTTCAGCTGTTTGTAATCATATTGATTCATTTCTATTGAAATGATCTCTGATACTTATTTAATGACTTAAATGCGAGCGAAGCCGCGAGTAAAAGCTAGTTGTAAAACATAAATTTTCTGTGTTTTTTTAAGAGGTCATTCCGATTATCCTTCCACGTCGACGTCGTAAATTTGTGAATGTATCTATTACACATTTTGGTCCCTTTTAGTGCCATTCCAACTTCCTTTAAGATTCTTACAAAAGTATTATACGACCGGTTTTGAATGGTGTTCGTTTATTAAATGCCTTTTTTATGAAGCAGATAATATTGTATTTAGTAGGATATTATTTATATGTTTATTAATCAAAAAAAAATTATAAAAATGAATAAATAAAAGTAATGCAAATATAATCCTGTAAGTAACTTACCATATAGTAAAAATACAAACTTACGCTCTGTACAGTTATTACAGCAAATAATTCAGGAAGAACTTACCTGGAAAAGAGAAACAGGAATACATAAATGTCATTATTGTTTTAACTTACACATTTAAATAGATACTTTGTCAATTTGTGTGACATGACGTGGCGTCAAATAACTGACGCGTGTGTCCTGACATATTATGACAGATGTTTGACAATTCTAAAAAAAAACTGTCTTTTAAACATTGAGTTACACATGTTAGAGAAGACGTTTAAGATAAAACTACGTGTTTTGGTCCAGCTGATAAAGATAGTAAAGGTCTGTGGGCTTATCACGAATTTTAGTCTGGCTTTCGAAAGCGATTTGTATGGAAATTTGAGCAGCGCCACCGCGTGCGGATTTGGAACTACAATATCTCAGATACTTTTTGTTAATTTTCGAACGTCTCGATCTTTCGTTCATTAGATAGATTGCTGGTGCTCGTTAGTCGTTAGTAAAAATTCATGATCCCGATTGCTAACGGATCCGTTTTACTTGTGACAGCTCGATTCGAAAGCCAGACTAAATTCGTGATAAGCCCACTGTATTCAGAACTAACACTTGATCTGCGATCACCTTATCATTACTTGAATGTAACGTATAACAGGAAATTATTTAAAATTATTTTGCTTATAATTCCCGCTACATTAGGTCGATGAAGGGAAATAACCTCCACCAACATTCAATAACTTGTCTCGACGCGTTTCGCCACTTCACGTATCCTGATGATGCCACATAATATCATAATTTTTATTTTAAAAAAAATTTTTACTATAGTTTCCAATTGACTATAGTTTCAGCAGTTTGGAATTTTTCTACGTTTATTTTTATTTCCGTCTGTCATTTTTATATATGCAGTATAAAGTTATTTGAATTTTTGAGGTTAGTTGTCATTATTGTGGTTATTTTTAAAAATTGATAATCCCAGCCAAGCAAGAATATACATATAATTATCATATTGATTCATTTCTATTGAAATGATCTCTGGTACTTATTTAATGACTTAAATGCGAGCGAAGCCGCGGGCAACTGCTAGTAATATATATTTTGTAGCTCTATTGGACCAATCCTTGGAGTTGTAGAGGTTGTAACAACTTCTGTTATTGACAACTTTACTTATAATTCCATTAAGGTCTAAGTATAAAACTCTAAAACACAATACACAATTCCAAATCATTCTCTGTGTCAAAGGATCCGTCTCAGTACTAAATCGTGATGATTGTTTTCTTTTTGTGGTAGAACAATGCGTTATTAACTTTTTGCCAATACCTCGGAGCCGTCATTACGCGGTACAGTCAGTAGACCGTGTAATGTTGAGTACGGACTGCCTTATAACAATTTGCGGACGCAGTAAAACCACAATATTCAAACATTTAAATACTAAACCAAATCAGAATAGGTAACAAATACTTCTGCCTACATTATTAATCATAATAAAACTATTTATTGTACAAAATAGTACATAGCAGAGGCGGCTCGTCCTAAAGAGCGCTGGTGCAGTGCACTCCCACGAAAATTACAGAACTTATATTACAGCGGCGTAGATATAGGTAATATAATATACTATTGTATAGGCATAGTAGAATAGAATGAATGTAATGTAAGGATAGTATGTATTATGAAGAAATATAGATTACTTCTGTAATTTTCGTGGGAGTGCACTGCACCAGCGCTCTTTAGGACGAGCTTCCTCTGGTACATAGGCAAGCTTAACAGGCGAGATTGACATTAGTATGTAAGTGGACAATGCCAGTATACAGCAGCTAAATCAAATTGATAATTATTAAATTTATTTCATTTATATTTCTATTTGTATTGACGAGTAAAAGCGCTCTATTGGAGCCTAATTACTAAAAGTAAATAAATAATACCGTTCGGCGTTATCTACCAGCTAACTTTTGTCAGTGTGAGTGGAGATATACCTAAATACAATAGATATAAACTAGAAGAAGATAGCTTCTTCTTCTTTTATTAATGGTCTCAGATATCTATTAAAGACAATTCTGCCAATATCGAGTATTCAATAAGAAATTATAAAATTTTAATTCACACGTCTTGTCAAGTCCCAAATCTGTTATTGACATTTGTTTTTTTCTTTTAAGTGCGTCTCTTGGGTCTTGGTATCAAATATAATAAGTATAAAAAAAAACCTAACAACAAATTCGCATATTAAATGAAAATATGCAATGATAATATTTGTTTTGTAAACGGTACATAGCTCCCATAGAGGCGCGGCACGGGGACAATCCTCGATGTTTTCACAGCGTAATCGACATCGATAATAAATGGGGAATTATTTCGCTTCACTTAATGTCGAATATAAGGTTCAAATCCGATATTTATATATAAAAAAGCTCTGTATTACACGTTATATAACTTGTCAGATTGTATTAAGGTATTGAATAATTTAGAATCTAAAACTTGCATAAAACAAATATTAACAAATAACAATAATAATAATAAATACTTTATTGCTTTAAAACATAATAATAACAATACAACAACAATAGGAAGCAGATTTAGAGCAATTGGCGATCTTATCACTAAAAGTAATTTCTTCCAGATAACCAATTGTCATAGAAGAAGCAGTAATAGTATTGGGCAATGCAATTTAGATAAATAAAATACATAAATATAAGTAAACTAAATACATAATGAACATACACATATATACAAATATTATTCAAACCAGCGGTTCTCAAACTTTTTTTGAATTATAAAAAACTGATTTATATGTATTTATGAATAATCATATTGCAATGTAATATTTAGTTGGAATATTTAGATGTAACCTTATAATCTCCCTTTGGTAGGTATTTTTTGCAGTATTTTAGCTCTAGGGTTCCGCGGAACACACTTTGAGAATGGCTGATTCAGACAATATGTGAAAACAAATGACATCTGATACTTAATATTATCATATCTATTGTTGAAGTAAACAGTTGCTGCGTATTGCATTATTAAGTATTTTAACAAGTCCAAATATTATAATAAGAAGCTATGGATAATGTAAAAGAATATTAATAATATAAAAAAGTAGTGTATATGTTCGCGCCAATTGCACTTTAAATTTTCCTCTCCCGCTCCCCGCTGTCCTCTCCTCCCCCGCACCCCGCGCCAATCACAGTAAAGGAAGTTTTAAAATACTCAACGTAAAAGGAGGACGCCGTGGGACCATCTAGTGACTAATTACACGCGCGAGCGGTGAGTCGTCCTTTTTCTTTCTCCGCGACTTGAGTGCATTTTGTTATCTATTTACCTATTTTCATTATTCCATATACAGTCCACTTGTTCTCCTACAGTATATAATAATAATTAACCCCACTATCGCCTCAACTTAGAAAAATACAAAATAGCAGATAATCCCAAAGCTTCTACATCCAAACTTAATCTCGTATAACGTAAACATTATTGCACGTTCCAAAATCCAGTTCATCCGAGTAACACGTGTAAAGCATAATGGAAACAGACTTCGCAAATCCGCGGCTGAATAAAAAAGCAAACGAACAGAATAACCGACAAAATTAAATCTCCTTTAGAAATTCTATAAACCCCGTTCAAGATTGACTGCTTTAAAATTTACTTCACCCGTTTTCATTTAAAAATAAACATATGTTTTGATGATTATTTTTTTGTTTGTTCTATTGTTTTTGTTACGAAATCTTTTGTAGTTTTATTTTTTTATAAACTAATATAATTTTAAATAATTTCCTTTAACATGGATTTCCACAAAATAACGCCTGAGACAATTAATCCCTTACTAATATAAATGTGAATGTGAGCTTGTTTGTTACGTTTTCACGCAATAACTACTGAACCGATCATCATGAAACTTTGTACACATATGTTTGGAGGTACTAGAAGTAACATAGGATACTTTTTATTTCAAAAAATATTTTTTTACTATAGTTTCCAATTGACTATAGTAAAATATTGAGTGTAGTTCTATTGAAATGATCTCTGATACTTATTTAATGACTTAAATGCGAGCGAAGCCGCGGGTAAAAGCTAGTCTTTAACAATACAATTAATTATTATTATTCACTTATAATATGTATTTTTTATACTTATAATTGTACCTATTTGATTCATTTGAAAGTAGACACACAACAAAACATGTGAAAATCACAAGAAAATCCAATATGTTTGGAGAGAGATCAACTCTTTCGCTGCAACTTGCTTTGAAGATTTATTCTCTTAAAATAAACTTACAAATCGTAATGTTATTTATTTATTTATAACTAGCTTTTGCCAGCGGCTTCGCTCGCGTTAAGAAGTATTATTATTAATTAGGTTTAGTTTGTGTGGCTTTACTCCAGTTATTAACCACATATCTGTCAATTTTTAATTTCAGTTCAATCAGTCAAAAATCTAATAAGATTTATACAAACTTTCATCCCCTATTTTATCCCCTTGGGGGTAGAATTGATCAAAATCCTTTCTTAGCGGATGCCTACGTCATAACATCTACCTGCATGCCAAATTTCAGCCTGATCCGTCCAGTGGTTTGGGCTGTGCGTTGATAGATCACTAAGTCAGTCAGTCAGTCAGTCACCTTTGAGTTTTATATATATAGATTAGGTCGACTATCCACTAAGGCAACTTTTTTAATAATAATAATAAATTTATTTGAATAGTTCTGTGTCTAATGGAAGATCCCACATTAGGTCTGTCTTGTCCTGTGGGAGTAACTAACTGATTAGTTTTTTTTAATAATAATATTATATATAATTAAGTTTTTTTGCGGCTTAACCCTTTGACATATATCGCGTTTATTTTTAATTATTCTAATCCGTTGTTTCGAAAGTTTAACAGCAATAATGTCATAGGTAGTAAGATTGAATACTAACCAACAGTTATTTAAACACAGGCCTCTCAATCGTAACTCCATGTCTTTATTTTATACTAGCTTTTACCCGCGGCTTCGCTCGCATTTAAGTCATTAAACAAGTATCAGTAAGATCTAAAATAATAAAGTGGCATCTATCCTCAAAAATTCAAATAGTTTTATACTGCACATATAAAAATGACAGTCGGAAATAAAAATAAATATAGAAAAATTCCAAACAGCTGAAACTATAGTCAGTTGGGAACTATAGTAAAAAATAATATATTTTTTAAATAAAAAGTATCCTATGTTACTTCTAGTATCTCCAAAAATATGTGTACAAAGTTTCATGAAGATCGGTTGAGTAGTTGTTGCGTGAAAACGTAACAAACAACCTCACATTCACATTTATAATATTAGTAGGGATAATAAATAAAATTACTTTCAGTTTAGAAAAATAAATAAAAAGTAATTATCACAATACGACCATTTTCAATGACCAAATGCACAACAATAATAAACAGGAAATAATAATGATATTATAGCAGAAAAAAATAACTGCACCATTATATTGACAGACGAATTCCAAAAAAAAAGGTTCTTTTTGTTACCGGCTAAGGCAGCCATTCTCAAAGTGTGTTCCGTGGAACCCTAGGGCTAAAATACTGCAAGAAATACCTACCAAAGGGAGATTATAAGGTTACATCTAAATATTCCAACTAAATATTACATTGCAATATGATTATTCATAAATACATATAAATCAGTTTTTTTATAATTATATTAAGACTTTTTCCTTCGCCAAAAAAGTTTGAGAACCGCTGGGCTGAGGTATAATTCACGTTCTACGCGAGACGGTTTGGAGACTACAAAAAATACCCAAAAATTCATTGTAACCATTCATAAAGACTGCTGAGTGCGTCGTCCAGTTTTTTTTCTTTTTCAACTTTCTTAGGGTTGGCACTACAGAGTTTTGGTTTGAAATAGCATTAAGCAAATTGCATTGTAGTCATATGAAACTCTAAATTACTAGTGCCCTGAAAACGACTGAATAATTAAAGGAAACTATTCAAAATTATTTTGCTTATAATTCCCGCTACAACATTCAGTAATTTGTCTCGACGCGTTTCGCCACTTCACGTGGCATCATCAGGATACGTGCGGTCGCTTCGGCTTCGCTTCGACGACTGAATAATACGCTGAATAATTGTCAATTATTACACCAATCTCGCTGGTCAATTTCGGTTTACAGTTCGGCTCTTCTCGGTAATGTTTGGATGTTGTGCCTTCATTTTATCATATTGATTGTCGTTTATGGTTTCTTCTTTAATGGGTCATAATGTGATGTTGTAAAACCCATAATCTTCTTAAATAAATAGGCTAAATAGAGAAAATTAATTTTGAAAATCAGACTGGTAGTTCCTATATAAAAAATTAATTATATTATTAGGACCTTGAATAAGTTCTCGCTGTTTTTTAAAAGATGGCATAGCGGCACTCTGTGCATGGAATATCGTACGGTAACGCATCAGCTAAGTAGTACTATATGTAGCCTCAAATATAGTATAGATATAGTTCACCACAGTGTCAACAATGTGTTTGTTTACCTACTGTGAAAATGTCTACTTTTGTGTCAAATAAAGTGTTTTTGCGGGGAATTTTATTGCACTGCTTTATTCAAAAGAAATCTGCAGCTGAAGCACACAGAATTGCTGTTGAGACAATGCTCTGTCGAATACGACATACTGAGACTGGTTTAGGCGGTTGAAAATTATGATTTTGACGAAAGTTTGAAGACGTTGAATTGGAGGCGTTGCTTGATCAAGATCCATGTTAGGCGCTAGTAAAGCTCGGGAAAACATTGTAAGTAGATGCGTCAACAGTTTAAAAGCGTTAGGACTTCAGTTGATGCGTTTGAGTCGAGCTCTGAAAAAAAAACCGACCACTATACGAGCAGAGACACGACAAAGTGATTTCCTTATATGACGAATTAGTCCAAACTTACCTGGAAATGGTTCAATGGGAAGTTCTACCCCACCCGCTGTATTCACCGGACATAGCCCCCTCCATTCATTACCACTTATTTCGGTCGATGGCGCATGGTTTGAGCGAGCAGCGCTTCCATTCTTTCGAAAAAACCGTAAAATGGGTCGATTCATAGATTGCATCAAAAGATGAACAGTTTTTTCGACAGGGGATTCAATTACTGCCAGAAAGATGGGCGAAAGTGGTCTCTAACGATGGACAATACTTTGAGTAAAGTGATTGTAAGCCTTATATTTTAAATAAACTTTTTTAAAACAAAAAAAAAACAGCGAGAACTTATTCAAGGTTTTAATAATAATAATAATCTTTATTTCATCAAATACAAAGCCCTATATACAATATTGCCCTATCTACAGAACTAATCCTAGGACTGTATTTCTGTAGATAGTGCTCTTCGGTACATTAATACCAAAATATAAAAATATATATATTATATAAAAAAGTAGCGTGTGTGTGCGTGTATGGAATGGAAACTAAAAATAGATTTCAAGGGAATAAAGAAAATGTGCTATATCTCAACTCCGAAGTCTAGGTTTTTATTTTGTACATAATGTTCCAAGTATACAAATCTTAAAACGATTATTAATATATATATATTTTTTTAATGTTTTTGCAAGATGCAAAAACCAACTTAGAATGGAACTCATTAAGATAAAAGTAACGGTAGAAGAAGCGAGATTTTTAAGGGTATTTTTAAAGAAATAAAACTGCTTAACCTAAAAACAATGAGTGGCCTCACATGATTGGAAACCATGTGAGTTATTCAAACACAAATCTAGACCAATCCCGACTTCAACGTACAATAATAAATTTTATTATGTTGTAAATTTAGTATAATTTAGATGCAACAGCGAGACCAATGTCTGCCGGAATTTTCACGTGGTTTCACATAAGGCTCGGGTTACATGAATCCTATTGAATATTTTTCCTGAAATAACTTCAAAGTATATATGATTTCTGTAATACTCAATTCAACAACGAATAATCTACACCAGTCTTTCCCAAAGTGGGCGATAACGGCCCTAGAGGGGGGCGGTAAGGGTTTAATAAATCTCCAGGCGAGACTAAATGTTATTGAGGTTTTAAAAGTAAAAAGGGGGGCGCTACAAATTTACTGATTTTCAAAGTGGGCGTTAGACGAAATAAGTTTGGGAACCTCTGATCTACACAAATAAACTATGCACAACAACTGCTTTAAATCGCTCTATTGTAAAATTGCAATTTTGTAGATCTAACTATATTAATATTATTTATATTCAATATTACCAATAAAAATAATTTTATGTTGATATATAATACGAATAACGTAAAAAATAAATCAACAGAAATCGCTTTCCGCTCCTCCCATGTCGTAAGCACGGCGTCTAATCGTTATACGCCACAGCCCATGATATGTTTAGCTCATTAAACAAACATGCAGTGTAGACATAACCTTCCTATTGTTATTGACCAATTTACACCATTGCCGCGTGTGTCACCTTCGTCTGACAGGAGAAAGGAGAGACTATAGCGATTTATTCGAAAACTTTATGTCAGTACTAGCTACTCGGGTGCCGATTTCACTCGCGTTAAATATAAATTTGGAATTAAACACTCGTTGCGATTGAGAAGGAATAACTTCCAGCCATTAATAAATTGTCATCAGCATGACTCTATCTTCTCTACTATTTAAACTCTAATTTGTATTTCTCTGTCCCTTTCTCTCTCTTGTATTTGTAACTTATAGTCTGTAGTCTTATCTATTCTTAAAATAAAATATAACCGCATGTTATGTGTGTGGTGTTATATTATAGTTTGCATTAATAATGTACAGTATAAATTATTACTATTTGTCTATATGTGATAATGATTGTTTATTAAGCTAATTAGTTAAGTTTCTTTAATAACTCATAAATGTTTTATAATAGGCTTCACTGTTGTTCGCCATTAGCTTTAAGTCATTAACGAAGTGGACTTTGTAAATCATTAATAAGTGGACTTTACAACTCATTTACAAAAAAGGTATATAAACGGCCCACAAGATTCAATAATAGAGATTCGATATGTAACTCTTGACCAGAGAACGCTGTAAGTTTTAAGCAATAAATAAATCTTTACATCAAAAAGTGAAGTTTCGCTCTCGCCATCTAACACGCATAAATTTTCATTTATTATATTTAAATTTGGAACTTGAGTTTCAGTTGTTTGATGAATTACAACCAATCTCGAAATAACACAATCGATATAAACGCGAAAAGGTAATTTTTTAGTTAATACTATAAGTATAATAATTTTGAAATAATATTATTATTTAAATTACGAATTGCTCCAAAATAATGACGGTAGAGTCAACTTTCAGAAACTTAAGTCTTTAATGAAGGTATAATAAATTAATTAGCGGTAAGACTCGAAGAGGGACGCGGGGAGGGGGTCCACTCGTTATGGACACAAAACTCTATCTTAATTAACTTATGGCAGCTTTATGGGCCAAATACAACCCAACTTATTGCCCTCCAATTCGTGGCTCATTTTATTTATATTGATGGCATGTATGTGATTTATAAATTGTTCAATTTATTAGCTTTACAGGATGTTTTATATATCAAATATTAGATTTAATTATATACTAATTATAAAAATATATATTTTTACCCCCTCCCCCCTCCTTATCACACTTCTCCCCCCCCCCCTTCCTCCTCCTCTCTTAAAGTGTTAGATTAGGTTATACATATAACAATGAAATACCTAATTAATTCCTAAACTACAAATATATATCTTAAGTATAAATAATAATAATAAATACACCTATATCAGGACTAAAATAACACAAACCTATGTTTTTGTATTCTGTAGGAGAACAAGTGGACTGTATTTGGAATATACAAAATAGGTAAATAGATAACAAAATATACTTAAGTTGCGGAGAAAGAAAAGAGAGGACTCACCGCCCGCGCGTGTGATTAGTCACTAGATGGTCCCGCGGCGTCCTCGTTTGCCTTTCTTTGATTGGCGCGGGGTGCGGGTGAGAAGAGGACAGCGGGGAGCGGGAGAAGGAAATTTAAAGTGCAATTGGCGCGAACATATTCTTTGTAACTGAGGTCTTTACGCAGTGGGCAGTTAATAACAAAAAGAGACATCAGAACATTTTGGTCCTTCGAGCCGGATACGTTCTAGATTTGATTGATTTAATAAACTCGAATAAACAACAAAACTTAATGAAGTTTGATGATACACAAAAACAAAACACGTCCGCCTACTGAGTGTTGCAAATTGACCAAATTAATTTTTAGAAGAAAAAAACTCCACTGAAATCGTACACGCTATACTAAAATAAACATTTGATATTGTGCTTTAGCTAATAAGAAATAAAATTCCTTGTTGATTGTGCTAAAACCACATTACACGGCTTGCTTCATTTGTATTAATGATGTGTGAAACGGAATGACATTTTGACATACATAAATAAAAGATATAAACGTAGATGCGAAGAACCCATAATAAAACACAAGTTCTTATTCTAACAAGAATAATATTGAACACAATTACGTGCCATATAAAATGAAATTAAATTAAAATAGTTTATTAGCATAGGCACTAAAGGCGTGCGCTTGCTCATCGTCATTCGCATGTTCGGAAAGCCGTATGATGAGAAGAAGACCACAAGAAACTCAGTCAATCATAGCCTAATATAATAAACTAGCTGTTGCCAGCGACTTCGTTCATTACTGAAGATATAAAGTACTATGAAGTTTAAATTTTAACATGAAAAAGTAATTATTGTGACATAACTGTAATAGTTAGACATAGGGTAACGCACACTTTCTTGTAGATATTGATGTCCTCTATGAAACTGTAGTACATCACCTTGCTCTATTGTCAATAATTTTCACAGCGTACGCAATATAATGTTTTTTATTTTTATTTTTTCACACTTTGGGGTATATTATAGTAGTTTTCATACAGATTCCCAAAGTTTTTGAAAATATTCCATAGCCTATATTCATCAGGGATAATGTAGGATAGAATATTTCAAATCGGTCTAGTAGTTTCGGAGCCTATTCAATACATACAAACAATCAAATGTTTTCTCTTTATATATTAGTATAAATATAAATAATAATGTAACATGTTCAGAACAATATAATATTATTTGGAACTAAAATATTACAAAAAAGAACAAAGATCTCCTCTCTTCAAAGATCTTTGTTCTTTTTTCCCCGTCTTTTGTTTATAGAATTCTATTGTTTATGGTACATGGAGGAGTAAGCTCCATGTATTTCAGTAGGAATAAAAAAAAACTAAACGGTAGGTCCTATTATTTAAAATAGTTCGAATTAGATTTTGGTAATTTTCTTTCTTTTTTTTATAGAAATACCTTCAAAATAAATTTTTCCATTTTTGTGGTTTCTGAAATACTAGATACAACTACGAAGAATCTACACCAGCGGTCGGGAACACTTCCTTTTGGCCCGTGAATGTTTTGTAAATAAGTTATACAATAATGCCCCGCTTTACGCGAGGGATACGTTCCGGAAAAAATCGCGTTAACTGAAATTCCCGCAACCATAGAGAAGATGATGACTACATTATGTTTATACGCACTCTTTCGCGTAATGCGGGGCAATTGAGCGCGAAATTTGAATAGTGAAACCGCGCATAACGGGGTCTCGTAAAGCGGGGTATTACTGTATTATATTTCGGTGGTTATTTTTCTAGCAATAAAGCCCAAACATAATGTAAGTATTACGTTAATATTACAAGTGCCCGCTCTTACTTTATTCTGCCACCTTGCGGCCCTAGCCTGTCAAAAGGTTGCCGACCGCCGATCTATACAAACAAATTATGTATAATAACAACTTTAAATCGCTCTCCAAATAAAATTATGACTTTATAGATAACCTACCACGTTAACGGGACAATGAACGTTAATTTTAATTATTATTATCCCTACTAATATTATAAATGTGAATGTGAGTTTGTTTATTACGTTCTCACACAACAACTACTTAACCGATCATCATGAAACTTTGTACACATATTTTTGGAGGTATTAGAAGTAACATAGGATACTTTTTATTTAAAATATATATATATATGTCGGCGCAGCGACCTTTCGGCTTTGTCCATGTGCTTGCGTGGCGTACAGAGAGAAGATACACGAGGCGTGCCGACAGGATACGAAGTAGGGGCGCGGTTGGTTTGAAGAACGTTCGACAGAAGCTCGCGAGCGGCGGCGGCGTGCACACGTGCGTGGAGTCGGCGAGGGGCTACGTCGCGAGCTGCGGCGTTAGATACATATGGGCTGTGTTCCGACATATATATATTACTATAGTTTCCAATTGACTATAGTTTCAGCTGTTTGGAACTTTTCCATATTTATTTTTATTTCCGTCTGTCATTTTTATCATAGTTATCATATTGATTAATTTCTATTGAAATGAACTATGATACTTATTTAATGACAAATGCGAGCGAAGCCGCGCGATAAAGCTAGTGTTTAATAAAAGTACGTTTGATCCCTTTCTCAAATAAGACAAAATCAAAGGTGCTCACTACAAACGCGATTGCAAACAAACAAACAAGCATAATGTATTCGGGTCTCGTATCGGGGCCCTAATTTAAAACGGGGGAATCTAACGAACTGACATGTCACCGACCGAACTTTAACGAAACCCCCGGAATACTACATACTGTTTAATCTGTATAACACGGTGCTTAGTAAATAGTACGAAACGTTATTAATAAAATTGATTATATATGTAGTATATTAAAAATTAAATTCAAACTCCATATAACGACATTTAATGGACGCATTTTACGGCGTTATTGAGAAGAAAAATCGTTTTTATTTTGTTATTATAATACATATGTATTTACTAATCTATACTAATATTATAAAGAGGAAATATTTGTATTTTTGTATGTTTGTAACGAATTGGCTCAAAAACTACTGGACCGATTTCAAAAATTCTTTCACCATTTGAATGCTACATTATCATTGATCAATATAGGCTATATAAAATAGAGAAAAAAAATAAGGATCCTAATTAAAACTACAATAATATAACCCAAGGTCGTCATAAAATGTCTTTCATCGCTTTTTCTAAAATTCTAAATCATTAAAAAAATCAATGACCACCCGTGCGAAGTCGGGGGCAACAGCTAAAGTATATATACAGCTGCAGTTCTTATTAATTTCTGCAACTTAGAAAGTACTGTTTATTGCTTAATAGTGACGTTATTTAGAGTGGGTGTGATGTTGTATAGAGTGTATCATTGTATAGATGGATTAATATTATTTGTTCAACTTAGAACGAGCTACGACCAAACCCAAAGCAAATATTTTAGATTATTCGCAAACAAGATTTCGCTAATTTATAATACTTTTTACGGCTTAAAACGCGTCTAACACTAGATTTACCAGACCAGTCAAAATGACTGGTCTTGCAAGATCAAATTAAAATTCCTACTGCGTGTAACATTTTCTTTAATTCTTCTAATCTTCTTTAATTTATAACAGAAGAATTAGTTTTATGAATTTTATATTATCTTCTATATATATAAAACTCAAAGGTGACTGACTGACTGACTTAGTGATCTATCAACGCACAGCCCAAACCACTGGACGGATCGGGCTGAAATTTGGCATGCAGGTAGATGTTATGACGTAGGCATCCGCTAAGAAAGGATTTTGATCAATTCTACCTTTAAGGGGATAAAATAGGGGATGAAAGTTTGTATAAATCTTATTAGATTTATTTCATTCATTATTACGCAGACGTAGTTGCGGGCAACAGCTAGTTTTATATATATTTGTAACAAATATATACTTTTTGGTTTTAGTAAAAATAGGTATATTTAAGCTGGTGAATCTAGTGTTAAACCGACATTTTGATTTTGAGCTATCGTAGTCCTATAATACTACGTTTTTGTTAATTTAACAACAATATAAATAACAAGTTTCAACGACCGTTCATTATGTTAACACATGATATACGAGTTAATAATAAATTTTAATTTACACTCAACTACATAAAAATTATTGCCAATTAGTTAACGTACGTTCGTCGCGATAGTACAACGCTTTGGGCTATTCTTCCAATTTAGATTGTGGTTTTTTAAATAACTATTTATTCGAATTAATATTGAAATAAGTACGTGTATATGTAGGTATAAATCCATTATTAAGTATGTAACTAAGGTTTACCCTTAGGCATACAATAGGACGACAATGCCCCTATACAGCAGCTAGTCTTCTACGTCATAGTAGATTTATTATATATTATTATGACATCAGTATGTACGTGGACAATGCCAGTATACAGCAGCTAAATCAAATTGATAATTATTAAATTAATAAATTTATTTCATCTATATTTACATTTATATTTGTATTTGTATTGACGAGTAAAAGCGCTCTATTGGAGCTCAATTACTAAAAGTAAATAAAAAAACAAATTATTGACTGAAAAATGGTGAAAAAATTAACTTAGTAGTATATCCCATATATACATATACTAGCTTTTACCCGCGCCTTCGCTCGCATAAAATAATAAAGTGGCATCTAACCACAAAAATGATACCTAAACTCAAAAATTCAAATAGTTTTATACTGCCTATATAAAAATGACAGACGTAAATAAAAATATATAGAAGTGACAGACGGAAATAAAAATAAATATAGAAAAACTTTTTATTTAAAAAAATATTAATTTTCATTATAGTTTCCAACTGACTATAGTTTCAGCTGTTTGGAATTTTTCTATATTTATTTTTATTACTGTCTGTCATTTTTATATATATGCAGTATAAAACTATTTAAATTGTTGAGGTTAGGAAACATCATTGTATGTAGTAATTTTTAAATATTGATAATCCCTACCAAGCAAGAAAATATAGTTATCATATTGATTCATTTCTATTGAAATGATCTCTGATATTTATTTGACTTAAATGCGAGCGGGTAAAAGCTAGTATAAAATAAATTAGATAATTGATGCGCGATAGTTCTTGAAGAGGTTAATAACGAGGTTCAAAAAGAGCTGTTACTTTCACTGCTTCATTTCCCGCCAAAACTAAGCCGGACAGACTAGCTGCATCCTGCTTTTAATAATATCCTGGACACATCGTGAAGCACCCGCAGGCAGCATTTAACAATACACACAAATTTATTCCCTATTATAAAGCGTTAAGTGGTCATAATAGCTTATTAATGTGTTTTAAACGTTTTAGATTTCATCGCTTCATCTCGTCGCTTATTATTACAATGCCTTGAGGTTGTTAAATTATACTAAAATAATAGTTAAATTATTATTGCTGTTCTGAAAATTCAATGTCTGTGCCTAGTTTTTATCTGTCAAATCATTGAAATGAAAATCGTTTATTAGCATAAGCACTAAAGGCGTGCGCTTGCTCATCGTTAGACTCTACCGTGACTTCGGAAAGGCGTATGACGAGAAGACCATAAGTAACTCGTCAATCATAGCCTGTATATAAAATAATTAACAGAAAAAAAAAGAATTTTAATTAAATATAATTAAAAATTATTTACTAATAAACAATAAATCTTCAAACACGACAACCATTAGATAGTAATCAAAATAAAATAGTAATATGTTACATATACTTATATATCAAATTATAGTTTAAACAATAATTTGTATTTTTTTCTTTTTGTTATATTGCATAAAATGGAATAAAATGCACTTAAGTAATGATCACGTGATTACAGATCAAACTCGAGCGTTATTTCTGAACGGGCCTTAAAGTCACAAATAAATAATGACATTACGGCCCAATGCTATCTATCACCCAGTAAAGGTTAGTCTACGAAAACACTTGCATTATTAAATGAGGATCGGACGGTGACCCTATCAATCGATACTTGCCCTAATTACCACTATGACTGGAATCTGGTACTTGGAGTAAATGTTTTACATTAGCCTGAAATATGGCCGACGTTAACCACCAAAGGAAGATTATAAGGTTACATCTAAATATTCCAACTAATTATTACGTAATATTACATTGCAATATGATTATTCATAAATACATATAAATCAGTTTTTTATAATTATATTAAGGCTTTTTCCTTCGCCAAAAGTCTGAGAACCGCTGGCATAACCTAAATATATTTCGGCGGCTAACAGAAACATAAAACACAGGTCTCTATTCACACGCGGCTAGTGTTAGGCCAAAAATAAACGTTTTGTTATGTCTACACGTAAGGGCATGCAATAACATAACGCAATCACTCGTAATGTCCATTTCAAACTCGACTAATGGGTTATTCAGTTCCAATATAAGTTCGAAATATATTTTTTGACATGAGGGTTAATTAAAATTTTATATTTTCCTATTGGGTTCCTATTGTCTTTAATAGATATTTGAGGCCTTTAATAAAAGAAGAAGAAGATATAAATGATACCAAGCAAGGTTACACATAACTACATCGATATATATATAAGACACTAGGCGCAGTTTTTTAGCAGACACTGTTTTCTTTGTTGTAAATAAAACCAAATGTTTCAATAACTGAAATTAAAGAGTATTTTTATTAATATTTAACTATACTAACATTACACGATTGTGTATAACATTAAAAATTACTTACCTGAAATTAAAGAAACGATATTTCAAGTAATTATTTAACATCTTTTCTCTTTTAATAATTTATACGCATTAACGTGGCGTTGTGTCAAGACGTCCATAGACAATCGCGACACGACCAGAGACTATGGCGCTGCGAAGCATGGCAAATATGAAATGTCGTTTCTTTACATATATTTTTTTTTGACATGAGGATTTACGTGTGAATTAAATTTTATAATTTCTTATTGAACACTCGACATTGGCAGAATTGTCTTCAATAGATATCTGAGGCCATTAATAAAAGAAGAAGAAGAATATAATGTACGATTATATCTACAATTTTTTATATTACGAAATATTATAGATATTTACTTTAGAAAAAACAAAATGAAGCGTATTTTTCGCGCCTTAAAATATGTTAATTTTTATTTTTTAAATACAACGGTTAATTAGACAAAAATTCAGTAGAAATTATTTGAAAATGGTCCTTATTCAGAGATAACGTTTCATCACCTAATCATTACTTAAACCTATTTTATTCCATTTTATGCAGTAAAAATCATTTACTAATAAATAATAAATCTTTAAACACGACAACCATTAGACAGTAATCAAAATAAAATAGTAATATGTTGCATATACTTGTATATCAAATACCCAGTTTAAACATTAATTAGCATTTTCTTTCTTTCTGTTATTTATATATTAATAAGTAACGATTGAAACGATTTCTTATAAACGCGTGTAACAGAACGTAATGACAGCTAGTTGACAATAGACAGTTGCAATGGATTATTATCATTGGTCAAAAATTACGTCAACAATGTTTCAAACGCGTGATTGGTCTATTTTGTTCCATAGTAAATCAATGCTTGAACGAGTTTTTGAATACGGCCCTATGTGTTGAAAGCCCGTTCATAAACCAGATTAATTTGTCACACTGCTCGTATTACCGAGCGCACGTTCCGAAGTCATTGTTTATTTATAAAATGTTATCTTAAAAGTTGTTGAAAGATTTATTATGTGACTAGTCCAAGCAATTATAATATTCTCAGCTTGAACGCGATTATTGTAAGGCTGCCATACACATAGATATTTTTTTGGAATACTTTACAAACTATTTTTTATTTATTTTAGTAGTATATTGTATATTTTTTGTAATATATATTTATTTTTATTTATTATCTTCTAAATATATATAACTCAAAGGTGACTGACTGACTGACTGACTTAGTGATCTATCAACGCACAGCCCAAACCACTGGACGGATCGGGCTGAAATTTGGCATGCAGGTAGATGTTATGACGTAGGCATCCGCTAAGAAAGGATTTTGATCAATTCCACCCCTAAGGAGATAAAATAGGGGATGAAAGTTTGTATAAATCTTCTTAGATTTTCGACTGATTGAACTGAAATTAAAGATTGGAGCTACTATGATGAAGACGTTTTTACACCCGCTAAATAAAAATAAAGCCGCAAAAACTATACCTAATTAATAATAATACTTCTTAACGGGAGCGAAGCCGCGGGCAACAGCTAGTTTATCTATATATATAAAACTCAAAGGTGACTGACTTAGTGATCTATCAACGCACAGCCCAAACCACTGGACGGATTGGGCTGAAATTTGGCATGCAGGTAGATGTTATGACGTAGGCATCCGCTAAGAAAGGATTTTGATCAATTCCACCCCTAAGGGGATAAAATAGGGGATGAAAGTTTGTATAAATCTTATTAGATTTATTTCATTCATTATTACGCAGATGTAGTTGCGGGCAACAGCTAGTTTGTATATATAATTTTATTTTGTTTTTTTGCACCCTACTATTCACTTCCTGGTCTACTACCCTAAGGTTTGGTGCCTGGTATAGTGATAAGGCCGCCTTTGGTTCTTTATTTTCTTCTGTTCTTACAAGCAGTGCTGTCAGATGAAAAATCTAAATAAATGTCTATGCCTTTATATAAATTCAGTTATTACAGTGCAACCTTGATATAACGATACTGAAAGGAATCAGAATATAATTCGTTATATCAAGTAGGTTCGTTATACAGAGGTTAGGTTAGTCTACGATTAGTTTTAAAAATTATTAATCTCAGCTTTACGTAGGTACTAATCTGTTTTCCCTGTTATAGCGAACGATTTCGTTAAATAGAGGTAAATAATACTTTCTTATATTTTGCAAAGATTGAAAATTCGTTATAAAAAGGTTTTTAACAAATGCATTCGTAATGTAAAGGTATATTTTGCATTAGCTCTAACGGGCAGTTCTAGGGGATTTCGAATAATTCGTTAAATCGAGGAAATCGTTACATTAAGGTTACTCTTCTGTAATATAAAATATTTATCTACATAAATTAATTTAAAAATATTATTCTATTGATACCTTAATTTATAATACACACCCGATGTGTATGGCAGCCCGAACCGTACAAAGATGTTGTTTTTCCCAATGACTCGCTACATACGACAAGAATGTATGTTAGTGACGAAAACAGAATTAATTGAGAACATGGGAGTGAATGGTGACTCCTAATATATTATCTAATTTAAAAAATGTGTCTGTGTATTAGTGTACACACGTAAAAAGTGAAACTTCTTTATGACGTAATTTTTCGAAAAATAATCTACTATTTACAAGTGGTAGACATACCGATGGTGGTTATTAATCAAGTTCTGGAATCCTCAACGACACCTCTACTGCTAAATATAACGAAAAGAGTTTCATATGACCGCATTCTGACTACTCATGGACCGCACTTTATCTTAAAACTAGGCATCATCGATCAAGCTTTTCTATAATACACTATACGTGTATGACAACCCGTAAGTATTCAATGCTTCGATGACTACACTATGATATTCAATTGAGATAGAACTTCACTAAAAACAACATCGATTACTAACTTAACAACACTACGATTCAAAGATTATTGACAGAATAAGACGCCATTTTGTTTGCGGTAATGAAGTGAATTTACAATACCTACATAGATTTAATTAAATATTTAGAGAAAAAAACACACGTTTTTATTAATCTTAGTAAATGATTAATGTTTATTTAATAACAATGACACGTCAAAAATAATGTAATTTACATTTTTCGTCCCAAATTTTAGCTTTATCATCGTAAACCCCAATGTTAAAAGTGGACGTATGACCGAGGACCACACTAAAATATATAAAAACTAGAGATGTTCCGACTAGTCGGCCACTAGTCGGTAAAAAGCGCCGACTATCCGGCTTCTTACTTTGTGTCTATTTCTCAATAAAATGTATGTGTTACTTCCTTGTAAAGAAAATATATTGATGACATTTATCAAACAAAATTAGTATCTTAATTAAAAAACAAATCAACATAATATTTAATGTCATATATTGCAATACTGCATGATGATATTTGAAACTATCGTCAAACTAGTGAGCTGTAAAACTCAAAAAACTTTTTTTGTTATTTATATTTGTCCAGATGTCAGTAGTGATTGAAATTGCAGCGAATTAGCTGTAAACGAAGCATCACGGGAATCCCCTAAACCGTAGTCGGCTAGTCGGCTAGTCGGCCAAAGTCATAATCGGCACATCTCTAATCAAAAGCTATTGGTCAATTCTAAAAATTATTGTAATAAATTATGTACTAAAATAAAACACGTGGTTTTCTATCAAAAATTACACAACGTCTTGTATCGTCGGCCATGTTGTTTTATTTTAAATAATTGGAAGGCCATTATGTCAATTAAAGTTTTGAATTTCGAATCTCGCGTTCAAATTATCTAGGAAATTAAGTGGTTGCTTCGTACCGTGATATGGATAACGTAGGAGGTAGTTACGAGCTATTGTTAAAATAGGATTGGCCGCAATTTTTGGCTGACATCTGGAAATTGTTTTATTAAGTGTTTCTGAAGTGTCAATGAATAGAATCGATGACAGGATGACATTGACGATGTAGGTTAGTTTTTGGAATTTAGTTTTATTGTTTTAAACAAAGGCGTTGTTCTTCAGTTTTTCGGGAATTATCAGCAGGTAGTGGTTTCTTGGTAGACGAGGAGTCCAGGTGATTCATCAGCTCAGTATCAATAATCTAAGAGCCACTAAATCAATTACATCTTAAGAAGTTTAAACCTAGTTTAACTCAAAATTGAGTTACCAGCCTTGATTCGGTCTTTTTTTAACTTTGACTAAATAATAAAGAAGAAGAATATTTTTATACGTATGGAATAATTACAAAGCCCTTTTGATGCGCCGTCTTTAGACGCCGACGCTGGAGTTGTAATTGATGTATATCAGCCATTCTCAAAGTGTGTTCCGCTAGGGCTAAAATACTGCAAAAAATACCTACCGAAGGGAGATTATAAGGTTACAACTAAATATTACATTGCAATATGATTATTCATAAATACATATAAATCAGTTTTTTATAATTACATTAAGGCTTTTTCTTTCGCCAAAAAAGTTTGAGAACCGCTGATGTATATAAATACAAATTGTATGCCTAAATTTTCTATTGACACATATGACCTTTACTACCTTCTTTTTTATAATAGTACCTTCATATTTAAGCTGATATTGAGGAAAAAAGCTATATCGTATCGTTATTAAAGTAAACAAGCTACAGTTACAGTCGCTGCATATTATCTATACCAATATTATAAAGAGAAAAACGTTTGATTGTTTGTTTGTTTGTTTGCATTGAATAGGCTCCGAAACTACTGGACCGATTTGAAAAATTATTTTATCATTAGAATCCTACATTATCCCTGATGAACATAGGTTATAGAATATATTCAAAAACGTTGGGGATCCGAATGAAAACTTCAATAGTGTAACCCAAAGTGTGAAAAAAATCATTATATTGCGTACACTGCGGAAATTATTGACAATCGAGCAAAGTGATGTGCTACAGTTTTATAGAGGACATCAATATCTACAAAAAAGTCTGCGATACCATATATCTAACTATTACAGTTCTTAAGTATAATTGTATTTTGGCAAGTCGAAGTGTTCCATTAGAAACCTACGGATAATGTATGAGAATAGAATAAAAATAGATTTCATCCAAACAAACTATAATTAATATAATTAATTATTTCAGGCGTTACTTTACGGAAATCCATATTAAAGGAAATTATTTAAAATTATTTTGCTTATAATTCCCGCTACATTAGGTCGATGAAGGAAAATGACCTCCACCAACATTCAATAACTTGTCTCGACGCGTTTCACCACTTCACGTGGCATCATCAGGATACGTGTGGTCGCTTCGGCTTCGTCTCGACGACTAATATATAGTTAGTCACGTTGTAGTGATGTCACGTCAGATTATTACGCTAAACTATTATATTCTTACTATAGTTAAAAAAGATGGGAAAGTAAGAAGCGAGGAGTCCGTCCAATGTATCTTTTATGTATAAAATTACCATGAAGATGTCGAAATCGCTCGCATTCTCACAATAAGCGTGAAAAACGCTAAATGAATGCCATGTTAGGTGTTAATTTGGGCCATGAGTAATGTGACCATACGTCCCGTTTTAAATGGGATGGTCCCTTCTTGCGGTTTTCAGTCCCGGTGTCCCCGAAAAAAGCTTTAGAACGCAAAATTGTCCCGTTTTCTAACATCTTTAACTACATCACCTTGCAAAAAGTAACCGAATAGAATAATCTAAACTAAATTATTAATAAAAGCCTTAAAATTTTTATTCATACTTAAAATCATCACCAGCTATATTAAAACAAATTTATTCCTCTGAAATATATAAAAATAATTGATGTAACACTACGACAAATTTTAAAATGGCAACACTTGTATTCCGTAAGGGTAAGCGTGGTCGGCCATCTTTGCTGGCTGGAGTTAAGTTGGTTTTCCGTTAGCAGCGCGTGTTTTAAGTGTTTTATATTGTTTTATATTGTTTTGTACCCTGTTCACAATATTAACATGCTTCTTAATTTTTAATGTAATAAATAATTATTATCCAATGAGTATTTGTATAATTACTTTTTTAATTTGTAATAAATACTATTTTGATAAATAAAATAAAACTTAATAAAAAGGTTTTTTGTTCATTGTAAACCTACTAATTGACGTAAATAAACCAATGTCCCGTTTTGAGTAAAAAATAAATGGTTAGTTTAGCCATGACATTAGGCAATCGACCTCTCGAATCTTTATTATATATACGTAACGATACATTAACGAAATAACCTAATTACCCTCGTTGTCTAAGGATACCAAATTCATTTATTTAAGTGGCTTTATTGTTATAGAAAAAACTTGAATGGATATGACACTAAACCGAAGTATAAATTGATTTAGAAAGAGATAGCGATATGAGGAACAAATAAGGAGGAATAAAGACAACTGCTTTTTACTTATTTGCAATTGTTATTTACTTTTATTTTTTGAATGCAAATTCAGTTGTTTTTTTTTGTAAATTATTTTATGTACAATCTATGATTGACAAGTGTCTTCTGTGGGTTTATCACGAATTTTAGCCTGGCTTCAAGCGATTTGTATGGAAATTTGAGCAGCGCCACCGCGTGCGAATTTGGAATTACAATATTTTAGATACTTTTTGTTAATTTTCGAACGTCTCGATCTTTCGTTCATTTGATAGATTGCTAGTGCTCGTTAGTCGTTAGTAAAAAATCATGATCCCGATTGCTAACGGATCCGTTTAATTTGTGACAGCTCGATTCGAAAGCCAGACTAAATTCGTGATAAGCCCAATGGTCTTCTCGTCATACGTCTTTCCGAAGCCATTGTAGAGTTTTTTTTTCAGTTATTTGTCAACAAGTCGTTATTAATATATCATCTATGTTAGAGTAAAAAGTAATTTGAGATATTATTAGTTATCACTGCATACACAAAACACATGCATTGGTATTCGATGTAGCACCTCGTCCGAAAATTAAACATGCTATATATAGTAATGATATTGCTATATTAGTTATGGGTCTGGTTTTTATGGGCCGTTAACATGGTGGCTGTCAACTTGCTGCCACCTACGTGTATTATTGACATTAGTAATACTATTATAATAGTATGTTACAAGTATAGGAATAAATAAAATTAAATAGTTTCCAAAACTAAAAAAAACACGCGCGCTAGCTTTATCTCTTTTACTCCACTACACAGGATCTATAAAAGAATTTATAAATCCTGGCGGTCCTATATATTATCATTGATCCTTAATACGTATGCAAAGATTCAAATTAATCAGACTTCTGGAAATTGATAAAAATTATGCTCAAAGATTCCGTTACATACATACATACATACATACAACCCAAGCTAACAAAAGCGTGTTAATAATAAAACAGCCAAGTCAAGTAGCTGAACGAATGAGAAAAATAAATACAAACCTATAGGTGATATCGGGAATTAAAAAAGGTCACTAGGTATACTGAAAGAAATGTATTCTGTCAACCCGCTATAGCGAGCAAATGTTCTTTGTGTCATCAATTAATTAATATACAAATTTGGTCAGTTGGTTTACTGTTTTAAAAAAATTACATATGGTGAAGTTGGGTTATTGTGTCAAAAGTGATAAAATGTGACGGAAGTCTATTTAAAAACATATTTGGAATTAAAACGAACGACTTCAATGATTCGAAATGAAATTAATTGAGATTATGAAATTTGTTTTTTTTTTTATTATATTTTTTCAATTAATTAATTGGAATTGTATAATTAATACTTATATAGCTGACATCTTAATTGTTATAATTGTGATTTTTGACATGAGGTTTTTTATTTATTATTTATTTATACTAGACATTGGCAGAATTGTCTTCATTAGACATTTGAAGCCATAAAGAAGACATTTGAATTTGAAAACTATGGTTACCCTATAAAGAGCGACGTGAATACGATGTTATCAAACAAAAGTTCAGGTTGTAAGTTGCAGTTACTGGCACCTACACATTAAGAATTACAAACCACCACTTTCAAGCGGAACACCCGTGAAGTGACCTAGTAGCCGGGATAACGAGAGGAGTATGCCCTGTTGATTTGGACAGAGCACATTCGTCTCCTCAAGCCGGCATAGTGTGGTAACAGTTGTCTATGTTCATGGACTACACTCTAGCTTAACATCAGGCGGAGTGTGTTCAATGGTCATATCTTGGGCTATCAATAAAAAAAAAGTTAAAACTTTGAATTTGGAAGGGGTCTAATGAGTCGCAATTCTACCGTCAACTTTTTTATTGCCCATAAACTATTATTAATTTATGTTCATAACAAATTTGTTTTTAGTAGATAATATATTTTAGTGTATATTTAAATTTGTGACAAATAATTAATATTAGTTTTAATTGACTCTCGAACTCTTTTACTGGCAGTTTTGTTTGACCAAACTCTTGGGTAGCACATATTCAGCCATTTCCAGCACTCAAGGACCTGCGATAATTACTCACTTTTATCACATAGATGAAGGCGGTTTCAAGACAACGCGGAAGAAAATCAAAACAAATCTGTATTTGGAACTTGGTGGAATTTTGAAATCCTCTTCACAGCGGACTCAGTTACTTCACTTATAAGATTGCGTGTAAAATTATGAAATATGCAATTAAAATATTAAAACAGAGGATGCAAGTAGAAGTTTGAAAGTGCGCAACGACACACCGACGCAGATACGTTGTTTTTATTTTGACAGCGGTCCACGCTTGATAGTGTTACCAGCAGGGAAAAATATAAATGTAACAAAAATAGCGTTAACACGGTTAACAAATAGTGCCATTAACTTCAAATAAATAATAAATCTCAAAAAAGAAAAAAAATATTAAGAATCACATATGAAATTTATTTTATTTATTTTCAATTTTATATTTAATTTTTGAAATTTTAAAGTGAGCAAAAGTAGTAACGTCCGTTCAAGTACATTTAAAATATCAAATTGTTATAGTCCAGTTTTTTACCTCCCTTTTTTTTGTGTGAGATTAAAAACCTTTAATAAACTTTTTAGGGAACCCCCCGTTTGCTTACAAACAAATTATTTAATTTAAATTGAATTAAATTTAGTCACGTATTCAATTATTTATTTATTGCAACTGTGTTGTGAGAAAAATGTACTTTTAACGTGTTTTCGTGAATAAAAACCGAAAACCTCGGTGAGCTAGTTTACGGTTACGATCGCGACCGGCGCGGCCATTGTAAATGGGCCGTTGTTGTCGTAAAATGTCTCTGGGTTTAGCACGTGTTGCACCGGCCAGTTGTTGATGTTTAAATATAGAACGCCTATGACTATAAATCGGTGCGAGCACTTTTTTTAACGGATTTTTTCCGAATTACGATGGAATTGTTTATTCCTTTGGCTTGGGAGTTTGTTTGTGCTGAAAATCTTACCTAGGATCAACATTTCAGGGCTATTAGACTTAATGTTTACTCCAAAGTGAAGGTTGTTCTAAGTTGGAACCACTTGAAACGCGTAATTGAGGAGTCTACCCCGCCGTCAAGACAGAGATGTACACAAATGGATACAGTTTTTGTAGGTATATAAGCGATAGACAGAAACGACAAAGGAGATATCTGCATCCCTTTCACACACGATAAGAATAAAGCTATCCCTTTCTTTCTTGTTTCTTACAATCCAAAGTACAACCTCAGGAATTATAATACCAATTCAATTTGAATTTTTTTTTTGTAATATAGTCCTTTTATGAGGTCCATGAGCAAGAAATATTTAAAGGTAACAATGATCTCCACTATGCCTGCCAGATCAGACAAATACTCGTCGTAAATAAATGTGTGAATTATATTTTTTAGCGAGCTTAAATACATTATTAAATTACTGCAAAAAAAAAAGAACAAAAACCACATTTATATTTCAACACTAAATCAAAAATTTTCTTATTTATGAAATTTTCCGAAACAAAAGTATATTTCTTTTTTACACACAAAAATATTACTTTATAATTAATTTATCAAACTGACAACCTGCAAAACCCGAGATAATATTGTTTTATTATTTTTAAACAAAACAAAAAAAATCGTGTTTCTTTGTTTTGTTATGTAAGTATGAAATTTTAATTTATTCATTAGAATTATAAGTTATATTGATTATTATAATAATCGCTTTATAAGTCCGGCATAGTTAAAAAATAGTCATTCGCCGCATTAAAAAAAAACCTAACATTTTTTATTTTCTACTCAAACACTACAAATAACCCAAAACATACAAAAAAGCATGCCTACTAACAAAGGTAGCCCATAATTATGCAAAGGCACGCGTATCGTAACCAAACACAAAAAAAACTATATACAATACTCGTTTCTACAAAAACTCTACTTCACTACTTCAACTAAACAAGCAGTGTACGACAAATATAGGTTTTAGTAGCCGTTTTCAACAATCGACTTTCGACTTTATATATGTGTGGTCATACAATGATTTTGCTTTCTTAAATATATGTTTGCTTCCGTTTGAAAACTTGAAACTACTAATCCGCGTGAGTGTGCTTTCGACTTAATTAGGTTTACCTATACACCAGCAATCACTATCAGCCGAGACCATAATAGCTGTAAAACTGTACAATCCCTTTACTAATATTAATGTGAACGTGAGTTTGTTTGTTACGTTTTCACGCAACAACTACTTGACCGATCGTCATGAAACTTTGTACACATATTTTTGAAGGTACTAGAAGTAACATAGGATAATTTTATTAATAAAAGAATTATTTTTACTATAGTTGTTGGCACTGGCGGCTCGTCCTAAAGAGCGCTGGTGCAGTACACTCCCACGAAAATTACAGAAGTAATCTATATTTCTTCATAATACATACTATCCTTACATTACATTCATTCTATTCTACTATGCCTATACAATAGTATATTATATTACCTATATCTACGCGTATATTTGGCGTCAAGTTGTAACGAGTGGAGCGCCAGTGATTGCGCTCCTATGAAACGAAGTTTAGTACGATTCCTAGCATTGTATTCAATGAGTGCGAAAGAGAAACATCGACTCAGGCCGACGCGTGAAACAAAAGATTTCGTATGAGAAATTAACCTAATCTGGAGCGCCGCTCACGCGCGACTTTGCCAAACCGTGCGTTCGGCCGTGCCGCGCGCCGCGGGGAATGATAAGCATAGAAAAACGGTTAATTAATTCTATATCTGATTTTCACAAGAAAGTAAAAGATGTCTTCGCTCGCCAAAAAGACCGACGATTTTCTGTACAAATAAAATAAATGGTAGGCTCTAGTGTTTTGTTTATTTTTTTGTGAACCCCCATCAAAAAATGTCACGAGCCGCCTCTGCATCAGTCAGTCTACGCCATCCTAAGTCCCTCATCACTAAAAGTCCATAATAATGAACCAAAAGTTTACAACAAAATATCTTTAAAATCACGTCCACTGAAAATTGAATTCTAAAAGTCTTTGTTCCAACTTTATCCTTCGCATAATAAATTGCTATTGCGTAGGTCAGCCACTCTCAAAGTGTGTTCCGCGGAACCTTAGGGCTAAAATACTGCAAAAAAACCTACCAAAGGGGGATTATAAGGTTACATCTAAATATTCCAACTAAATATTACGTAATATTACATTGCAATATGATTATTCATAAATCAGTTTTTTATAATTATATTAAGGCTTTTTCCTTCGCCAAAAACGTTTGAGAACCGCTGGCGTAGGTAATTAAGGAGCCTAATTTAGTAATTTGTTTGATAAATTAATTAGTTTTATGATCGGAGAGTTTGTTTATCTCCCTTGTGGATAGGGAGCGGATGTTTGGTCAACGATCGGCCTGGCATTGTCCTACGTAAGCGATTTGTTGCGACTAAAACCATTGTACCAAAATCTTTTCGGTTCCAGCAGATCGTTAGACGCTATTAGCTTTTGAAGTCAAATTAAACGCAATTGTAAATCGCATGATGACTTTTATATCAATGATACATGATTACCCAAAATAATATTGATAACTAGCTTTTACCCGCGGCTTCGCTCGCATTTAAGTCATTAAATAAGTATCCTATAGAAAATACTTCAAAAGTACAAACAGTTTTATACTGCATATATAAAAATGACAGACGGAAATAAAAATAAATATAGAAAAAATCCAAATAGCTGAAACTATAGTCACTTGGAAAATATAGTAAAGAATAAATTATTTTTTAAAAATAAAAAGTATCCTATGTTACTTCTAGTATATCCAAAAATATGTGTACAAAGTTTCATGATGATCGGTTAAGTAGTTGTTGCGTGAAAACGTAACAAACAAACTCACATTCACATTTATAATATTAGTAGGGAATTCTAAGAGATTTAAGCGATATATAAACTCTATAAAAAGTCAATCTACGTCTATACTAATATTATAAAGAGGAAAGATTTGTATTTTTGTATGTTTGTAACGAATTAGCTCAAAAACTACTGGACCTATTTCAAAAATTCTTTCACCATTCGAATGCTACATTATCACTGATCAATATAGGCTATATAAATTACAAGAAAAACTTAAGGATTCTTACTAAAACTACAATAATGTAACCCAAGGCTGCTAAAAATTACCTTAAAATGTTTCTTCGTTTTTTCTAAAATTCTAAATGTCCACCCGTGCGAGGTCGGGGCGGGCCGCTAGTAGTACATATGTAAATTACAACTTACATTAGGTAATTATGCATTACAAGTTTCCAAGTGAATTTTCCATTGTAATTGTGTGATCGCGTGCTCGGAATACATTTAGTAACCGAAAATAAAATAAATATTTATTATTACTTAAGTGTGGTCGACAGAAATGAGTAATAAAAGAAATCTCGAGTGTGAAAGAATGTATATTTGAAACAAGCTTAAATATTATATACTAGTTTTTACTCGCGGCTTCGCTCGCATTTAAGTCATTAAATAAATATCAGAGATCATTTCAATAGAAATGAATCAATATGATAACTATATTTTCTTGCTTGACTGGGATTATCAAAAATGATGTTATACTGCATATATAAAAATGACAGACGGAAATAAAAATAAATATAGAAAAATATAAGTTAAATATAGAAAAAAAATAAATTATTATTTTTTAATAAAAAGTATCCTATGTTACTTCTAGTACCTCCAAAAATATGTGTACAAAATTTCATGATGATCGGTTAAGTAGTTGTTGCGTGAAACAACAACAAACAAACTCACATTCACATTTATAATATTAGTAGGGATTCTGTTCGAACAATTCGATGTCTGAGCCTAATTTTGGCGCTCAAGTTGACAGCCCGCAGTTATTTATTTGTTTTTTCATTTGTTTTTTGTTTAAGAATTTTTATTTTTAAGTTCACATTTGTAATTCATATTTAATTCCTAAAATATAAGTGATAAAGTGATAAGAAGGGTTAAATCAATTAATATAAATCGATGAATACCTACATTACCACTAACTACGCGAAGGGATAGCACTAGAGAACGTTCGAGAATATGGACGCGGTCACACGTCCATATTGTTGAAGTTATTACAATAAATTCAGTGTTTATATTCTTTATTTGCCTTGTGTGTGTTCAATTTAATTCTATTACGTCATCCATAGATTCCAATTGGAACACTTGGACTTGTCAAAATATAATTATACTTAATAATTCAATAATACGCAGCAACTGTAATAGCGTCTTGTTCATTTCAACAATAGATCTAATAATTAGAGATGTTCCGACTAGTCGGCCACTAGTCGGTAAAGCCGACTATCCGGCCACTATCGTAGTCGGCGACTAGTCGGCGACTAATCGGTAAAAAGCGCCGACTATCCGGCTTCTTACTTTGTGTCTATTTCTCAATAAAATGTATGTGTTACTTCCTTGTAAAGGAAATATATTGATGACATTTATCAAACAAAATTAGTATCTTAATTAGAAAACAAATTAACATAATATTTAATGACATATATTGCAATACTGCGTGATGATATTTGAAACTATCGTCAAACTAGTGAGCTGTAAAACTTAAAAAACTTTTTTGTTATTTATATTTGTCCACATGTCAGTAGTGACTGAAATTGCAGCGATTAGTCGGCCGACTAGTCGGCTTATTTACAACCGACTAATCGGCTAGTCGGCTAGTCGGCCAAAGTCATAATCGGCACATCTCTACTAATAATATTAAGTATTATATCTCATTTGATTTCGTTTATAGGAGTGGGGATCAGAATGTATAACAAATTGCCCAATGACTTAACAAGTCTGCCCACTCCTTCTCTGAAAAGGATTGTAAAGCAGACGCTAATTAAAAAGGCTTACTATAAAATTATTGATTACATGAGCGACGGAAATGCGTGGTTAAACTAGTGTTTGAGCTTGGCTTACTGTTGGCTTACTAGAAGGATTATTTTATTTATTTATTTTTTGACTAAATTTAATGTTGTATAGGTAGCTATATATATTTTTATATAGATTGTTATTTACTTTTTTTTCCCTGAATTATTATTATTTTTTGTTAATTATTTTCATGTACAGGCTATGATTGACGAGTTTCTTGTGGTCTTCTTCTCGTTATACGTCTTACCGAAGTCATTGTAGAGTCTAACGATGAGCAAGCGCACGCCTTTAGTGCCTATGCTAATAAACGGTTTTCATTTCATTTCACAGATTGTCATTTATAGCGTTATTTAGAGACTAAAATGCTTTGTCGATTAATGCTTTATATAGAAAATGTTATATTTTACCCCAAATTCAAGTAACAAATAGTTCATTTCCACCCCCATAAATGGACAATGATCCATTACAATGCCTTATTATGTTCATTCATCTCGAAATGATTCCCTTTTACGTAGGGTTGGCACTTTGGCAGCTTTAAGAACAATTCAATAAGAGCATATATTTTTGTTTGATATATTTGTGTCATAAGCCCGGGGAGTGGTTGACATGAAATAGTTTACTATAATCACTTTAATAGTTCAATTGAAATATGTGTTCGTCGTTCGTAAGGTGGTATCTATTTATTAATGGTTCTTCAATATGTAACTGTATGTGGTCTATTAGTTTTAGTGAACTAACTTTAAAACTATAGTTATTTTTATATAATTTATACAAAACAATAAAGATCGTCTATATTGTTCGTTAGCTACCGCATGCGGGACGCGGGCGATTGCTAAAACGTACACGATAAAATTAATATATTCAAAATAATTTACGCTTGTACATACGAAATGGGGTTTATTAACGTTGTGGTTTGCGGGTTTTGCAGGATATATCTACCAATGAAAACGGCAACTAGGTGATACATTGTCATCGACAACCCTACTGAAATGATTTCACGATCAAATAAATGTGAATAAATAATTTCAATTAGCATCTGTTCTCAGTTAGCAAAACATATTACGTATTGTATCGAAAATTGCTAATTTATTTTGGGCTTTTTCATACAAATTTCGGTAACAAGGGTGTTTTTAATCCCCTATGCATGACACAATGAGATATACATCTGTCCTTAGCACTTATTTTTAGATCAACTGTAAATTGTAATTTAACACTAGATTTACTAGCTTAAATATACCTACCTATTTTTACCAAAAAAAGTATATATTTGTTACAAATATATATAAAATAATATAAAATTCATAAAACTAATTCTTCTGTTATAAATTAAAGAAGATTAGAAGAATTAAAGAAAATGTTACACGCAGTAGGAATTTTAATTTGATCTTGCAAGACCAGTCGTTTTGACCTGTCTGGTAAATCTAGTGTTAAGTGACTTTGTGTAGTTTGTAATTAGGTTTGTTTCGACGTTTTGAAGATCATATAACTGTCGGCGTTAACTTAATACTAAAAAGACCGGAGCGGTCATTTGACCAAAATTACCTTTAAATTTTTATCAATATATAAAATTTTTATCAATCTGTAGTCGAATTAAAATTTAAAAAAAAAGCATAATAGTAAACCCGGTCATTTGATAAACTTTTAATCGCATTCAACTTTTTAATTGTAGTGGAACAAAACCAGCATACATATAGTATGTATAAGAAGTAATTTCTACCTACTCTGCCTACCCTATATTTTTCATTCAAAAAAAATAAACATTTTATAACAATAAATTACAATGATCATTATTGTACAATTGATTGTCAAATGTTTTATGAATTATGATAGGCTATGGAAGATGTGTTTAAATGATTTCGTTTTTCGATATACTAACTCAGTGGTTCCCAAACTTTTTGGTCTTGCGAATCATGCATTTGCTTTTAAATTTGCTTCGATCTTCATTTTTATATAATGTTTCCGAGCATTTTGAAAGCCACTTGCGACCCACAGTTTGAGAACCACTGTGCTAACTTGTTATACTCGTACTATACCAGATTTAAATTACCTTATCAAATTGTATTATAAAATAATTTACAATAAAAACAGCAACTCATGTACAACAGCAAAAAAAAGAATTAAAAACCGTGATTCTCCAAGGTTATGTTTCCTAGCAGATGACCGTAGAGTACTGAGGCGGTCGATTCTACAGGCCAAAAATATTTAAGAAGATTTGGGCTTTTGACGTTTATTCTGTCAGTGGCATCTTTCTTGTTTTTTTTTCTGTTCTTTTTATTGCCACAATGCATTGTGATAATTATATTTTTAATCCGCAATTTTATTTCACATAAGTTTTTCTAAAGTACAAATCTTAAAACGTAAAAAATACTGCAAAAAATATCTACCAAAGGGAGATTATAGGTTACATCTAAATATTCCAACTAAATATTACGTAATATTATTTATAAATCCGTTTTTTATAATTATATTAAGGCTTTTCCTTCGCCAAAAAAGTTTGAGAACCGCTGATCTACTAAAATCTTTATGTCTCACAACGGCAGGCAGCCTTGCTCCATCCATTACATCGTATGTCAGGTGCTTAGACCCATGTTCAGAAATTACACTCAAACATAGATCCTCCGAGTAGAGTTCAGAGCTTTAAATGTCACTTAGTCGTACGAAACAAAATAGACAACCATTGCAACTGTCTACTGTCACTTAGCTGTCATTACGTTCTGTTACACGCATTTATAAGAAATCGTTTGAATTGTTACTTTATTAATATATAAATAACGGAAAGAAAAATGCAAATTACTATTTAAACTGGATATTTGATATATAAGTATATGCAACATATTACTATTTTATTTTGATTACTGTCTAATGGTTGTCGTGTTTAAATATTTATTATTTATTAGTAAATAATTATTACTGCATAAAATG
Source organism: Tineola bisselliella (assembly GCA_028551675.1). NCBI lineage: Eukaryota > Metazoa > Arthropoda > Insecta > Lepidoptera > Tineidae > Tineola > Tineola bisselliella. Next base: position 268,915 of record JAPWLS010001203.1, on the reverse strand, counting down.
GAATAAAGTAATGATCAGGTGATCACAGATCAAACTAGTGTTATTTCGATTCTTCGATTGTACAAGGACCGTCATTAAAGAGCTAAAATATAGTGAATTCACACTTCCGGCACTACTAGACCTTACAAATGGCAAGTTTGTATATAAATAAAATTGTAAGCGCCTATTGTCGAACCTAAATAAATAAATAAATCACAAAGCAGTGTAAATTAATGGATTTAAAGTAAATAAAGTCAGTACAATGAATTCGCTCAGCCCTAACATTGAAGTCGTGTCTCATGTAATAATGAATGAAATAAAAAATAACCAACAATACGCTATTTACAACGTTGAATACTGCGATCGCACTGCTATGAATGCCGCCCGCAGATATCTTAATAGTGATGTACAGGAGTTGTATCGATAATTTTAAAATTTAATTCAATTGTGTCGATGATTATTTTACAAACTTCTTTAGCATAGACTTATATATTAAAGAAAGTTATAGAGTATACAAAATTATTTTAAAATTACGGCTACCTTCAAAAATTATTGATAACTCCTTTATCCGGGCCGGGTATTGAACCCGTATCAATTATTAAGACTATATTTTTCTAATTATCCTGATTATATCCCTATATTCGTTTTTTATTATTATTATTAACCTTTAACTGTAGAAACGCGGTCTCACAATTTTCGTGTTTATTTAAAACTTGCCTTAAAATATATAAATAAGTTTGATTAAATATATGCTGAGTCATTAAATCGGATAACTTTAGATAATAATAAAACTAATAATCATTACAAAATCTTAAAATTTTGTAATTAATTTAACCTTCAAATATAGCGGTAACAAAAAAGACCACAGTTAAAGGTTAATTATAGTGGTATTTTGACAAGTTGAAGTGTTCCAATATGAATCTATGGATGATGTAAAAGAATAAAATAAATATTAAAATAAGAGATGTGCCGAATATGACTTTGGCCGACTAGCCTATTAGCCTATTAGTCGGTTGTAAATAAGCCGACTACGGTTTAGGGGATTCCCGTGATGCTTCGTTTACAGCTGATTCGCTACAATTTCAGTCACTACTGACATGTGGACAAATATAAATAACAAAAAAAGTTTTTTGAGTTTTACAGCTCACTAGTTTGACGATAGTTTCAAATGTCATCACGCAGTATTGCAATATATGTCATTAAATATTATGTTGATTTGTTTTTTAATTAAGATACTAATTTTGTTTGATAAATGTCATCAATATATTTTCTTTACAAGGAAGTAACACATACATTTTATTGAGAAATAGACACAAAGTAAGAAGCCAGATAGTCGGCGCTTTTTACCGATTAGTCGCCGACTAGTCGCCGACTACGATAGTGGCCGGATAGTCGGCTTTACCGACTAGTGGCCGACTAGTCGGAACATCTCTAATTAAAATAACGACCCAATTTAATGAAGCTAAAACTGCGAGACTAATTAAAATAACATTTATCGATATACGCACAATACAACACTATTGTAAAAACTCCGTGTAGCAAATATCGTTAACAGTGTTGTGGTTTGGCACACTGACAATCTTTCCTTTTTTATTATTATTTATGTAACTAATCTTTTTGTACTTACTTCTGTACCTACTAGTAACTAGTACATTCGTATTTATTTCCTTTATACGACCGAAAGTATTGAGAAAGATACATAACTGGTGGAAGTTGAACTGTACAGCGTTATGTATGTACTATGGTTGAGGGTAGAACTCAGTTTGCTGCCAACCTTTAAAGAGCTTAGACGCATTTAGTGTTTTAATTAAATATACAACTAGCTGACCCGGCGAACTTTGTTCCGCCTTAGAAGCAATAAATAAACAGATTTTGGATTTTTACTGATGTTTATTAATTTCTGACAAAATTTATAATTATGAAATTTTCAACCATACTTAACCATAGACAAAATTACGTTTAGCTGTCATTTGTGTTTTGTTATTCCATCTCAGATACGTTTTTGCTATATCACGTTTTATTGCATTGCACTTTTGTTGCATTATGAATAAAATATAAATGCAGTTTTAACATGAAAAGCTGTTTATTTTCAATCACAATGACATAAGTGGCAATAGTATTTTAAGCCTAGAATATTAATTATGTAACATTACTCCTCCGGAAAGCTCAATATCTGAAACGCGCAGGAGGTTTACGTCGTTGTGTGGAACGACGTGGTGCCTCGTTTAATGCTGCAGACGTTGAGGGTTGAGGCTGCCGCTGTTCAAGATTCTACTGTTGATTCTACTGTCTCCTAACACCCAGCTGATTTGTCTCCGTGTCCATCTGATAAACTTTGTTGTGTGATTTGAGTTGATGCACCAGGTTGATAAGTCATCGTGTCCGGTAAAACATGATCATTGACATCACCCCTACCTCGTTTTGATCCACGACTATAATAGGAATAATTCTTCGGCCTCTTGTTGTTACTCACAGTATCGTTTTTCGTTTCCAAACTGTTATCGTTACGAATGACATCATTATCATCGTTGTTCTCATCGTTAGTTTCCTTCGCCTAAGTTGATCAAAGTGTTTACGTTTGATTACTCCATTGTTCATTTCAACTTGATAGGAGTAAGGCCCGGTGCGTTTTGATGTAATCCCTGGTTCAGAGCCTTTCCCTATAGATTTGTTAACCCAGACCATGTCTCCAATCGAATATTCTGGCGGAATAGTTTCTTTAACTGATGGCCTGAGTTCCTGGAATAACCTAGTTCTTTCAAGATCTTCCTTAACGCTTGGCTAAGAAGATCAAACGTAGTGCGCATTTATATTCCAAACAACATTTCACTTAGTTGGTATCATTACCTTAGTTGGCGAATCTTTTTTATTCACTGGATACGTTTGGTTGCTTTCATTGTCGCTAGATTCGCTAGACGTGTTGTGTCGTGCTAGGCGTCTCGTTCGAAACTATTTATGCATTGCTTTTCCGCTACTAATGCACACTTTTGAGAAGTGGTTGTTCTTCCCGCATAACCTACAGCGTTTGCCTCTAGCTGGACATTCCTCTAAATTATCATGATAGTCTCCAAGGGTGTTCCCAAATTCGCAATAACCAGCAAGGCTACGTAGTTGTAAAGAAAACTTGTAGATTGTTTCACCTTCTTCCCGATGTCATGTTTCTCGACACTTTTTCTGAGAGTACGTACGTTTTCTTGCCATAATGATTGTTCAATACAATACTTGCCGATAAACATCGTTATTTGCATTATGAATAAAATATAGATGCAGTTTTAACATGAAAAGCTGTTTATTTTCAACCACAATGACATAAGTGACAATTGTATTTTAATTATGTAACAATTTTTATTCCCTTTGACGTATTATGTCACGCCATACGGGAACGCAGTCGAACGGGATAAAAAGTATCCTATCTCCGTTTCCTGGTTCTAAGCTACCTCCTCACCAATTTTCAGCCAAATCGGTTCAGCCGTTCTTGAGTTATAAATAGTGCCACTAACACGATTTTCCTTTATATCCAACGGGATAAAAAGTATCCTAAAGCCTTCCCCCGGCCCTAAGCTACCTCCCCACCAATTTTCAGCCAAATCGGTTCGGCCGTTCTCGAGTTATAATTAGTGTAACTAACACAACTTCCTTTTATATATATAGACTACCCGCATATTTTACAATGTAATTAAGAAAATAAAAAACATATATAAAATTCATATAAATTTTACTTAGAACACCCCTTAACTAGCATTCAAAAAATCACACTGATAACTGCACACATAAACAAAGCATTAAAACTCTTATTCACCTAACAATAGAGTTTAAATGCAATTTAGTTTGTCCATGTTACGGTAAGCAGGTTGTGTTCTATTGCAATATTGCCAAAATACTAAAGTAAGGGTTGAATATAAGAATGCTTTGGGGATGTTAGGCTTAACTAATTAAACCTATCGTCTAGTCCAACCATTCTCAAAGTGTGTTCCGCGAAACCCTAGGGCTAAAATACTGCAAAAAATACCTACCAAAGGGAGATTATAAGGTTACATCTAAATATTCCAACTAAATATTACATTGCAATATGATTATTCATAAATACATATAAATCAGTTTTTTATAATTATATTAAGGCTTTTTCCTTCGCCAAAAAAGTTTGAGAACCGCTGGTCTAGTCCTTTAAGGGTGGTTAGCAGACTGATACTGGTCGTTAATCCAGTTTATTAAATATCAAAAGTAACACCTGGAGGCTACTCAGGCGCACAAACTAGACTAAAATACAGACGTTTCCTACTCAAAAACGCTTTAAAGCACGAAATTATGGCTTTCACAGTAACGATAGGCTACTCAGGGTTTATTTTACGGGCTTATATGTCAACATTCACGTAAGCTACAAAACTTCGAGTATACCTGAGTAGCCCCCCTGGACCTGGAGAGTGTTAGTTTTTTTAAGTTAGCACAATAAAGCGGTAAGTTTAGGTAGGTCCCCTTTCTACTATATATAAAAAATATGGAACGTGATATAACTGGTGTGAACTGTTTTTGTGTTACATATTAACATTGCAATCTGTAAAAGAACGATTCAAAGTTGTCATTGTACATAGTTTGTTTGTGTAGATTCTTCGTTGTTGTATTGAGTATATCAGAAGCTATTTCAACAAAAAAAAAAGTTAATTTAACCCGACTTTATAGAACTGACTGAATTACGATATCGATATACATATAAGTACGTACTAGCTTTTACCCGCGGCTTCGCTCGCATTTAAGTCATTAAATAAGTATCAGAGATCATTTCAATAGAAATGAATCAATATGATAACTATATTTAGAGCAGATTTCCGCTTCCGAGGCATTTTTAAAGAAGAAGAGTATGAATTAAAATCAATGAGTAAGATCTTAAAATAATAAAATGGCATCTAACCACAAAAATGACACCTAACTTCACAAATTCAAATAGTTTTATACTGCATATATAAAAATCGCAGACGAAAATAAAAATAAATATAGAAAAATTCCAAACAGCTGAAACTATAGTCAGTTGGGAACTATAGTAAAAAATAATAAAAAGTATCCTATGTTACTTCTAGTACCTCCAAAAATATGTGTACAAAGTTTCATGATGATCGGTTAAGTAGTTGTTGCGTGAAAACGTAACAAACAAACTCACTAACATTTATAATATTAGTAGGGATTTACTAGCCTTACAAAAGCGTATACGCTTGGTAAAGATGGCGGTAGTTGAAGATTTAGTTTTGTTAATCTGACACACTCCTCCATTCCCACGTATTCATGTATGAACATACATAATTTTAAAATAGAATATATTCTGATTATTTTCAAATACATTCATAAGTTTATTTACAATAATATCTTTTGTTGTGTTTTTATAAGAACTTCCCATTTGCTAACTTGGCGCTTTATTATTTGCAGTCAAGTCAAAAAGTGACTGTAACACGATGATAAATAACCAAAAGAATTGTGTTAACTTTTAAAGACTTTTTTTTTTTTCTAAACACCCAAAAGTGATTGCTTACTGCGTTATAATATTTATGATGTCTCTAACCTTATTTATTACCTTCAACTTATAACAGTTTTATTTGTTAATAACACTAAACATACAGGTTGTTCTTAAAAGTATTATACTACTACTAGCGGCCCGTCCCGTCTTCGCACGGGTGGACATTTAGAATTTTAGAAAAAACGATGAAAGACATTTTATGGCAATTTTTGGCAACCTTGGGTTACATTATTGTAGTTTTAGTAAGGATCCTTATTTTTTTCCTGTAATTTGTATAGCCTATATTGATCAGTGATAATGTAGCATTCAAATGGTAAAAGAATTTTTAAAATCGGTCCAGTAGTTTTTGAGGCAATTCGTTACAAACATACAAATCTTTCCTCTTTATAATATTAGTATAGATAAATCCTTTATTGCTTTAAAAATAATAATGCTAATACTAAAATACATTAGAAGCAGATTTAGAGCAATTGGCGATCTTATCACTAAAAGTAATTTCTTCCCGATAACCAATTGTCATAGAAGAAGCAGTGTTAGTAGTAAATATGTATGTATTTAAGTATATATTATTATTTATTATTTTATGTAATGTATGTATTGTGTATATTTAGTTATTATTTTCTCCACATTGCACCAAATATCACCGACAAAGCTGGTAGATAATGCCGATAGCGTTAAGCTCGCCTATGTGAAAAAAAAAATTATTTATTTATATGAAGTATAGGTTATATTTTAGTAATTGAATGAAATTAGATTAGTCGTTGTCATAGATTTTGGTGAATGAAAATACTAATTATTCTCAACGCATGCGACATATAAAGTAAATGAGTGAAATTCCGTGAATGATTTTTTGCAATAACTTGTCAAACGAATAGGCAATGCGTGGGTGAGCCATACCTTCGAATACACTTAAAGAAATTATCTAAAAAGCATCTAGAAGTCATAAATATAATGCATCCTTGGGCAGTCACCAGTGATTTGTAAATATATGATAATGTTGCTTCTTTTGGGTAAACTTCCGAGGAACGCTACAAGAAGACAAGTCACGACTTTTACGCTAACAAAAAAAGTGTCTAATTTCAAATATATTATGCCAGCGGTTCTCAAACTTTTTTGGCGAATGAAAATATAATTATAAAAAACTGATTTATATGTATTTAAGAATAATCATATTGCAATGTGATATTTAGTTGGAATATTTAGATGTAACCTTATAATCTCCCTTTGGTAGGTATTTTAGCCCTAGGGTTCCGCGGAACACACTTTGAGAATGGCTGCGTTATGGGAAAGCGAAAACAAAATTTAAAATTCGAACTCTTGCATCGTATTTCGTTCTGCAGTGTTAGAATTTGTGATAAGTAGTTAGTGAACGAATATTTAAATTTTGTTAGTTTTGTGAATAAATGCACAAACCGTCAAATTGTATTGTCTTTTAACATCACGTGTTATTTAAAAATATATCTTAAAAATGTGTTATTAGTAGTAAAAATGAAAAATAAAAATAGATTATTTTGTAAAAATTTTGTTACATAAAAATAGCAAGGGTCTCTGTACTAGGTTCGTAAACCTGTGCTACTGGCTACCCCAGTTATCGAACTAGATGTATGAAATTGAAGAATATATAAACAACTATTAGAACATAAAGAACTGTCAGAATATGTGCAACTACCAAAATATATACCACTGTGGCGGTCGATTCTACAAGCCGAAAATACTTATTTAAGAAGATTTGAGGTTTTGACGTTTAGTCTGTCAGTGTCATCTTTCTTGTTTTTCTTCTGGTCTTTTTATTGTCACAATGCATTGTGATAATTATATTTTATTTTTATTTATTCTTAAAACTTACAGCTAAATACAAAAAAGTTAATGCATACACATGAAAAATAAAATAAACAGTGTTAAATATTGGTCTGCTACAATTGGGGAAACCAGCTAGATGTAAATTGATTATATTTATAATCCATTTTAATCTACACTATTATTTCACATAAGTCTCTCCAAACAACTATCAGAATATATACAATTATCAAAACATATCTAGAATCTAACATAACTCAAATTCGTTCCCAAAATTCCCTATAAACAGCTGTCTGTGTGATTGTAGGACCATCTAGAAAGATAAACATACAACATCTGTCGGTGTGTTCAGAAACCATCCCAATTGTTGTGAAACGTGTGGGTGTGCATTTATCTTCTATTGTACTTTGCCTCAATGACGAATGGATACCACAAATAATGATAGTGCACTGATTCAGGTAATTACATCTAATATACCGTGAGAGCAATTAGCACAAAGCAGCATGAGCGTTATTTCCAATTAGAAACAAATAAAATATTAGACACTTCCTCTTAAATATTTAAACAGATATCCAGAAAAACATTTTATCATTTCGTATTAATTGCTTTTATATCGAAAGCCTATGACAGTTTTATTGATTCCAATTTGATCTTTATGTCCGTCAAAATTTGGAATATAGTGGGGGGTATGTAGGGAATCCGAAGCCTGTTTTTATTTTAATTTTATTACTGTTGATATCTTAACTTTTTAACAAATCTTCCCCCCTCCCCGCCCCTCCCTTCCCTCTTCCCCTGGTTACGCCCATGATAGTGTCCATTACAGCCCATAACACTAAATTCAATACTGCCTTATCAGCATCAAGTATTGCTTTCAATATATTTGTATATTTTATCAGTATATGATAACAATGTTTAATTCCCAAATACACATGAGATACTTAATAAATAGAATGAACAGTTTACCTTTGCATTCGTTGGCGTCTTTGGCGGTGGCTCGTCCCCAAGGCCTGTCGAAGTGGAACGGCTTGCATCTCTCGCAGTCCCGTCCGGCGGTGTTGTGCTTACACTCGCACGTCAGCAGCACCACGCCCGCGGCCCCCGCAATGTCGCTGGTGTGCTTCACGGGCACGCAGCGGGCCCCATGCCCGTTGCACTTGCAGCGCCCGCCGACCGCGAAGTCGGACACCGCGTAGTGCTGCGACCCCGGAGCCGCCTGCCTCTTGCTGTCCACGTCGTCCCCCTCGTTCACCATATGCAGCCGATTGAATACTACCCTAACGTCGGTCGCCGTCACCCAGTCTTGCAGTACGGGGGACACGTCGAAGTTAGGTGCGCTCGGACGACCCTCCAGCGTACTGAACGCAATCCTCGAGCCGGAAGTGATGTCGCTTCCTAATCTATGCGAATCCGAACAACGAGCCTCCTGTTCATTGGCGGCTGTCACGGTCGCCTTGTTGGGTCTGCCGTAAACACGACGACATTGGCTCGAGTAGAATTGAAAGGGCTGCCAAGTGGCTCCGTAATCAGCGCTCTTGTATATTGCCACGGAGTCGGGTCTGGCAGCGTTTGGGCAGAATTGCAAACTCACGTACGTCAACTCATATTTCTTTCCCAATGAGAGAGTCAGAGACACGTTATCCGGCGGAGAGTCGTACGTAGTTGGAGGCAGTGCTCCGGAGCGCCAGCATGTCACTTGATGAGGATTGTTCAAGTCTGTGAGGTGAGAGGGCGGCTGCTTCCTATCAGATCGTGTCGCATCGCATACGGTGCAGGCGGTCTCCGGTGGTGCATCTCCAGGGGGGTCACAAAGCCGTTCGGGTCCACGTTTGCCGCATGTAGAGGAGGCCACTACAGGAGCTCCGAATGCAGCGTTAACGAAGTCCGGTATACACCGCTTAGCCCGTCCGTCGTCGTAGCAGGCGTCGGCGGCCGCATGAGCCGTCGCGGCGACGAGCACGAGCCCGCGCAGCCACAGTACGTTCATGGTCGCGCACACTTCGCGTAACTTTATATCCGCGTCGTCCACAGAGAGACACACGACCCGTTCCGCGCGGCAGTCGGCGGCTAACTGATCGCCCGCACCCCGCTTTCCGTGAGCTTTTCACGGAGCTTGCGGATCCGTCGTGATTGGGGGACGTCCGGGTGTGCCTGTGCCTCGCTGCACCCGCTCAGTTTATGTTTAATTGTTGTATTTAGTTCTGTTATGATGCCCTTTGTGATAATTCTTTGCAATGTTTGCTAAGCCCGCGAATAATTTATAGTTCATGTCATTAAAGCAAGATGTTATAGTTGATGATGTATGATGAAATAGTTCATCCCCTAAGAGCAGACATTAGTTACAGGCGCTTGTCACAATGAATAATTATCACTCCCGAATACTGTCACTGTATGATATAGGTTAATTGCAATCTTCCTTTATTTACCTGCCGTGACGTGTGACCGCCTTAAGGCAACCACAAACCTCGTTAACAAAACACATATATGTACTTACTATATATAACATATGTGTGTGTAGAACCAAAGAATAAAGCGACATAAGAACCAGAAGTTTCTTAGTAAAATTGTAAATCTTAATAGTGCAAGCCAACCTATAATTTACATTTTCACACACAGTAATAAGTAAAAACAATAAAATGTTTTAAGTTACTCTATCTTTCATACTAGTTAATCTTGTCGGGTAGGGTCAGAAAAACTCGTCCGTCTAAAGCAGTGTTTCCCAACCTTTTTTGTGCTATACCCCACCTTAGTCTTTCTAAAATTCTTATGCCCCCCTTATGTAACCAAACACCCAGTTGATATTTTAGTCTCGTCAAGTGAAATTATACCTAATAGTTATTTACCGCAATTATTTAAAAATTTGCTTTTTTCGTTAAATTTGGCACCGAAATCTAGTATTGCATTTAAATGACCCTAAGCGAAAGGGTTAAACTCTTGTCGAGTCCATTTTCGAATTGCCCCCTCTAAACAATCAAATTGCCCCCCTATGAGGCGTGGGCATCACTTTGGGAAACACTGGTCTAAAGTCAACAATTACTTGAGAAGGAATGCATTTTTTGCTATCATTACCTTTTTGATATATTTACGTATTCTTGATAGATTACTTTTTTATTATTATAATTAATATCGTTATGTATATTTTTTAAATTCAATATTTACGATAAAATTGTATTAATTATTGTGTAAGTAATCACAAGACAAAGCTGATATTTTAAAGGAATTTAATGAAGTAAAGGGGCTAAACACCTTTCTTTATAAATTGTCTCGAATTGTTCAAAGAGTCTAATCTCATCCTATTTCACTCCTTTCATTAAACTAATTGTTATTTTTGAATAAATTTAACTGGAAATGACCCAATTATACACCGGCTTTAAGCGCTTTCTTGGGCTCTTTATACGTCACCAATTATTCTTCCTTTTTTCGAGATAAACGTTACCATTCAAATAGACTAGAGACGCAAATGTGGTTTAAATGAATTAACCCATTACTTCCCAAGCGTCGAAAACATTCCTATAAAATATGACAATGGGGATAAAAATTATATTTTGTTTTTATTTTTATTATTTTTATATTATATATATTTGGTAGAAGTCTAAGAATCAGTTTTATGTACTTTGAAGTTGGTTACTGTTTTCTTTTACGGTATATAAAATCGGAACATAATGCTTTTCTTGAGGCAACAAAAATAATCAATTTAAAAAAATTACATTATAATTACGTAAATTTTTTTCTCAGCGGAAAAAAATAAAACTTTTAATAGGTTAAAACAAATATTTGAATATAGTGTCCTAAAAGGGAAGTAATGGGTTAAACTCTCATTACTATTATATGTAACGAGCGTGGCCTAGTGGTTGAAGGTGCAGACTCGCGGTTGACAGAACCCGTGTTCGAATCTCTCAAAAACGAAACCAGTACCAATGTATTTTTTTCGGTTAGTGCTTAGGCATTAAACAAAGAGTGAAGCAGGCAGACTGTTGATGGTTATTAATTAAGTTTGGAAACCTGGTCATATGCTAGGCTACTATCAAATGAACACACACTATCTGACCGCAATCCAGGACATGATATATATAACATTTAATCATCTACCTACGGTTATAAGAGACATTGATAGTTTTAACATATTTAAAAAGAATACAGAATACGTCTCAATAAATTTAAACTTCTTTATTTCTTAAATACTTTATTAAGCACTGGTTTTTACCCGCGGCTTCGCTCGCATTTAAGTCGTTAAATAGGAATCCGGGATCATTTCAAGAGAAATGAACCAATATGATTCTAAACAGCTGAAACTATAGTTAATTGGAAACTATGGTAAAATAATGTCACTTCTAGTGCCTCCAAAAATATGTGTACAAAGTTTCACGATGATCGGTTAAGTAATTGTTGCGTGAAAACGTAACAAACAAACTCACATTCACATTTATAATATTAGTAGGGATATTTAGGGAATTAAATATCTTTTACAATGTGAACTTAACACGTAATATTTCTTTAAAAAAAAACAAATGAACAACTGGCAGCCCATTTTAAGCGCCAACATTATCTTAGGCTTAGACATCGAATTTCATTCAAACAATCTCAACATATTTTTAATTATCAAATCCTACTATTCAATTGGTGAATTTATGAATGACATTTTGTTGGTTTAAATTTAATTTGATATTATTTAGCATTTAAGGTTAACATTTTTATTATAATAAAATTTAATAATATTAATTATTTGAATTACATTGTGTAAAATATGTGAAACTACCAGCATTATTTTAAGAGTTACGGACTTGTGTTATGGCAAATAAATGAATTTAAATTTGATTGTGGACGATGCTTATTTGTTTTTTGAAGCTGTTACAGTAAAGGCATATGGTGGACTACACTCAAAATGTAAACAACGACACAAGTACTCATTTTAATTGTAGTATCAACACGTAATGGCTTCTGACATCCACATAGGCATATATATATATGTATAAATGAATGGGACTATATGTATGTGCCTGTCTGTATAACACAATAAGGGAAATACTAACGAGTTCTCGTGAAAGGTCGCTTCTATAGTCGACGTAGTGCGTAACGTAATTTTACAATTAAAATACTACTAATTTTAAAAGTACGTCTTTTTGTTAATTTTAATTAATTTTTGCAGACTTTTTGGCAGATTTGCAACCATTATAGTCAAAAGGTTTTCATGAAAATAAAATAATTAATATTACTCAATGGTTTCTGAGATATTCAATACAACAATGAAGAATGTACACAAATAAACCATGCACAATACAATTTTAAGTCTCTCTGTTGGATAGGACTCGACGACCTTTAAATAAAGAAAATGTTTTAATAACCCACATATAGTATTTTAAATTGAACCTATATTTGCAAATAAGTTACATACTATGTCAACAGAGCGAAGTTATTCGAGTGAGATTCTGCTAATGACGTCATATTATGTTAGTTACGTTCTATTACCAAGCTTTTATTTCCAGACGTGTCTACTTTTTATTCATTTTCCCTTTCATATACTTCCTCTCTTTCCTCACCACGCGTTGCAGATATCTACGTATAATATATAACCTATATTAAAACTAAGATTTTAATAGTAAAATTTATTCTATTTAAAATTATAAAACGTCTCAATAAGTCTTACGTCGTTTCGAGTTACATCAAACAATTTTTTGACACTATACCTCAAGCATACGTCAATTGTTTCGATTTCCGGCATAGGAGAATTCACTTGTTCCTACCTCCAAACACGACTTCGTTGTTGCAACCATTGGATCAAGGAGCTAAGGCCTGTTATTTATTTTTGAACCTAAACCCTTGAGTTTTACATGTAAACATATGAAAAAATATGTCTCGACTTACGTCGTTTCGATTTACGTTGCTTATATCGAGAACTTAACATGCCGTAAGTACGAGGACTGCCTGTAATACTTTTAAATAATATTTTCCTGTATAGATAGCATATAAATAGCATAAATGAATAAATAAAATTTTATATATCATATATTGAGATTTGAAATGAAAAAATATGATACCTTTTAAACTAAGAAAACTTGATAATTCTAAAGGCCAGTCACCCTTACCCCAAAGTGCGGGGGTGAAATCTACCCCTTTATTTGGTACATCAGCAAATTGCGTAAGTGGTTTTGCTAGGTGGCATTTATAGAGTTAATAAAAAACCGTTAGTTTTATGTGACACTTCGAGGTGGGGGAAGGCAGGGGTGAACGTGATTATTTTAGGGATTAAATGGGATAATATATATTTTTACCGTAAGGATACCTTGGCACAGGAAAGGCTAATGCTAGGGTTATGGTACGTAACCACGATGGCTCCAAACCCCTACGATGTTCCATCATACGTCAAATGAAATGAAATGAAAATGAAAATCGTTTATTAGCATATAGTCCAATCAATGAACAAAAAAGTGGAAAAAATTCTAATGGCGAACCTAACCTAAAAAATTCCGAAAGTTCAAAAAACGGTTTTTTTAAAAAAAAAAACAATGTCTCCGATCAGTAAATAAAAAAGTTATAGGTATTTTTTTTAACATGGGACCAAAAGTTCATTGATTGGACTAATAGGCACTAAAAACGTGCGCTTACTCATCGTTAGACTCTACCATGACTTCGGAAAGGCTATGACGAGAAGAAGACCACAAGTAACTCGTCAAAGGTTATATGGATTTAGCGTGAAAGATTAGAAATGAGAGACTATAGTGCTAAAAATAAGTCTACATTAAAATATATAATTTTACGACACATTACCTTTGATAATAAAGTATAATAATTATTTCTTCAAACGTAACTGGAATCTTATTCTAAACTTCATGCGCGTACAAACAGACATGTCGATTGTAATTGTAAGTGAAGCCAGGCGTATATTTGGAGCTAAATAATTTAACAAGTAAACAAATTCTTTTAGCAGACGCTTTTTTCTTTTCATTGCACCTAAATGTTATTTTCCCTTTTTGGATACTCTCCAAGAGTCTACATCATTATCAGTGGCGTAGCTACCAAAGGGCTATACCAGGAATGCGAATTTAATAATGGCAACTTATTTAAAAAATACAGGTGAATTTCCAACGAGTCTCCAACATCTTTGTTTGAAACTTGCAGGGTACTCCCCTGTATTCTTAGTTTAGTATATAGTTTACTTGGTGCCCTAGTTTATTTTTTGCCCTAGGTCCTTTGGTTATCTAACTTCGCCACTGATCATTATTTTAATCATTATTAAAACATAGCAATTTTGGTAAGTAATTTATAGTCTTCAGAAATAGGTCACTAAAACGACAATGACTCTGTTAAAAACCGGTTTATTTTATCAATCAATATTGGACAAAGAGATGTATTGAGATGCGGAGAGGCTGTCGGGAATCATCAAAGCTGCCTCGTGTCAAATCAATACTCCGATATCACTTGTAATCTGATAGCTCATTTGAAGCTGGTAATACCGTTTATGTATGTTTAACGTGACCATACGTCCCGCTGTCCTCAGGAAAAGCAAAAATGTCCCTACTAATATTATAAATGTGAATGTGAGTTTGTTTGTTACGATTTCATGCAACAACTACTTAATCGATCATCATGAAACTTTATACACATGTTTTTGGAGGTACTAGAAGTAACATAGGATACTTTTTATTTAAAAAAAAATATTTTTTACTATAGTTTCCAATTGACTATAGTTTCAGCTGTTTGGAATCATATTAAAATGATCTCTGATACTTATTTAGAAACCGCGGGTAAAAGCTTGAAGACCCTTATGATTTTTTTTTTATTTATATACAAAATTCCACAAACCCCCCGCTCAGATACAAAATAAAAATGTTCACCTGATGGTTATGCACCTATACTAGACTTATTGAATTCAATTGGAAATAATTGATTTATAGCTGCAAAGGTATGCCTTTGTACTTGGTAGAGTGGGCTTGATGTGGCTTCGTTTGCTAATTTAACATTTTGCATTGATTCTATTAAAACAATGGTTTAACATATTTGTTCAACACCCACTGACATAGATGTAAGCCTTATTGGCATTTAACTGAAGCATGTTAGCTGTAATTGGTTGTTTCAGGCGTTACTTTGCGGAAATCCATATTAAAGGAAATTATTTTGCTTATAATTCCCGCTACATTAAGTCGACGAAGGAAAGTGTCATCCACCAACATGCAATTCAGTCGTCGAAGTGAAGCTGAAGCGACCACACGTATCCTGATGATGCCACGTGAAGTGGCGAAATGCCTCGAGATAGGTTATTGAATGTTGGTGGAGGTTATTTTCCTTCATCGACCTAATGTAGCGGGAATTATAAGCAAAATAATTTTAAATAATTTCCTTTAATTGTTATCTATAGTCATTTGTCTGTAGTAGCATTTGTTCTTGCTTATCAACTGTGTTTTTAACCTAACTAAAAAACTACTGTGAAAGAAAATATTCCAAACTTATTTTTCGTATGAAAACTGCAATCACATAATTTAGCAAACAATTTACCAAAGTATCCCAGTTATTCGAGCAAACAGAGCCAATTTGGGGGTCATTGTTTGTGCTAAAATCCTTTGACAAACGACGCTAATATTTTATACGCCCTCCCCAAACAGGGGTCGGCAGGGGGATGAAACTTGCAATCCAATTTAGCAGCTAAAGTTTTACATTAATTATAACGAATTTTCAAGACATCACTTCCAATGGATTTTCAGTAAATTAAACACGAACACAAGTTACGTTTAAAATAATTGAATTGAAACGGAAGTGACTAGAGTTGGTTATTTATTTTTAATACTATTATTATTATAACTCTGACATTTCTATTTTATATGAATCATAAAAAACAAACTTATTCAAAAATCATATTACACGTTAGATGAATATCTTACTGATAAAACAGCTTGGACATAATCTATGTCATTTTATGTTTACCCTTAGGTATACAATAGGTTGACAATGCCCCTATACAGCAGCTATTCTTCTACATCATAGTAGATTTATTTTATATTATTATGACATTAGTTTGTAAGTGGACAATGCCAGTATAATTGATAATTAACAAATTCATTTCATTTTGATTTATTTTGACGAGTAAAAGCGCTCTATTGGAGCCCATTTACTAAAAGTAAATAAATAAATATAAAAATTAAAAAAGACGCAAATAATAAATTTCTTATTAACAAATGACAATATATAAAAACAAATGACATCTAATACTTAACCCTTAAATGGACAATGTTGTTTTTAAACAACACTCACATTATTGCAAAAAAAAGTATAGTAAATTCATGTCTAGATTTTTTTACTCTTTTCCTAGACAGTGATACATGTTGTAGCGGATATTGTCATATTATATTTATATTTATTTTCGTAAGAAAAGACGTTCTTCATTTCAGTAATATATTTTAAAACGTGAAACAAAAATCGTCCATTTAAGGGTTAATATTATTATATCTATTCGTTGAAGTGAACAAGCCGCTATTACAGTTGCTGCATATTATTAAGTATTTTGACAAGTCCAAGTGTTCCAATTGGAATCTACGGATGACGTAAGAGAATAAATATATCTATATATATAAAACTCAAAGGTGACTGACTGACTGACTGACTTAGTGATCTATCAACGCACAGCCCAAACCACTGGACGGATCGGGCTGAAATTTGGCATGCAGGTACATGTTATGACGTAGGCATCCGCTAAGAAAGGATTTTGAAAAATTCCACCCCTAAGGGGATAAAATAGGGGATGAAAATTTGTATAAATCTTATTAGATTTTCGATTGATTGAACTGAAATTAAAGATTGGAGTTACTATGATGAAGACGTTTTTACACACGCTAAACAAAAATAAAGCCGCAAAAACTATACCTAATTAATAATAATACTTCTTAACGGGAGCGAAGCCGCGGGCAACAGCTAGTTGAATATATGAACATTTGATTTGATTGTTATTTTGATTTAATTAATGAATGCTTTTATTTTTATCTTTTTGACTTAATTGTAAATAGTTTTGTTGTGCATGCTGTGTTCACTGTGCATAGGGCCTACAATTGCATTGTTATAATTCTTAGTACGATGTTAATTCCTAGTCTAAATGTAGAGTCCTGTTTGTGGACCCAATAAATAAATAAAAGAATTACCTAAATTCATCAAAACATATACGAGTATGTTGTCATGTAAAACCTTACAATATTCTTAAGACGGACTGTTTTGATTTCTCCAATTATATATTATATACTAGCTGTTGCCCGCGGCTTCGCTCCCGTTAAGAAGTATTATTATTAATTAGGTATAGTTTTTGCGGCTTTATTTTTGGTTAGCGTGTGTAAAGACGTCTTCATCATAGTAGCTCCAATCTTTAATTTCAGTTCAATCAGTCGAAAATCTAATAAGATTTATACAAACTTTCATCCCCTATTTTATCCCCTTAGGGGTGGAATTGATCAAAATCCTTTCTTAGCGGATGCCTACGTCATAACATCTACCTGCATGCCAAATTTCAGCCCGATCCGTCCAGTGGTTTGGGCTGTGCGTTGATAGATCACTAAGTCAGTCAGTCAGTCAGTCACCTTTGAGTTTTATATATATAGAGATTTCGTAAAATATTTCAAAGCATTAAACTATTTGCTGAAATATCATTTAGAAATTACACAGTGTTGCAATTAAACCTATTAATAAAGCTTATTTAGGATATGTGTATCTCGAAAATTTAATTTTTAAGATTTTAAATTACGCGCCCTTTTAAACTTAGTAAATAATAATTCTTACAAAGTTTACAATTTCCTTTTTTAAAGTAAATCATATGATTAAATATAAAAATAGTAGATATATATACTATTATTCTAGATTTAAATAAAATTCCAGATTTATTATTTCTTCTTTTTTCTTTCGGATTCCAGTTAGCTCCCATCGCCCTCGCGTCGGGTGCTACATAATTTAATTTTTAATATACCGCCGACATTCCGTATTAGAGTGGCCATATACTTCCAAATAATATAACACTACATAAATAATATGCAAATGTGCATTTAAAACTGAAAGATTACTCCTAAACAGAGGCGGCTCGTCCTAAAGAGCGCTGGTGCAGTGCACTCCCACGAAAATTACAGAACTTATATTACAGCGGCGTAGATATAGGTAATATAATATACTATTGTATAGGCATAGTAGAATAGAATGAATGTAATGTAAGGATAGTATGTATTATGAAGAAATATAGATTACTTCTGTAATTTTCGTGGGAGTGCACTGCACCAGCGCTCTTTAGGACGAGCCGCCTCTGCTCCTAAACGTGATTTATTAAATTTGGTAGACTCCATGTGGGTTACCTTTAATTGGTAATTTTTAATTAGTTTTATCTGTAGGTATAATTTTTATAAAATGAAATGAAAATAGTTTATTAGTATAGGCACTAAAGGCATGCGCTTGCTCATCGTTAGACTCTACCATGGCTTCGCAAATGCAAATAATAATTCATAAACCAATACATGGATATATTAACAATTATTTAAAATACATTTCTTTAAAAATAATGACACTAATACAATTAAACTCACAAGAAACAAATTGCAAATAAGAATTGCATAAGAAGCAATCGGCGATCTTATCACTAAAAGTAATTTCTTTCAGATAACCAATTGTCATAGCGCAAGCAGTGTACATCCAAGACAAAATTATTTTCCGATCGGGAACATTAGCAGAAGACGATAATTTTTTGCAAATGTGGGAATTTCCCGTGCCCCACTTTGTACTTAGAGTAATGGAAACTACTCCTATATTTCTTGTCCTCATTTTTTACCAGTATTATGGTAACAATAGTCAAAGTTTTGTGGACTCATACCGGGACAAGGGGCGCGGGATATTGTTTACATTACTCGGAGATTTTCCGGGACCCCGAGTACGGGAGGGAGATTTCACTTAATGTTATTATGACCGGAATGCCTCATTCCTCCAGTCACCTTACTATATTTCATTTATCGGAGTTCTTTGCGCGCGTAATAAAAGACAAGAAAAGAACTATTATTAGAACGTGTTGTATGTATTCTTGAACAAACACTTCCCCAATCTTAATATAGACAAAAACACTATCAAAGTTGACCGAATTTTATTTATAGAGTTAACAAGAGTTACAACTGGCGTATAGCGACATATAACATACTTTTTATTCAACGAATTATTGTCATTATTATTTTTAATTACTACTTACTCTAATGTTTATATTAAATTTTTAAATATGCTTAATTTTATAGTTAAGCAAAAATGTACTTGACTAATAATTAACACTAGAACTACGAGCCGGTCAATATGACCTATTTTTACCAACCGGTCAAAATGACCGGATGACTTGTGCGTGCAAAATATTAAATATAATTCAATAAATTGATTGTAGAATTGTAAATAATAGAATCGTTTACAAAAAATAACGAGTAGGGTTGTATATAAAAGTCTTGTGAAGAATTTTTGAAACCGGTCATATTGACCGGTTAGTAGTTCTAGTATTAAATTAAAAAATAAAATTTAAATTAAATTTATTTACTTTTAGTAACTAGGCTCCAATAGAGCGCTTTTACTCGTCAATACAAATGCAAATATAAATAAATTTGAAATAAATTTATTAATTTATTAATTATCAATTTGATTATATTGTACAGGCTATGATTGGCGAGTTTCTTGTGATTTCTTCTTGTCATATCGCCTATCCAAAGCCTTCTTAGATTTTAACTATGCACAAGAGCCTTAAAAGCTATGCGAAATAAATATTTCCGATTGTGATTTTGAATAGTTACTTGTCGCTACCAGCACTAACAGATATCATAGAACTTTACCGACCTTTTTCTCTGGACACAATTTACCACACTGGACGCATTTCTCCTTGCCTCACCCTTTCATTGTTTTTAATCCTAATATATACAGTGGTACCTCGACATTTGAATTTGATTCGTTCCGTCACCTTGCTCGTATCTCAAAGCACCGTATGCTGCTGCGAATGTAGATCGGGGCGCATGTCGGGGTCGTGTGCGATTCCTTGTATCTCAAAACACTCGTATATCGAGGTACCACTGTATTTTAATAATTGTAACTTCTTTTTTATTGCCAATAAATGTCCAATCTATAAAAGCATATTTCTATAGCAACTTTTATAGATAGACTCATAAGAATGACTACGCACATTGGGACCACCCAATGCTCGTGCGCAAGTGATGATCGATTCATGCCTACACATTGAGATCGCTCCATCACACCGGATGGCCGGTAATGAAGAACCGCCCTTTTTAATAAAATTATCACATGTAGATTATAGCCACGTTTATATATTTATACTTGCTTGCAATGCTTGGACTTTGAAATGAATAGGCATGTGGACAGATTTTGAAATTGCCTTCTATAATGCAGGTAC
Organism: Tineola bisselliella; assembly: GCA_028551675.1. NCBI lineage: Eukaryota > Metazoa > Arthropoda > Insecta > Lepidoptera > Tineidae > Tineola > Tineola bisselliella. The sequence goes on along the minus strand of JAPWLS010001203.1, from coordinate 248,258 downwards.
GCGCGGTAAATATTACCGAAAAACACTGAAATATTGCGTTTTAAATATCGATTTTAAATTATGCGGGAAAACGCTCATAGCAGCCATGTGACGTCACGACTGGATAAACATTGCGTCTTAACTGAATTTATGAAATTATGTAATGCATTGCAATACTTTTAATATTTTTTCTCACTAAAATCTTTATATTATCATTTTTTAAATACTGTCCACATGCCTATTGAAATGAAAATCGTTTATTAGCATAGGCTCTAAAGGCGTGCGCTTGCTCATCGTTAGACTCTACAATGGCTTCGAAAAGGCGTATGACGAGAAGAAGACCACAAGAAACTCGTCAATCATAGCCTGTACATGAAATGTTAGTCGCATTTTGGGATCAACTTGGCAGTAGTCGTATATTAGAAGACAATAGCCAGCATAGTGGAAGTGACTGTTGCCTGCACACAATGAAATTACATTAAATGTCATGTATGTAAATGTATTTATATAAATCCCTACTAATATTATAAATGTGAATGTGAGTTTGTTTGTTACGTTTTCACGCAACAACTACTTAACCGATCATCATGAAACTTTGTACACATATTTTTGGAGATACTAGAAGTAACATAGGATACTTTGTATTTAAAAAAATGAATTATTTTTTACTATAGTTTCCAAATGACTATAGTTTCAGCTGTTTGGAATTTTTCTGCTTTTATTTTTATTTCCATCTGTCATTTTTATATATGCTGTATAAAACTATTTGAATGTTTGTGGTTAGATGCCACTTTATTATTTTAGATCTTACTGATACTTATTTAATGACTTAAATGCGAGCGAAGCCGCGGGCAAAAGCTAGTAATAATATAAAATACAAAAGCACAGAAAAGTTTATACAAATAAATTGTAACACAATCTTATTATAAATTTGTCATGACTTACACAATGCCAGAGATATATCACTTCTCCTCCAAAAGGATTTACTGAACCTACCTTTTACTTCAACATAGTTACAGGGTGTCCCAAAACTTATCCTACGTTGGTTAGTCACACAAATAGGCCGCTAACTTAAACTATGGAAATATAAAAACTAGTAGTAAATATACTGATCTCTTTCTAACATTAAATGACTTCTATTTTCATCTCTTTCACAGTATCGTATATACACCCCTATGTCACTTGTTTATTTTATTTTATTTACTTATTGGGTCCACAATTGTAAGTCCTACGCATATTGAACACTGCATGCACTAACATTACAATGAGCATTACATTTTAAACGTATTTTAAATCCTCATTAAAACTATTTAAAATTAAATCAAAATAAAACGTAAACACAATTATGCGTATTAAGATGTATATGTATGTATGTTACATACTGAATGCACTATGTTCCAAACCAGTGTTTCCCAAAGTGGGGCAATTTCATTATTAAGGGGGGCAATTCGAAAATGGATTCGACGCAAGTTTAACCTTTTCGTTTCAGGCCATTTAAATGCAATACTAGATTTCGGTGCCAAATTTAACGAAAAAAGCAAGTTCTTTAATAATTGCGGTAAATATTATTAGGTTACATAAGGGGGGCATAAGAATTTTAGAAAGACTAAGGTGGGGCATAGCACAAAAAAAGGTTGGGAAACACTGGCGTAACCGCATCGTAGTCGGTGACATATGACAAAGAGTAGTGTAGTTAAGTGAACGGTAACTTTGTTAATGCAGGACACTCTACTCGACTTAACAACTGAGCTACGACTAACTTTAATGGCTCACTGTCTGGGTTTCATCCGACACACCTGAAGCAAGATACTCAAGTCTTATTAAATTAGTTCTTATTTGTTTCCAATTGAATTCCCTACTTTACTGACATTGTATTACTCTTATTATAACATTAAATTAATATATTATGCAATTAGGGATGCGTAATTTTTGCATTTACTCGCGAAAATTAATATTATTAAAAAATCAAAATCAATATTCTTCATTATATGTTTTATATAGCATAACTAGCATAAGTAGGTACCTAATTGAAGCCTAGCATTGTAGTGGTCTCGATATTTTCCTCCTTCAGTCTCTACCTCCGATCATTTGCAACAATGTTGTAAATACTAAAATATCTCTTTGCATCTATACTATTTATTGTTAAGTAGTTGTCTATATATATTGTAAATAATCGAAATATCGCGGTTAACTACTAAAACATAACAAATCGCATTTATATCTATCGTGCCTATTTCGTAAATCGTTACGTATCCCTACTTATTGTAAATAGCTGGATGCAATAGCAATTAACGTATGTGATGTATAAATAAACAGCTCCCATTATCCCGGCACGATGTTCAAACAGGTTCAGCGATTTATGTATTGTTAAATACTAGCATTCATATATCTTGTACGTGCTATCACAAAAATTGAAAGTAATCCCTACTAATATTATAAATGTGAATGTGAGTTTGTTTGTTACGTTTTCACGCAACAACTACTCAACCGATCATCATGAAACTTTGTACATATATTTTTGGAGGTACTACAAGTAACATAGGATACTTTTTATTTTTTACTATAGTTTCCAACTGACTATAGTTTCAGCTGTTTGAAATCATATTGATTCATTTCTATTGAAATGATCTCTGATACTTATTTAATGACTTAAATGCGAGCGAAGCCGCGGGTAATAGCTAGTAATTCATAAAATGCCTATCTATACATGTTTATTTAACGATGTCGTTTTGTCTATCTGCGAGTATCACTGAGTCGTTGGTCTACCGAGCGTTTACAACCTGTCTACTAAATAAGCAATAAAACATGCCATAACTGACATATAGATCAAATCAACAAGAATATGTGCAATACATATTCTTGTGACGCGTTCGATATCAATACGATATTGATTATTGAACAAATCGATAACGAACTTAAATATATATGTAACTAGCTATTGCCCGCGGCTTCGCTCGCGTTAAGAAGTATTATTATTAATTAGGTATAGTTTTTGCGGCTTCATCATAGTAGCTCCAATCTATAATTTCAGTTCAATCAGTCGAAAATCTAAGAAGATTTATACAAACTTTCATCCCCTATTTTATCCCCTTGGGGGTAGAATTTATTAAAATCCTTTCTTAGCGGATGCCTACGTCATAACATCTACCTGCATGCCAAATTTCAGCCTGATCCGTCCAGTGGTTTGGGCTGTGCGTTGATAGATCACTATGTCAGTCAGTCACCTTTGAGTTATATATATTTAGAAGAGATTAAGATAGTAAAGTTGTTTAATTGTTGTTTGTTTTTTACTACTGTCGCCATCTTGAATTTTAGGGAAGGAAGAACGGCATAGTTTTTCATATTATTGTGGGCTGATACCTGTGTGGTTGCACCGTGTGGGTCTGATCTAAATGTGAATGTGAGTTTATTTGTTACGTTTTCACGCAACAACTACTTAACCGATCATCATGAAACTTTGTACACATATTTTTGGAGGTACTACAAGTAACATAGGATACTTTTTATTGTGAAAAAAAAATATTTTTTACTATAGTTTCCAATTGACTATAGTTAGTATGATCTCTGATACTTATTTAATGATTTAAATGCGAGCGAAGCCGGGGTAAAAGCTAGTTTGTAATAAATTCAAGTCCGTTGTATCATTCCACCACTTTCAGTTGCAACTATTAATGTTTCATGATTAACTTATCAGTAGTCGACTATAACGAAAGGAGTGTCTTTGTTATGAAATACAAGAATAAGTGCACAGCGACTGAATCAGCTACTATCAGCAATGATCGAGGGTTGAACATAAACCCTTTCAGATAAACCCCAATTCGACGTGCAAAGCTCCCCTCACATAACTTGACAACGGATCTACCAGTTTTTCTATATACCGAGTTATATACATGCTTTGTGTTTATTAACATGATACGTGTCATTATTTAATTTTGCTTTGTGGGTTTCAATTAGTGTATATTCCCTACATAATTTTTTCCCCGAATGTTGGTCTTTTTTGTATGTCATATGCGGAAAATAATGAAAAATGAAAATATGCTATAACTCACAATTATAACTTAAAAGAAGATATGTAGTTAGGTATAATTATAAAAAACACTTTTTATAATTAAAAATGTCACATAAAGTTTTTGTTTTGACGTGAAGGTTTACGTGCGAATTAAAATTGAATAATTTCTTATTGAATTGCCTTTAATAGACATCTGAAGCCATTAATAAAAGAAAAATAAGAAGAAAGAACGCAAACCTATCGGAGACGTGTGAAATGAAAATTTGACAAGAAGTTTTTCAATATTAAAATCATAAATAAATAGCCTAAAACCAAAACCAAATTGTCTATAGCATTTGTTCTCTGCAATATAGTTTAATGGACGCAGAAAGGGGGTTGGCACCCTTAATTAAAAGTTTGGTGGCGTCGCATTATTGAGATGCCTTCAGCTACAGACTCGCGAACACAATCACGTTTGGTAAAACATTAAACACAACAAGAACAGATCAGTTTAAACAAAACAATCGCAATAGTAAGCCATAAAAAATATTTTAAACTAGCTAATTAATTATGTTTATTTAAAGGTTAGTTAGTAGATAATGCCTATGTGAAAATATTTTTTTGTAATAAAGAATTTATTTATTTTATGTGCTTGACAAATTGCAGAAGTTAATTAGGCACTCGCGAGGAATGCATTTACCCTCTCAACACTACCATTTTAACACTGTTATCGATTGTACTTTCACTAGTATTATGTTCGTGAGTGTACCATCGTACATTTGGGAACAGATTTAAGCTTATTAGACTCCAGACGTGGCTTTTAGAGTCTAGTATTCTAGATATAATAGCTTTGGTATGATCTAATAAGTGAGACATTGTTTCAAATTTTTTTATTTATTTATTTATAAAGCCTATCTACAAAATTACATTAGGACTACATATTATAAAAAGGACTACTATTATATAAACTAAATGTAATTTTAATTATAGGATAGGACGGCATGTTTTTGAGATATGAGTTTTTTAAATATTTTTTTATTATTTCTCTCTAATACATTTTGTGTGCGTAGTAAGAGAAATAAAAAAAATATATCTCAAAAACTACTTGGGCTAGGACAATAAAATTGAGTGTTTCGGATAGGAAATTACCCCCTCTATTAGCAGTATTTCCTTGGTCCTTTACTTACGGGACACCCTGTATATGAAAATCTAAATAAACATGAAATGAAATGTAAAAGGAATTCTTCTTTACAATGCAATAAAAGGACAGACAATAATAATTGTATTTTCAACAAGTATTGCAGACGTGCCAGCCATCGGTCTGCACGGTCTACGTCTACTATACGTGACACGAATACTTCTGCATCTCCAGCAGACGCCGTCTTTGTATTACCACGAAAGTAAATCAATATTCTACCGAATCTAATGTTTATTGATTTATATATCACAGATAATTGGAACTTACATTTTGGCAGTTTTTTTTGTTTATATAGCTTCAATTAAACATTTTCTCAATAGTTTCTGAGATAATACAACAATGAAGAATCTACACAAACAAACTGTGAACAATAATAACTTTAAATCGCTCTGTTGTAAGCTTTAATAGATCCTACCATGTTAATGGGACTTAGCGGTTGTATTTTCGCAATTCATCATGAAGAATGTGAAATGGAATATTATAAAAATAATTAATTTTTATAATATTTAGTTAATTCATAAAAGTCGAAGTTTTTTCTTTTAACTGATAATGTTTACTAATTTGTTTATTCATTTGACGTTATCAACAGGGACTGCAACTTTTAAACAGTTGGTTGGAACTTTAATCTTGAAGAAAACCAAGCTACAACGAGTTTTCATAAACAATCAATGTCGATTGGGGCAATGTAGAGTCATAACCCGTAACCTCAACGCTGTCATGACAATTATTTTAATAAGCTAGCTTTTTTAACACTAGATTTACCAGCTTAAATATACCTAGTTCTAACAAAACCAAAAAAAGTATATATTTGTTACAAATATATATAAAACAATATAAAATTCATAAAACTAATTCTTCTGTTATAGATTAAAGAAGATTAGAAGGATTAAAGAAAATGTTAGATGCAGTAGGAATTTTAATTTGATCTTGCAAGACCAGTCATTTTGACCGGTCTGGCAAATCTAGTGTTAAACTCCGTACAAAATGATTACTTGAATATTGTTTTTAAACAATCCAACGTTAACGACTTTCGGGTAAAAGTAGCGCCATCTATCCGTGAAATAAAACACTATCATGCTAACCGTCTATTTTTCTATTTTGAATTGTTAAACAGTCTTAGCGTTTGTCCAAACACTAACTAATTACTTCTTCAAGTTGATTAATGTAGTGTTAAGATAATTTAGTTAAAATATTATCTGTGTTTAAGATAAAAATTTCATTAAAGGAACTCAGATAAGCTGTTTATCGTTCATCTTAATTTATATTATTTAATTGTTTAAGGAGGGGAGAGGCCGTTCGCCTTTTGGTTCAGACAGGGAGTACAGAAAGTTATATCAAATGGAGAATACTTGTATGATTACTGATAAGTAGTGTAAATAAAATAGTTTAGATTTTTTACATTTTAAATAAATATAAAAAATCCAAATTTATTATATTTTATTTTCTTCTTCTTTTATTAATGGCCTCAGATTTCTATTAAAGACAATTCTGCCAATGTCGAGTATTCAATAAAAAATTATACAAATTTAATTCACACGTAAATGCTCATCTCAAAAGAAAAATTCCACCTTATTTTATTTATTTTATGGATGAAATTAATATAAAAACATTCGACATCGTGTTGCTGTTTTAATAAATTAGTTTATTTTTATATAACACACGATAAATTTATTATTTATTTATTTTTATTTGCAGATATTAAGTCCACGCAAAGAAAAGCCCCCTTTTTTCTTTGCAATTATATTGGGACTCATTGAAATTGACAGTCGACTTTTTTGTAAAACTTAATATTATTTATTATATTATTAACTTATAAATATCAAAAAGAGGTTGCGATCGCCAACATAATAATAACGTGCAATAAGATAAAATTATATCCTCTAAGATTATATCTCCTGTAAAAAGTTAAGTCAGGAACACTAATATTTTGTATTCAGGAGATACCGTGTGTGAAATATAACTCATTTCACGATGACGTTAACGGCGCACGTATAAAACTCGTAACGAAAACTGCTGAAATTGCACATTTTATAAGTAAATTGTCTTACTTCTACCTCGTATTCTTACTGAAAATATAATTTATCGAGTTAAATATAATGTATTTAAACGAGCAATTCTTGTTTATTTATTTATATATATGTGTGTAATCAGGATCTCGGAAACGGCTCCAACGATTTTCATGAAAGTTACAGATTAGGGGTTTTTCGGCCCACGGAATCGAATTATCAAGGTTCCAGGTCCGAGAAAAGCTCGGTTCCCAAGATATAGGATGGGCATCTCTCTTGGCAACGGTTTTGTTGATGACGTTTGTCAAAGCAAAAAAATACAAACTTACTTAAGAAGCAAATATACCTAATTAAACAATATCACTTTGTTTTGCTCAATAAAGTATCCAGCGCTTCCCAAATTTGGTGACCCCGTCGTGATGTCAACCACACAAGCACAAGATGAACAAATTAATTAGCAGCGTCTCCAAAATCACATTGAAATTGCCACCGTTTTGGAGAGCCGATCCAGATCTATGGTTCTTACAAATAGAAGCTCAATTTCAACTTTCAAACGTCAGAGCGGACAAAACCAGGTACAATTACCTCATCACTTCGCTAGACAATGAGACCCTGGGAGAAGTAGCAGACCTATTAAGGCCCCAACAAACACCTACATATGAAAGTCTCAAAGAAGCGCTGATAAAGAGATGCTCAGCGACAGACGAGCAGAAAATCAAAAAATTATTAGTATTGCCGATGGTTTTGCAATATATTTAATATATTTGAGTCCGAGTAAGGAAAATGCACTCTTCTTTTTCAGTGTTTTATTTCAGACTGACAGCTTTGACAATTGTATTTTTTTATAAAACTTATTCTATTTCTTAATAATAAAAAGGAGGTTGCAATCGCCAACAATTAGGAAGAATGAAATTGGGTGACAAGAAACCATCAAAATTACTACGAGAGATGCTACTACTCTTGAAACCCAACACCAGCACCGACATCATCAAGCCACCGTTGACTCCTGCGTATACCGGCCCACATCCAGTCATTTCTCGGGGACATAAGACTTTCACGATCAATATAAACGGACAGAGGAAAGTTGTATCTAGAGATCGTTTAAAACCGGCATACACGGATGACTCTTCCGTTAGGAAAAGGTCAAAAAAAATTGTGAGATTTTCATTAGGGGGAAAATAGTGTAGGGCAGCTCTATCTCTCTTGGCAACGGTTTATTTGTACCGTTATTGTAGGAAGTACAAGAATTTATTTTAGCATAAATATATTTATAAAAAGCACTTGCCCGCGGCTTCGCACGCGTTTAATTATCAGAATAAGTGAAAAACACATAGAATAATTGCTGTTTGTCTCTATATTATTTATTTTAAGTAAAGATATATATATTAATTGTATTATAACTATATAGTTATATTAATATATAACTTATAATTATATTATTTTAAAAATAAACTATAATTTATAATATTTTTAAAAAGTTTTTAATATGACTATAATATACGTAACTAAAATTTACTATGGTTTCTCAAACTATAATAAATATTAATATTTTAATAGATTAATGTTTACACTTAATATTTTACTTGTAAAATTCTGGATTGGAAATTAATCCGTTCATTTTTTCATCAAGCTCTTTCACATTTTTGATATAGGGTTGTAGGGGCGCATATTTCTCAAATCTAAAGTATATAGTAGTATAGTAGTTTGTGCTATTCGAAAGCATTTCCTGGCATGGTGAAGGCAACATTTTTTATAATCCTTGTTACGGGATTCTTGAGCTTCTTCTGAAAGTTCAGCAGTGAGTAGCATTCCAAACTATTTTATAATACTTTCTCCATGGATTAAAATTTTGTGAACTGGGGATAGTGTATAATACCACACTGCCAAATTTTTCAGTATTGATCATTGAACCTGAAGAAAGATTATATGTTCTTCCTTTTTCAATATAGGAGAGTAATAAGTCGCTTAGAACAATTGAATGTAGACATTTTAATATTATAGAATAATAATGTTAAAGTGTGGTGATGATCTATAATTAAATAAATATGTATTACTATGAAATTTTGTTTATATGTATATATTAGCTGGCATTTTAACCACACTCCGCCCGATGAGGGTGGTGTGCATTTTTTAGATTGTATTTCACCACGAAATGAGTGCAAACATGATAAGATATACTGTAATGATTGAATAATTGATAGTAATTATAAAAAAACGATACAAATTATTGATAGAAATATTTTACATTTAAAAGCGCGGTAACGTGAAGTTTTCCGTTTTCCGAATTTTGTAACATTTTACCTCATTACTCTCAAGTTAGCAGATAGTAGCAGCTAATTTTTTTAATAACTCTTTTAGGGATATCTAGGCTATAAAACAACACAAAATGTAAAGCGTGGGCAGGCGTGGCCAACTGTTATGTGGCATATAGTATTTCGGGCCGCGCGTACCCACTGACATAAATTAATTCTCTTTAGAACTGTATGAAATCACTGATAATTCTCAAACTTGTTCCTAAATTCATTTTTTGCAGTACATTACTATACTTATAAGTACACTATGATACAGTTATGATACGTACTCTCATTAGTATAGTGGAATTATGTATTCAAAATATACTATTGTGCAGAACTTCCAACAAACCTAGTTGGTTATGAAATAAATAAGTTATATCTCACGATAGAAGATTTACTTCATTAAAATTAAGATAGTGTTGATAATAAAGGCTGCTGAATAACAACAAAAGGAACATAGAAAGCAATTGTATATGAACAAAGCGTGAGAATCAAACACTTCTGTGACTAGGTAGTCATTAGGTACATGGTGTCAATGCCTTTTTAGCCACACTCTGCTTTTACTTCAAGTTCTAACTCTTCTAAATTTTCCATAATTACGCACGAACAAAAGCAATCAAAAAGACATCTATTCCATAGTACAATAAGTCAAACTTAATTTATTTAAAACTAATTCCAACATTATTTTAGCCCTTACAAAGTAGAATAAATCAGTATTCGAAAAAACGTATTTAAATATCCATAATCCAGAATTAACGAAGCCATACATGGGTGGGTAAGGCACAACCATTGAATGGTCAGCATGCGGCTAAAGTGGGCAACTGTACATTAGCATAATCCGACTTTATGGTAGAGACCACGCTGAAAAGGACTAAACAAACGCTTCATTACTCTTTTTCCTTCTTTCTACCTTAATAAGGATTAATGGCTGAAATACTCGTAAAATTGCACCAAGGACATTTTTATTCAAGGGAAAGGTCTCTTTTATTTGGGACATTTTTCAGAAAGGATTTTGAATATAATGAAATCTCAACTATTGCCTTTGGTATTGATTTATTAATTTATTATCTATGAATTATTTTTATGAGTATGTTTCAAGATTGTAATATTTTTATATTTAGTATGTTTGAAATTCGTGTGATGTTCAGAAGTACCTGCGCTATAATTATATAATAAATTTAGTTGCGTTTTGATGCCACAAAAGTAGGTTAAACGCATGTTTATTTGTACAGTCGAGGTGTTTATTTCAGAGCTACCAAGCATATTGCGCCTACATCTTTTCTTCACATCTGTTGGAGATTGGGGCTTCCACGGTGTGTATAAATGCCCAGTCAAGTATATTGTAATGGCTACTTCATTACGGATAAGTAAACATTATATTTCAATATTTATATTCTTATTATCACCATATGCCTGCAGGAAAATTTATAAAACTAAAATAACTAAGGGTTATTGACTTCGCCACAAGTTATTGTGTTCAAACGCTTATCTTTTACAATTGTGTCAGTCGCGATAAAGTTCATCAATTAAACATATATTCATTATATTGTTATTTGTTATTGTTAAATTATAACACAAATTATAATATAAATACCTAATTAATTACAGAACAAATGGATTTTATTTATGATTTCGGCAAGTAAGTTACATGTGCAGATGAAAACATAAAACACAGGCAACTATTCTTGGAAAAGTCATCGCTTTTATCGACGGATGGGGACGAAACGTTGTCGACATTTATTGCGCCAATTCTAAATGTATTTTATAAACAATCGCAACTTAAGAAAGGTAATTATAGATACTGTGTAAGACTTATTAATACATATATGAGACCGAACGGAAGTGTTTGTATTCTCTTACAGCAACCTTGTTATCAACTTTGTCATTACACAAGAATGGTAATGAATTTAAATTACATATTTTTTTAGACTTTTATTAGACGAATAATATCTCGCATTTGCGCATGGAAAACAAGCGTAAGTTTATTGATACATCAATGGTAAATCTTTTAGTTTATTTTCACGGCATTTCAGTAATCGTTCCAAAACTCTTTGTGGTAGTTGTAAAAGTTGCGCATCTGAAGTGGAGTAGTAGGCCGGATTAGGATAAAGCAAGTCAATGGCCGGGTCACAAGGCTATTTGTGTATCGTATGCCCTCTCCCGCTGCCTCTGCTTCCGTTCTGTAGGCCCACCTACCTAATAACCAAACATTAACATGGTTGTTACCAAATTCCTCCTTTCTTGGTGAGGAAAATTTATGTCGTTTTTTGTTTATAAATAAAAATAATACTTTTATACCTAGAGCTAGTGTGTATGTGTTATTGATGAATGAAGGTTTGTGTTTCATAATCATCAGATCAGTTTTAATATCATTTTATTTATTATATATTATGATAAAAAAAATGAAAAATATTTATTTACAAATATATTATAAATGAAATAATTTGTTTCGCGGTGCCCTTGCCTAGAGACCAGTAGCACCTTACTATATATAGTACCTTAATTAGGAACCAGGATATCTTTATTATCTATATGAACTGAGATAAAACAGTATTTTAAGAATATTAGAAGATGTTATTCACAGATCCAGTACATGATTCACGATATGTAGCAAACATGCAAGTAGATGCTATTTTCGTCCTATTCATGGCATAAATACTCAAGCGGTTGATATGAGTAACTACTACTACATTTTACTATGGCGTTTCACATCTATCCTTATTTTAAAGCTCTAATTGTTACTTGAGTTAAAATAGTTATTAATAGTTATACCTACTTTTATTGAGTGAAATAATTATCAATCTGTCGGGAAAGTAGAATTTAATTTAGTCACGCTGAGTTAATAAAAATCTACAACGATTTGATTTAAAATATACAATAATATTATTACGTTTATTTTAGCTCAGGTTAATAAATTCACCATTTTATTTATGAATAATAAGTTTAGCATGGACACTTTAATTCATTGTAATTAACACACACTTAATTTCTTCTCAGGGTCATCTCTGTAATATTAGACAGGTATTTTGGATTCATAACAGTAAATACAAAACATGGTAACAATAAATTATAATAAACTCACTTAGTATTAAAAAGTAATAAATAATTCATTTTTGTCGCTACAATATACGGATTAAATATTCTTGATTAATAGCTGGTTACGACCATGGATGAACCAATAACTTTAATGTAAATTCTAAATCCATGTAGTTCAATTTGATAATTCTTAGGGAACGTACATGTTATTGGTTCATTACATTTTGTAATCGTCCGTATAACGAAAAGTAGGAACTTCGATTGACTTCAAACGCACTCATCCGCGCAATAATCTTTTTCTATGTTAAAAATACAAGAATCAATAGAAGTATAGCTATATAGAGCTGGCACATGAAACAAATGAACACTTCTTTATTAATACATACATATACCTTAACACACAATGGCATATACATATATACACATATAATACTACTACTATAGATATGAGGACAAGGACCACAGAAACATATAATAAACACCCAGGCCTGACTCTTTTTAAACCTACTTTTTAAAATATCATTTTAGATTTTATTTGTTCCTAACATTTGTTTTGATCAGATTCGAATCGGGGTGAGATATTGGCGCGTCCACCACTGCGCCATAGAGGCTGTCAAATAAATCGCGTGACTAAATTAAAAGTTGTATGCTTATAATTTTGGTTTCTCAATGTTTAAGATACAATATAGGCATTTAAAAAAGGTAAAAATTCAATTTATAGACTTTATTAAACTTCCTTTAAGTATAAATACAGTGATTATGTTATTTAGTGGTTTTCCTTCATCCATTAATTAGTATTATTACACTTTGCTGTTATGGAATTGTGATTAAAACCATACTTGGTTGCATTTGATGTACGTCATAAAGGTTACTTATTTCTGTTCAAATGGCTGTAACATGCTTTGTTGTTCAAATTTCCTGTCTATAATGTTATTGAATTGACTAAAACTTCCATAAGGCGTTAAAACAGAATTAATTTAAAACACTACTTACACTTTAATATGGATGTTCGAAGTCCTTCACAAATATGGTTTAATTAATTTACAAAACTTCATGCGACTTGATATTGGTTACTTTAATTAGACGTTTCGAAAGTTTTGCAGCTGTCGCGATCGCATTGAGAGCTGATTGAGATGAGAGTAAATTATTAAAAATAAAAGCGACGAAAACATGAAGACTTTTAAATTAATTTAAGTTGCAGTTTATTTGTGAAATACAATAAAATCTTTTAGCGCATATTTATAATAATACATATAATACTTAAGTAGGAGATAACTACAAGGAAATAATGCTAGGAAGCTCAAATTGACATTCGTAATTTAGTGACATTGAATTATTTTAATCTGATAATTTTGTTAAAAGCACAGTTTTAAATCGTATTACTAACACAAATATGGCAGTGGCCAATATATTTAAAAATAATATTATAATAAGGTGCATAATAAAATAAAGTGAATTTTATAAGTCCTTATTTTTTTTTTGTAATATGTTGAATGTACCAGAGCAAAAATGTGAGGAATATTTTCAATATGATTCATAATAATGGAACGCTGTTTACTTTGTGAAATTGGTTCTTGATAGATTTGCAATCATGATTGCAATACTTATTTCAATATTATAGAGACGATTGGTAAATTCAAGGAAATTAGATTTTTGGTAGAAATTGATTGATCGACGTTTTTTCATTGCGCATCTATATAAATATTATACTTGTTGATTATTGTTGTTATTATATATATATGTATATTACCACTGAATATAGGTTACTCTATATTATTGTAACCTACAATAATTTATTTGTACCCGCAATAGGGATTTTGTGAAGTAAATGGTAACATAATTTTAAATCATATACTAACATAACAATACAATTAAAACAATTGAATTTGAATTTATTTAAAACGTGATTTACAAGGTTTACAGTATTCAATATTCAATACAATGTCCAGTTTTGTAATAAATGTGGTATCCGTTTGCGTTCCATATACTAGTTTTCATCCGACACTAGCAACTGCCCCAGTTGTTTATAAAAAAACTTCTATGTTTGCATTCAAATTGGAATATTTCAAAAGCTGGAGTTATTTTTAATTCGTTTTTTTCTATAGGACTACTTTGTAGTAGGGAATGTTTGTTTAGAAGCAAGTTCTGTAAAATAAGTCAAGATGTTTTTATTTATTTACACATAATGAATGTTTAGGTCAGCTTATAATTTAGGAAGCATTTAACTGCATCTAGTGAGTAGTTTAAAGTAGATATATACTTGCAGTGAATAGGTTTGTAATATATTTACGTTATGATGTAATAAACAAACACTTTTCATATAAGGATTTAAATGATGTAAAGTTTTGTAAGCAATTGTGAACAGGTATAAAGCTAGGGTAGTCCGGAGTGTATTATGTAATCGGAACCATCGGCAATCAATTGTAGTATAGCAAAAGCGATAGAACTAACCAATGAATAATACCTGTAATATTAGTTCATTGGGACATAGGCAGATAAAGGCAGCTATTGAGTCAACGACCCGGTACGGACAAAGCCTCCGTTAGCAGGTACACGATGATCACAGTCTCGCAAATAGGCTGAATACTTTCTAAATCTTCAAAAAAATAATAACACTTTTCCGTTACCATAATCATAAAATGAGCTTTCTATCTGAATTTCTGATGACCTAAAATTTCAGATTTCGCAATTATGAAGAATTGTCTTTTACTTTATACCCAATTGCTAATTGGTTGCACCATCTTATAAAGACTTGAGACATGATCCCTTATATGGAAAAAATAACCGCTCAAACATGCTGCGCCTACGCACGCGCTTGATCTTTCAATCCGAATAACTTTGACCGTCACTACTAGCGAATTGTTATACAAATATTTAAGCTAATACTTAGAAAATAAGATTGCCGAGATGTTTCGGTCCATTTGGTTCACGATTTATTCATCTGTTTTATTCGAATGAAATATATTTGAGCATTTGTCTTAAAGGAATTTCTTAGATAACACGTAGTTGTGGCTTTCACTTTAAAGATAGCATGTGTCAGGTGGAGATCGCGGGAACGTGCAGGCGCAACAGTAATGGTGCATTGTTGCTCTACAAGCAGTGACTTCTAATGAACCACCGGCTATCTACACCTACACGCCATCGATCATATCACACGGAGTGTAACGAGTATTAGATAAAAAGTGTCACATGCTTTGTGAGAAGAATGAGTTATTTTAAATATGCTCAATTAAATTCTTATATCTTAATACAAGATCGAATAATTTATGCTTGATTATGTCAAATTAGTATATGTAATTACTGATCGCAAAGATAAATTGGTGTTATAAAAGTACAAATATTATAAGTGAAGTGTTAGAGCACTTTATATGGATTTAAGCGTCGAGTGGGCGTGCAGTCGACCGTGAGCTGGTTGGTGCTTGCGATTAGCCCGGGTGTTGAGCCAGGCCTGGTCAATTGCGAAACAATATCTCCATATGTCTGTATCACAATTCATAATGCTCTCAGACGACAGATAACTATCTAATGCTCAATTTGAATGCTCTAAAACAGCAGAATGAGAATCTAATTGGTTGTTTCAGGCGTTACTTTACGGAAATCCATATTAAAGGAATTTTTTTAAAATTATTTTGCTTATAATTCCCGCTACAACATTCAATAACTTGTCTCGACGCGTTTCGCCACTTCACGTGGCATCATCAGGATACGTGCGGTCGCTTCGGCTTCGCTTCGAATCGTCATCTAATTGAAACGATAAAGGTACGTTTTCTTAAAATATGCTAAACAAAAATAACAAACATATCACCTCAGATTTTCCAATAATCAACAATATGAGATAAAGTTCTCAGACATTAAACAAATAACAAGATTAGGTATATCAATTTATATCAGACTGCTTCCATTTCTATCAATGTAGAAATGCTCGATTGTGATCAAAGTTATCCAGTTGTTTTGCCCAAAGGGCAAGGTGTACTAGAGTCAAGTCACGCGATGGAGTGACGGTCAGAGTGTGGCCTGGAGCAACGTCTTGAGGCGCCCTGAACTCATACTTAATTTCTAGAACTGTGTATACTTATTGTTTATTTGAATTGTGTGATAAGTAGATGATAATAAGATAATATTCATACATAATTTAAAGCAAATATAACTTTTAAAAAATAGTAATACTGTAAATCAATGTATTTTTGTGCTACGTACATTTGTCTTTTTAGCTTGTCCTTAGGTGTTAAAATTATATAATATTTACATTATTATTTAAAGTACTATTGTAGCTTATATGTATAAATACCTACATATTTCGTGCGAGTGTTGAATAATGTAGTTTTGTATGATTTTTGTACCGGGATTGTATCTGAATCTCACGAGGCTGACAATCGCAGTCCGACCCCTCGGGGTGAACGCTCTGACTGATGTCGACGACACGGCGGACCCAGGATAATAATTACTGTCGCTCTACCTACGCCCTATTCACAATACTAATCTTGTATGCAACTTTTAACTAACTTTATTACTTCTTATTGCATTTATTGTTTTCATAATTCATTTTATTGCGAACCTCTGTGCGCCTGCAAGTTGTGTTGTGAAATGGTCGCTGTTTAACATCTCGCTTTTATTGTTATCCATTATATTATGAGAAGCATAAAATTGAATTTCTAATTTATTTTATTCAATTGTTTTTGTGTAATTGAAATTTGGTATCCTTTTTATTGGATTATTAGATTTATAAATTAAAAAATAAATAAAATTTTGGAAGAGTCATATTATTTTTGGGAGGTTTGGAAGACTTCTAAACACAAGTTAAAGATTAGGGAACAATTTCAGATTATGAAGACATTTACCAGCGGCTAAAGTGCAATGTTTCAGTATTCGAAGAACCCCGCATGCGGAATAACTGCCAATGAATATGCGTTATAAATCGTAGGCCAAAAGTTGTCTTTCTCGATCAAACAAAACAAAAATGAATCAGGAGTTAACTGAAACTTGAGTCATCGAGAAGTTTCAAAAGTTCCTAATTGCACTGACTGTATTATCTTTTCGATTTATTTTATTAATTTAACAAACATTAGTTTGCTTAGTTCATATGGATGAGATGTCAAGTATCAAAAAAATAAACGTAATAATGTTGATGGATCTTTAAAATCAAATTCTGTCAATAATTACAATTTACACATACCCACGGCTGTTAACAAAATGTATAGACAAACAAATGTGAAAGGGTTCAAAAAGGTGTTAATATACTCAAACGTTTCGACCTATTGACCTTAGACGGTTTACAATGAGATGTTAATAATGGTTCCAAATCGTTATAGAAGACTAACTTTTTAATGAAGTGTGTTGGAGTCATGATTTTATATTTAGAACTGGTGTTTATATTATCTTGATTGATGGTTATAGCCTCCTTTCACCCCCTAACTTTCTAAGGTGAGGTATTAAGAATTTAGTGCCGAGTGATCCCTGAGCAGCCCTGTTTCAAGAAGAGTCGCTCGTAAAGTGCGTTGTAGGACGACTTTACGACACGCTCCCAGTAGTGTTCCTGCCAAAGAATAAGTACATACAGTTGGTCAATGACTTTAAAATTATTTTTTAAACATATGTTGTAATTTGTTTTGATCTTTGATATCTTAAATTATAGAAGAAAGCGAAGTTATCCACGCTCCCTGATTTTTGAAAAACAGGCATTCATGATCCAAAAATAAAACTCCTGATCATCACATATGAATTAAAACAAACAAATTCAAATTATTTTTTTATAAAATTTATTTGAGGTATAATTTCAAAAGAAATCTCTGATACTTGCATGTCATATCTTCACATTATATAATCTAGTGGAGCACGCACAGTGATTGATGCGACAGACTTGATATATTTAACACTAAATACCCGGGGGCATTTTTGTTGCTACCACGATAGCATTCATTGCTTTCAAAGTGACACGCTATATTTAGGTCAACTTATTAAATATATTCAATACCTAAATATATAAATATTAAATTATTTAGAATATAATACATTGTACTTATTTCAATCGTTATGTTTGTTACTTTATTACTAAATCTGTGTGTTTTTTAATATAATAATGTAGGAATACAAAAACAACAGAAATTTAGCTAATATAATGAAAATTTAAAAAATGGCTATGGCTAATATTGATGTTTAAGAATGTAGCATAGAAATAGAAAAAATAATCAATCATTTCTCAGTATTAACACATCCCGTACAAACGAATTTCACGATTATCATTCAAGTTCTTCTAAATAACCAATTATTTTTTAACAACAACATAATACAAACAAAATTACAACATAAAGAAATAAAGTTGAAATGAAAGGAAAAATAAATCAAACAAATAAAGAAAATGTAGGTACTAAAATAGGATTACTTTGAAAGTTCAGTGATGATGCTTTCGGGTTCTGTTGAGGCCGGAAATTCTAATGGACCAGTCGTTGTGACACTATTCTTTTTATAATTTTATTGATATAACTAAAGGGGTTTTAAAACGTATTTGAAATTATAAAAAAATAATTGTATAGAGAAAAGAGCTATAATTAAATTTCGAATTGATATCGACAATACTTAAATAACAATAAGTATTTATACAGTAATGTAGTCCCTAAAACTAATAATATAGCTTTAAAATATATGTCGGTTAAAATGTTTTTATTATTTCCAAGGACAGTTAAACTGATAATTTACAATTACTCTGGTTTAATTATATTATTTTCCTTCAATTCATAATAATAGAATGATGCGTCATCTCATTTTAGATAAAACATATTACTAAAATATTGTTTGCAAAACAAAATAGGGATCAAAATGTCATAAAAATATTGATAACTATTCATATTATCTTTTACGATAAGATTAATTTAAGGAATCTAAAAAACATATACGTAATCTAACTTTTATTGAAAAATGATACTTTAAGAAATTTAAAATGATACCGAAATATATGACGAACTAGCCTGTTTTCAAAATAAGAAAATAGGAAAAATATTCGTGTTCATTTAGTACAATTTAGCAAGTAAGTTAATTAGATTACGTGAAAATCACAGCTGGACGTTACAAAATCTGATTCATGGCTTAACAATTAAAATCAATTCATTAGCTGAATTTTCATTTTCAACGTTATTCAATGAAGCCAAACGTCAATCGGGCTTAATGGTAGACTCGAGAAGAATTATCGACAATCCACGTTACTGGCTGGATTCGCAAATAATTTAATTTAGTTTAGGTTGCATTTCGAAAATTAACTCGAATCCATATATCTGCTAAAACCTTTGAAAGCTTGCATTGGGAAATCCGTTAATTAACTTATCAGATCTCACTGCAAATATATAATACTAGACAATGTAATGCTATACATTTTATTATTACATAATATTATTATACGGCTGATTTATATAATATTCGTGTAGGCTTTTATGACTTTTCTTAATATTGTTATCTTTCTTTTTAAATTTAATTTGAAAAAAGAAGTTTCTCGGAAGTTTGAATAGTTCAAGTATTTCTCTCAATCACCAATTTCTTATTGGGAATGGAAATATGTAAACAGAAGTATTTTATCGCTACTCTAAGGGTCCATTTAGTTCTTCCAAAATGTTTACTTTATAGCGTATTAATGGGCTTTTTAATAACTCAGTATTACGTTACAGTACTTGTGTGACGCAACTCATTGGTTGACCGTGACATCGCGCAACGTCTGGCGCCACCTACTGGCTACTAACTGACATGATGGATGACACTTGCCGAGCTTTCCTTTTCAATTGTTCGGAAAGAACAGTTTATTACGAACTTCTAGGCACATTTGTCATAGATGTCAGTATTATAGAATAGTTTTAGTTTCATCTACATTTATATACGAACTTTATGGTCTTGTTAAACGAGCCACAGATGTCTTTTTATTCCACAAATTGTATCTGTTCAATGTAATTACCAATTACGGTTGGGCCACATATGTTAGTGTAATGCGTTCAATGACATTTATAAGAAACTAGCGGTTATACGTAATTCACGCATTGTAATACGCATGCACTCTGTGCGTCACGCATTGTATCCGTTCTTTGTGGTCTGACCATTTTTAAGAGTATCCATCGAGCACTATAGTGTGGTTTATATAATCAATTTTATCCTAATTGTAACCCTAATCTAATGAACCAGAATGCACTGAACCAATTTCTATATGAATGTTTGTAATTATTTTTCAATTTCAAATGAAAATATAGCACAAGAGTATGATTTTTGTTAATTGTAGTTATTAGAATCTAATACATTTAGTATACCCATATTCATTGCAAGCCAACAACTAATAACTTATACTATTTATTATAAAGAGATTGAGCGTAGAATTTCTTGCAATTAGTTTTCATTAACGGTTGTTTAAAAGTAACTAAGTATGTAAAACGCTTGAGGAATTCTATTCATAAAGAACTTTACGACCTATGTAAACTTGAAACGGAATTAAATGAACTTAAATTATGCTCAGTAATGTGGACAGTAAGAGACAATTCAGATATATATTATATCGTTGCGTCTTTATTTTTATAAGAATAGTCAGCGTCGTCGTCTTACCAGTAAATAAACATTGAAAATTATAAACATATCAGACAATAAATAAATGTTCATAACTCAAAAAAATGCCCCAAAACCTATTATTATTTCGTCATCAGATGTAATTCAGCTCGTTATAGTACGTCAAAGGTTCAGATTTATCACCAAATAGAATACATAATGAACACAATCGAAGGCAATTTCTACCTGATAGAGACGGTACCAGGCCATCGCTTGTAATTTTTTATAGAGAAAGGTTTTGTTCGTGTTATTAACCAGTTTTATATGCGATGGAGCAGGAAAGTTTGTTGTAAAAACTCAAGTGGCAATGATGGTTCACGGTTTGTGGCTATAATTACCCACTATCGTGCTGGCGTAAACTGCACTTTGATTAGGTGCAATGCATTACTTATTATTGCAGCGACAATTGCCAGTTTATTGTCCAGAACTAATTGTTATTGCATTCATTATAGTTTACTTTTATTTTAATTTTCGTTATTTATTAAACCTTAATATTATAATAGATGTTTAATATTGTTAATATCATCCTCAAAGTAATAGTTGTAAAATCTAGGCGCCCGTTTCGTGACGTCACTACATATAAAATAAAGTGTACATAAACTTTATTTATTTTAATAGTTGACAGTGCATCAGTTTACAAACCATATCAATAACTGACCCAACATACTCAGCGAGCATCGTCCCCAATTTTAAACAACTCCGAATTATCTCTAGTTTATATTTATTTAACGATTAAACTGACCCAATAACTTGTCGTATGGCATTGTAAAAGATATCATGTTACGATGCTATCTATTTCAACGAAAAATATTTTCTCTTTGAAATATATTTTCGGTTCTATTTTCCTAACTTTTCTTAGAACTATTTAATAAGTTCACAATTTTCAGTTTTACTCGATTTCAAATTACAATTATAATCAACAGCCATAGAAAAGATAATGGCATACCAAAATTTTATATTCATAAATTAGATACGTTTGAGTTATCAGAATAATTCCACGAATGTTGTAGCTAACTGGCATGCAGCGGAAGTTATGGCAAGCGGGGGTGGCATACTTATCAGAGGAAGCTGGTCACTGGCATCTGCACTGGCTGTCTGCCTCAGAACTTACACCTATACATTATAGTTTGATGTAGATTGTAATTAAATTTGTCATCTCAATTTTTAAAAAGAACATGAATAACACTTAACAATTACTCATGTTTTTATCAAATAAAATAACAGATATAATAAGTAGTTAATGAAAAATAGTGTTAAGTGTTATTAACATTATCAGCATATGACCTACAAAAAATTAAGTACAAATCGAGTATGTTTGTGATAAACGATGCGAATAAAAGCTAAACGTGATCGACTGCAAGATTTTATGAATAAAACTCAATAAAGCAAATTACGTTTCGTATCATATGAATGTTTTAACGACATGAACATCGATAAATATTTCAACATGAACAGGCTTAATTATGAACAAGGCCGTTCTATTATTTGATTGTAAGGATGTATTGAAAATATGACTCGAAGATATAACTTTGTATCAATTGTAACTATTTGATTCATAAATAATATTATTATTTTGCTCTTAAATTGAATGCAAATAATTTAAAGAAAATAATAGTTATAAATTTATCGCTTCATTAGTAATTAAAATATTTGTTTTCAAAGAGACACTAACTGTTTTTGCTGGTTACATTCCGTTTTATTTTTATATATTTCCGTGTATACCTTCTTCAAGTACGATTAGCATCTTAGGGTTTAAAAAAGATTAGAGTACAAAGGTTTTAAAATATAATAATTCATTATTCATTTCACAGACAGGAAAATGCAAACAAAAAGTAGAATGAACTGTTTACGCAGTAGAACAACACGAACAATGCACTCATTAAATTTTCAAAGAATTTTGATGAGTTTCCGCAATGACGACTAACGATCAATTACGGATCTATATTTTAAATATTGTTAAACTATTATCTATTCATTATATCAAATTGTTATTTGTTATCACATAGTAAATAGAAATGGACAAAGAGAATAGATATTTATCATTATCCATTACTAAATTGCTTCTGTTGAAGTATTATGAACTATCGAGGACTATGAACTAATAAAAATCACGAGGAGTTGAATTTGTAAATATGGCTTTCGCTGAGGTTGTCCGTGAGCATGATTTTACTATCTTTTATTTTACTTCAATTTAATCCGACGTTTTAAAGAATAACATATAGTCGTTTAAATTAATATCTCCTCTAATATATTTAACTCGATGTTATTAGCTTGCCATAGATTGGAGCCCATACATATACAATATGAATGCATATATTGAGTGTGTTGGTTTGTTTTGGATAGTACCGTATGTGCGTCATCTATTTCCGTCTACATTAGGGACAGCTGTCGTATCAGAAATATAAACATAAACCGCTAACAAGGGTCAAAGGCTGCAGCAGTTGCGTCTGTAATTTATAATGATAGTCCAGCAAAGATAGGGCTGGGCTACTGGTCTTATCAGTCTTATGACCTATGGAGTGTGAGGTTCTTCACCCTTTAACCACACGTGTTCGGCTATGCTTCGTAAGTGTTATTTTGGGACTCACCTTTTCGTAAAGAAAGTTACCTATGCCTTATTTATATGAAGTTCTGGGGATATGAGTTTCTTTTGTGATAGATACTCTCGGACAAAATCAATGAAAGGTTTGTTAAAAAGATGAAGTATAAAAATGGAAAATTCGAATAAGAGGAATCGTCGATAATTATTGTCTGGATAAAAAGCTGTTTGCATTTGAATAAAATGATCATACAAAGTAGGTGTGTTTGCTCCGATGAACTGGAAAAATCCGGGAATGAGATATTGAAATGCGGAAATTGTATTTTGGAATAACAAAGTTACCTAAAAACTCAAACAGGTCCAAAATTGAGTTTATATTAATTTGGAATGAAGTCGTCATGCTAACTCATTTGTTTGGTTGTTTCTAAACGAAAGTAAAATAATATATTCGTGGCGTAGGAAATTTATGAAGCTTGTGATTGATTTATATTTGCAATTATTTTACAATAGAGGACAAATGATTTACGACGCGGTCTCACTCACTTCTTATCTTTGCACTGATGGATGTTTCCCGTATGTTACTTACTATATGACACTGATATTGATTTTAACGCATGCTCATAAGTTGGTCTCAACGGAAATATGCTCTGTGATAAATATTTATTAATATTAATTGTACATGCACACATTGGAAAGTTTTGTTTCTTTTTGATGTTATATTATTAATTTAATACTATGAAAATGTGACCATAATTGTTTTTAAAATTTATAACAATAGTTTTGCCGGATGCTTGCATTACTCGTCGCGTCTCGCCGTGGACGTGGATTGATTTGCAATCATAATGGTCATTTCGTTACATCGAACTCGGTTTGGATTTTTTATTCAGTGACATTACTATTATTTTTAATATGTCGTATGGGCTAATTTTTTAAATTTCCTATTGTTTTACTTGTTAAATCCTTAAACTTATTAATAATTACAAAAATGATAGATATCTTAAACTTAAGCACGTTATTTTTATTATACAAAAAGCATTTAATTCAATATCGATTCAATATAATTTCGTTGTCGTTCGTTTGTTTTAAGAGTTGCATGTCTATTGAGCGTGGTCAATGTATTGATACGCCGGTCACAGGAATTCATCAACGCGATGTTTCAACGTCTTACCGTTGCGTTGTGTTACCTTGACGTCTTTGTTTTATGAACAAGTTTACACTTTAACGTATCTTTTATAATATCACGCGACGTGACGTGATTCATACATAACTTAACAACCATAAAACAACTACAATATTACGAATAAAAGTATTTAACAAAGTAACATATAACGCGATCAATCAATTCCTTGTACTTTAATTGCCAGAGCATTTCTATTTATGTTATTGAAAAAGGTCATGCCAATACGTTACTTTGTATTAATAGTGTTACGCTTTCAAGATATATGGTAGCTGATAAATGTAGTAGAATATATTTATAGATTTCCTTTTAAGAGAAAAAGATGTTATTTTCGGTTAGTGGCTGCAACCGGAAAATGGGGTTTGCGCTAAGAATTCCGCAACCCGCATTTAAAACATTCTAGTTCTACGAATTCTATGAATCATATAAATGTATATACTTTTAATAGTAAAATATAGCGTTTTCCAGACTATAGGGGCAATTATATCAACTTTTGTTATTATGAGTTATTTTAACTTATCAACGCAACATTAAGACGGCTCTAATTCGTTCCATTAAAATTTCTCTTTGACAAAACGACCATAAAACATTACTCATACTAATTGGGTTGTTAAACAATGTCAAATAAACGAAACAGACTTGGATGCGTAAGCGCAGTGTTCTACAAGTTTGGTGCGGGTTGGGCGTGGCAGCTGCACTAGAATGAATCAACCGGCCAGAGTGACGTCATAAGACTGGCGCGTCCATCAGTGATCAAACCGAAACAGAAACACGTTCAACCGAATTTTCATTATTTAAACTCACCATTCCATTATGGAATACTGTTCTTATATAGTATGTTCTGCATTTTTTAGATTTCTTATATATTACAATGTAAGTAATCAATTCTATTATCAATATTAAAATTGAGAGATAGATAATTAAAAATTTCTTTCTAATCTTTTTGGTTTTCTATTTGATTTAAGGTTAGATAGTTACCACCGTCGATGTCGCCGTGAGGTAGTTACCACCGCTTTGGCTACGACCAGGGGCCTTATCCATTTGGCTAAAAGTTAGCTACAGATATTTCTATCGTATGTGTACTATAGATACCGGAATTCTATGCATTATTTTCTAAATAATAATTAAATGAAATGTTATTTATCAGAAATCTAGCATTATATGTTACGTGATATTTTATCAAATAATTAGATATTAGATTAACACCTGCTTTATATGAATTACTACATGTGACTTGAAATTTAATATAAGTTAACATTACCGTCGTAATTTGGCTCAAAAGCAATAAATAATATAGCACATAAATATACACTTAAAAGTAAAAAAATATGTATGAGCCACATGCGTGTTCATCGGTTTCTAATTTCTCTTGTATTAAAATTAATTGATATTTTAAGTTATTATAAATCATAAAATGTTACTCTTACCTTGACAAGTGTAACTAGTCCGCGTTAATGATTATGACCTCATAGCATCCGATCTAGATTTGTTGCGAGTTCTCGTGTAAATTCACAATACTTTCCGGATGATGATATCGTTTAGCGATCTTAATGTTTAAATTAAACCATGAAAAATAGTATGTAAAACGCTGTTATATAAAAAAACACAACAAATATAGACAATTATTTAATTTGAATGCAAGCGTTCATTTGTTCGTCGACATTTGATATCAACCGAGTCATCCATGATGATGCGCTTTATTAGGTAAGTCTTATAATGTTACATTTTTTACTAATCGAGTCACAAAAAAAATCTTTCAAATTAATTAATTTAATTACATTTCCGATGGAATTTCTAATATTTATTACATATTTCTGCCTAAATATTTGACCAAGATATATTTTTGTAGCTAATGTAAAAATATATGTTAAGACATTAACGTTGTAGTCACGTAATACTTACTTAAATTTATTGTTTTAATATATATAAATACGGCTACTAGTTTGGTAGTTGGCTTCCATGAATATCGGGCCTGATGCCAACTTTGTAGGGTGTGTGTAGGCACCAGACAATGGCGTCGCATGTGTAACTAAATACTAGGAAATCTTAGACAGCCCTTACATGGTGTGTATGAAAAAATAATATAATCTTTATTGAGATAGACTGCTCGTCCTTCATGTACAAATGGCGCAAGCCTGTAATTAGTAATATCATTTCTTCATTGTCGAAATATTATGTAGGTATGTTGTATAGTCTGAAACGTCGCGTCGCTTTTGGTTGAAATCAATTTGTCTCTTTGTAAATTGATGTGAATTAAAATGATTTTTATTGTTTCGTAGCTAGACATATTTGTTTTTATGTCTCCTACGCAGCTAAGTAAAAGTAAAACTCAAAGTTTGTTTTACATGTTTTTCGAAAAATTAACATTATTATAAGTTACAATATCCAAATAGGCAAACCTGATAAAGACGTGGAAATATAAAAGTTAAGTTGCCCAATATGATATTTTATTTTTACGTGTTCTTATTGGTATTATATTATTCATGTCACGCTTCCTATAAGCAATATGGCATTTAATGCTGTGTGGTCCATGGTAGTTTCTTCCTGATTAGCATGTCGATTATCGCCATCGCGAACGTGCATTTACATAATAAAACAACTCCGATCTTGACCTTGTACAGACCTTGTTTTTCTCAACAAACACAACGTCAATGTCGTGGAAATGCATGAGCAAATAGTTTTCCTGCATTTCTGCATAAACGGCGCCGGTGTTAAATGACGGGTGACGATGATAAAAATGGGTACAGTTGCTCGGGATACGTAAACATTCTGAGAAACGATGCCAATCCGATAACTAAAACCTGAGCAATGTTGGAGGGCAGTAGGTCAATAATAAGGAAATATGTCTACATAACAGTGATAATCACTAGGAGTCTACAAATGTCATGCTAAGCTAATAATGCTGTTAAGATAATTCAGGCTGAAGACAAACAGGGAAAATTCTAATTTAAAAACAACAAACAAATATTTAAAAACAATTTACGCTTATAAGTATTTATTGTTTTTTGTTAATCATAAAGGTCAAAACAGGTTATCACTACGAAATAACTCATTGTCAAGTCAAAAACTACACATATAAGGCCATAATGAATTGAAAATTGGTAGTTACTTGCTCACAATAGGTTGCCAAGGGCATTGAAAACTATTGTACTGCTGAATTATAGCGTAAAACTATTATATTAGTCACAACCTTCTGCTAAATTTTCCGCAGTGTGACGTCAAAGATACGACAATATTTTATAATTACTTCTTAATTTCTAATCAATTTAATAAGCTTGGTTCCTCTATTTTTAATAGTTGAATAGGTCTAGACAAAGGCCTGTAAAATTGATTTAAATAAAATTCTCACTTTTCAATATAAGTTAATAACGAAGATAAATAAGAAGAACAAAAAACTAAAGTTTGGCAAAAAATGTAATAATAAACAACGTTGGCGGTGAATATTTTGCTGACATTCATTATGTACGGGTCTCTGTGTACGAAAAAAGGCATTGTCTATTTTAGGCTAAATGTTAAAAACACCTGTTTGCGGCGACCGTTCGTGCGCCTCTGTACTGTTAGAAGCACGAAATGTGCCCGAATGATTTATTAATTGGACTTTCCTTGGACAGGAAAATACGGTAACTAAAAATTTCAACCTTTTTATAAATAGCTTCCGTTCGATATTTATGTCACACTCTCTCATTAAATATTAATAAAACAATTGTCGACCTTTCGTAAATATTTCATATTTGTAAACGCAATATGACTAACAACACACAACACAACAACGCGACAAAGTTTTTTACATAAGCTCTACCCACACGTGACTTTTAGAAATAATATTTGATTATACTATTGAAAGTGAAGTTACACATAAGAAGAGCACTGTCAATTTGACCGCTACATAACCGCTTGATTCGTCGAGCCAGTATAACGGAACTAACTACTGCCTGCAAATGTATCTCTCATAGTACAATAACATTAAACAAAAACGATTTCACGCATCTACGTCCGTAAAGCATACTTCACTTTAATAAGAAACTTCTTAAATGTCACACGTGGGACGATTTTACCCACAATGTATTATATATTAACCTACGTTTTAATAAAACCATTAGAATTTTATTCCCTTTCAAAGTAAAAGAGTTTAGATAAATAACACTATAGCAAAAAAAAGAGTAGGAAAATGGATCGACCCAATAAAGTGCCCACTCAAAAGGACAATGTTGATCGATTACTAAATAAATTACACTTTATGAAATTCTGATGGATATTTCGAATTTTTCGTTAAAAGTAATGCCTCTATATTTTCCACATGCGAGAAGTTTTTACTATGTAGAGTTTATATGTATTTATATAGTACAAATATTATTATTCATTTAATAATTGTTTAAAATATTATTGATGAAACAGTAAATTCTATCGCGCAACCGGACGGAAGTAACTCTAGACGTATCTATGGTAAATCATCAATGAGTGGATTTCTTGTGAATAACTAATATATAATTATGAATGCAACGAATAAGTGATGAAAGATGGAGTAATATTGTCGTTTTATCTACCAATGATGACAGAAAAAATCTAAAAAACAAACGAGAAACAGAATATTTTTATTTTTTTTCTTCCTTTTCTTCGTAGTTCTATAATAATATCTGGTGTTTTCCCTAATATATTTAAATTCAATGAATTCTTTAAGTGGTTCTATGAGCAATAACAAATTTGTCATAATTTGCGATGAATTTGTTAATACGTCGAGTATTGGTTAATGTAAATTATGACGAATTTTGGTGGATCTAAAACAGTGAGTTGTGTATTGATCTCGTTCAACTGTGTGTGTTGAGGTCTCAAGGAAACAAGCGACACTCGTTCACTACTCAATGTGAACTTTTAATGAACTGTCAGAATGTTAACTCTTAATAATGCGTACTAAACTAACTAAAACGTTTTATATACACTTTTATTAATGTAAATATTAATATAATGAAATTTACAAGATTTCTAATGATGAAAAACCCATTAAAAAATCGTATTTCATTGCTTTGTTCAGTGTAAGTTGTAAATTGATAGTAATGTATATGATTTTTATAAAAAGACATTCCCAATAAAACAATAAGATGACAATCGATTCTCAATGTAATTGCGATTTGGCGTATTTTTGTTTTCGTATATTTAAAACCGCAGATATGTCTTTGGAAACAAAATTATTTATTCTAAGAAGAAGAAAAATGATTTAGATTTAGCATATAAAGGTATTCAGTTTGTTTTTAATTGTTGTGAGATACAATAATAGGATAATTTATAGTTCTGGTATAAGTCTTCAAAGTTCTCAACTTAATAATTATTGAAATGTTACCCAGGAGAGAGCAACGACAGAGTGACTTTGAAATTTCTAAATTAACAAAATATATTGTATTAAATGTTCAATGCACTTTTACAATTATTCTAGGATGCTATTGTACTATTATTTTTGTTTTAATTAAAATTATTTTGCGTATAATTTATATATTATTAATTCGTAGGTAACGAGAAAAACGAGATTCGAGTGACATAAAGATATGAGTGTATCAAGTGTGTTAAATAAATGTACATCATTATTATCTTTGACTTTTAATTATTACAGATTATTCATTTCATATTGTGACGGCCATTTTAAAATATAATAAGTATGAATAACTTTTAATCAAGGCTTAAGTTAAATATTTGGAATTCTTTCTCAGTATGATTCATTTTCACTTTAAACTTGCATACAATAAAGTATGCGTCAAGTTAGTCCTCATAACATTTTTATAGGGCATAAAAGATCACAAGTTTCAAAAGAATATTTTTTATCGATTAAGATAAATTTTAAAAAGAATGGTCATAATTTTAATAACGACCATACGCCTACGAAATATTAATAATTAAATATTGCTTATTACATGTTGTGTATATTTAGAAGTTGTGCTTATTGTGTAGGCACTTATTAACACTGATAACACAGGTACCTACACACATTTGAGATTACATCCTCTTAAGGCATAAGCAGATATTGGCTTTAAGATGTTAAGGTTTACAAAATAAATAAAGATCAAGTCATTTGATAACACGTTTTAACTAATTTATTTAAAATGATCGTTGAATACTAATAAATGTATTTCAAGACAAGGAACATGAAGGAACTAGTGAGATGACAATCGATTATGCAGGAAATACAAATATCTTTTTGTTCTTGTTATTTTTACTTTGTTCTGTATTTGAAGTATGAATAATAAAGTTTTAACTTAGTTATTACTTTTAAAAAAATACTTTATGCGACTTCAGAGATTTGATTCGATCACAATGCCTACTATCATATTAAACTGTATAAAACCTTTCAAATTAGTTATAAATAAACATTTATATATTTCATAAATTAGGATAATTTTCAACATTTGCTTTAGTAAGATGATCTTACGAAATAAGTCGTACATAGTTGAAAAGATATCTTGTATTGTGGGAAAAGTGGCATCTGCACTCCTGGGTTTTCTTTCGTGCATTGCCTGACGCGACGACTTGGGGTTGATACCTTTTACCTTTCAATAGGTAATAAGACATAAAACGATGTAAGATTAATTTAATTTTATTATTATCGAATTCTATATTTATAATCAATTTATTATCGATTGCGGAGATTAACTGTCAATTAAATATCTATTTAAAATTTCTGAAGAGGTCGTTCCAGAAGTACCTTTTTCATTCGGATTCATCAATTGTTAAGGAAAGGTTAAGTAGAAGGACTTTCAACCTCTTCATTGAGAATATTTATAAATGTTGACGAAGAATATTCTTTCTACATCTGAGAGTCAGGGGCATCATTTTATTCTCATTGTTAACAAATTAAATGTGATTTTAAACTCTTTAATAGCTTTAAAAATATGTTACAACCCTAGCTTTGATCGTTGCAGCTCCATAGCAGTTACAGAACCACAGAGAGCAATAGTTTTGCTGGTTTAAAGCGATTTTGGTTGAATAAATAGAGCGAGGAAGGAGGATATTGCTGGAATACGAGACACACACCAAACCTACATTGTTTGGAGGATTGAAATTTGTGTGTATTTGGTTTTTTCTTTACTATTGTAATATGTAATACTGGAGTTTTAGATTTTTGGAAAATATTATTAACAAAGAATTTTCGTTTGTTTTTAATTTATTGAAAGTCTATTGAATTTGATAAAAACGGTTTTGACAATTTGTATTGAATTGTATTTTTCTATTGTAACAATAATGAATACATACACACACAAACGATGGTATTACGATAAAGACAACACATATATTCAACACCCAGAGTTGACACAAATACACAATACTATTATTACATAGGTGCCTATATAATATATCGATAAATATTTAATTACTCCATAATGACTTCATTTACTACTATAACAAAACTGATAGATATTTTTTTTTTAAATTCTAGGAAAGTATTTTGTGATATAATATATAAGCTTCTTAATGTAACATGCGGGAAATTCGTTTTCCAAACAGTATTTTCACGTTGACTTTGAATTATCGTCTTCCCTCAGGAGTGTATGTATGTGTACTATATTTTCCTAATTGTCTGCCTTAGTGCAAAGGATTATTTAATTATAAAATTATAATATGTTTTGGTTAATTTTGGGAGTAGAATTTAAAAACTGAACATTTTATTGTAAATATTTTATTTGTAATTTATGCATATACTACATTTACTTACAGATAATTATTTTTAATTTTGATCTAAACTATCATATACTAATAATATATTTAGTTATTCATTTCTAATACAAATAAATTATGTATATTATGTCTCCTAGTGTACGAAAAATTCTATAGTTCAACCAAGACATGGGCTAATTAAATTAGAGTTAGTTATTTTGATAAATTAGTCAAATAAATGTAGTATCATATCAAACGTGGTACAAGGTAGGTAGGTATATATATCTTGAAATGAAATGATTATTGGTTCAAATAAAGTCCTTTTCTTATTATACTATATTAATGAAGGTGTATTATTTAACAAATTTCAGCAGGCCATTGTAATTCAGAACATATGACAGCTTCAAAATTTACTCTCGCTTGTCTCTGGATACTATTGCTATCATTGACTAAAATGTATGGAACATATTTTGGTCGGAGCGTCTTCGTTTCAACACCAAAGATCTTCAACAGTTCACGACCACGTTCTCCATGGAGGCACTCTAATATGGCGTTCACTTTGTCACTTACATTGTAAAGTTGGCTGCACTGTTGAGAAGAAACATTAAATAATTTAAAAAATAACTTTCGACAAATCACAGCGTGTTTATCTTTATATGTTGGCTCTAAGAGAAAATTGAAACCACTTTCAAAATTAAAGATATCTAAATCATTGAATTATATAAAATAAAGAAACATCAGGAACAAAATTGTTGCGATAAAAGGGCGGTCCAGGGGAAAAATAACACAAAACACATATAAACTCTACCACTCTATAAATAGTCAATATTTAAATAAATAATATTCTATTCTAACCGTTTCTGTCGAAGCTTTAAAACGTAAACGCCTGTGAGTTTTCATCAAGCAAGCATTAAACATTGTCGACAGTGTGCTATTGTTCAATACATCTATAGAGCAAGCGTGCAATTTGTTTCCGTAACACTCTTCAAAACCATGCTGACAACGGAATGAATATTTATCACCTGATATTAATGTCTGAAATAAATATTAACGAGTTTAGTGATACGGCTTTCATTTTAGTTGGAATAGTGAACACGATTGCTATCGCTCTTTATATTATTATGAATGTATTTTATTTTATGTAATTCTATTTCTATGTAGATTATTTTTATGAATATTTTTGTATTTTTATACTTTTTCTAACCTTATTCTCTTTGCATTTTCCTGCATCTTTCCATCAAGAAAGTAGAGAATACCTAAGGGTATTAAGTTCAACTTTGTAAATAACAAAATGTAAAAAAACTCATTCTGAAAGCTCTTATAATAAATAATAATATAGTTTACCTGCGCATGCCCATAAGGTACTATGTGAATGTTAAGATATTTCCCAAATTTTTCAGTCACAGGTCCTAATTGATTTTCAAAGAAATCTATACTTGCTGGACACAAGGTTTCATAATACACCGTTACATTCACATTTCCTAAATCACTCTCTCTGTTTGTCTTCTGAAAGATAATTAATTTGCTTCAAGTGTAACTAAAATGACTCTAAATCTTTAAAATTATTATGATAACGGCTTTCATTAGACACGACCAAATAGTTATAATAGACCAAATACTTTTTATCGGTTCAACTCAATATGTTCTTGTAAAAGACTAGTTACCTGAGTGGTCAGTAGTACAGGCGTTTCAGTTTGATAATTATAATCAATTTTAACATTATTGTCTTGCTTGA
Organism: Tineola bisselliella; assembly: GCA_028551675.1. Classification (NCBI taxonomy): domain Eukaryota; kingdom Metazoa; phylum Arthropoda; class Insecta; order Lepidoptera; family Tineidae; genus Tineola; species Tineola bisselliella. Next base: position 214,100 of record JAPWLS010001203.1, on the reverse strand, counting down.
GATGATGCTCGTTTATCTTCTGAAAATATGTTTTACTCTAAATTGTTTTATTTTTAATTATATATTGTCATCCTAGAAATTGCAGGCATGCTGTTAAAGAAGGGACTGCTACCAGGAACAACCAATTAGAGCATAAATTCACAGTATTAGTAGACTTTAGGATTTATAATGGTTACCTGAGTAGTGAGTTGCGCTGGCATTTCGGTTTGGTAATAATTTTTAACATTATTGTCTCGTCTGAGATAATAGTCGTTTATCTTCTGCAAATAAAATTTCAACTTTAAACAAATTATTATTAAAACAATACGATAATTATAAAATAAATTCTAGTTCCAATAGCTCGTTGTATAAAGACGTTAAAATTAGTAACAGTTACCTGAGTAGATAGTGGCACAGGCGCTTCAGTTTCATAATTATAAGTAATTTTAACATCGTTGTCACGTCTGTGATAGCGCTCGATTACGTTCTGCAAATATAAATATTTTACTCTAAGTTTTAATATCTTTAAAAGTACATAACAACATCCTGGAACAGCGGCCTTGTCACTATAGTAGCAAACTCCAATGCGCGTAACCAATTAGAGAATGAATTCTGTCTGTACCCGTCTACATTATAAATGACTTTTTAGAATTATTATAGTTACCTGAGTGGTCGGTTGTGCTGGTAATTCGGTGTGATAATCATTCTTAAAATTATTATCTCGTCTGCGATGATGCTCGAGGTATTTACGGTAATCTCCCGAATATACTGGAATAATACAATAATATAAATATAGAAAGATATAATAAAGATACAATATTATACAGAAATAATAATGAATAATATCTTTCGAAATGGTTATTTAAAAAAATATATATGTACTCACAATCATAATCAGATCCGAAAGTAGAAATAAATAACGGTATAATAAAATAAATGCACAAAAAATCCATAGTCACTTTTCACTTCTTTCCTGTACTAAGACAAAGCCAATTCTGCCGAAAATATAAAGATGATTTTGCTAATTTTATCTTTATGACCGACTAACTCATAGGTTTGTTTATAAGTTCATTACCCCACATTTATCATTATTATTTTTACAGTCCATCTATTACTATTATATTTACCTAATAAAACCGTTAACCTAATGACATTTGTTACGAATACGACCCCGTTTCCTCTTAACGTTAAATATTATATTTTAATAAAATTATTAAGCCACAGTTTATTAAAATATTATTATATTATACAAGTCTATTTTCATTCTATTCCCTTAACTCCATTATTGATTTTGCTATATTTTCCACATTACATACATTGTTAGTATTGCAACAACTTGACTGCACTTTATAAAAGAATACGTCTATTGTTCATTCTGGACGCCATTACCCGTTCAGGAATGTCAAATAGAATTTACAAGAGTTTGCTCTCAAATCTCTTTCAATTTACAATTAGCACCCAGGCCTCGTGCTAGTGTTTTATCAAATAAAGCTGCCATCAATAACAAATTACATCCTTTTATAGTTTTACATTAATAATTTCTGCTATGAAATTTGCAAAGGGTAGTGTTAGCCTCTACTTGATATTCTAATATTTTATATTTTAAAACGTATACTAACAATATTATTTCTAATGAATACTTAATTGCTTTAAGTTTACGTGGTTATCAATGGCAGGACTAACAGCTGCGCTTGCATGGGGCGGATATTTGAACAGTGCCTCGGCTGAAGCGCAGTGGCTCGCTTTTCATCTGGACAATACACAAAATTATTCAACGCCCTCTTTGAACTTCCACCACCTGGCCTACATTTAACATTTACAAAAGATAAAATTTCAATCCACGCTCTTTTCAACGCTTCAGTTTGATGGAGATGAGTGAACCATTCAAATATTTTCCTTTGAAATTGCATTTTCACTTCTTTAGATATAAACATATCAAGCATTGCATATTTTTATAATAGTTTTGAATATATCTTTTTAAAATGCTTACTTAGTTTATTTTTTTAAATCACCAACTATAAAAATAGTTATCTACACATTCATAATTATTAAATCAACAATCAATTTAAACATATGTTTAAAATCTCGCTCAAGAAATAAAAGAGAGTAACTTAGTACCTGAATTATTATGAACTGGGATACGAGTACTTAAAAATACTCCCAAATCACGCTAAATTGACTTTTAATCCTTAAGTAGTGCTCTAAATCATAACTTTTCTCTAATAATGTTTTATAAAAGGTAATTGGGACACCCTCTTCATTGGCGTGGCAGCTGCAACGTCCAATTTTTTCCTTCCACTCCTCCCTTTAACAAGATTTATATTCAATTATGTACCACGTCCGTGTCGAAACTGATTGCACTGTCCCCAAATTATTGGATTTATTTGATGTAACTTATTTACTTTCGTATGTGTGTGTAACTTCTTATACGTTGAGTTTTAATTGAAATTTCAATCAGCGTTTACTAAAATTAATTGTGATTCTATATTAATGTGCGGTGACAATACTCGAAATCGATTTCAATTTCATTGTAATTATAGATGTCGACTGAGTTTTATTGTGCATTTGGAAATAATAAATGATTTATTCAATTATTTTCCTAGCCTCTTTACTATTTAATCCTTATTAATAATTAGTTTTTAAAATTATACAGTTTTCTTTATTAATTAAGCCGCATAAAATCTTTTAGATTAGTTAAATCATATTTGATCTAAGTTGTGGTGCAAACCAAATTTTCAATAAAAATAAATAAAAATGAGTTACCTATTCTAAGCATTACCACATTAATATTAATGCTTGAACGGAGCCTTAAATGGCTTGTTTCCTTCATATTATTATTTGGGTTTTTGGATGCATATTCTTGCTAGTGACAGGTGAAAGCTCCCACGATATAAGGATATTAATTCCTCGTGAGGGTTTCCCCGTCCTGAATTAAATATTAATTCAACGAACGGCAACCATCTTTTCTTGCAATTTCCCTATAGATTTGCTCAATATTCTTGTAAGTAAAATTCTTAATGTAGTTTTGATGATGAATAAATTACCTTTAGTTATAGGTATTTATATACCTATATTATTTTTATTAATATTTTGTTCTGTTTCTTTTGTTCAGTTATTTAAATATTTACAAAATATACCTACATATAAATATTAGTGTAATGAATTAACCTTAATTATTCATCTCAATTCTTTTCAACACCTGTCTATATGTATTTTGGAATTCCAATTATATTTACATCAAAGTATTTCAAACAATTACAAAGTTTAATGAATTTTTGAATTAATTAATTGATTACTTTAATCTTTAAAAAGCTTTCGTATTATTCGAAATGTGCTTACAATGGAAAATAACAGCCATGCAGAATATTTTAATCGATTATTTCTTGTTTATTTTATATGAAAATTAGTCATAGATCTACTTTGTTAAATCTAAATTTCTTGTAATAAAAAGCATTGATTTGAATCTGGTTTTGCAGAAATTTACTTGACCCTTTGCTCTACCATATATTTGGAATTTTTTATTTCGCATTTTGTTTAGTAAAATTTATTTGAGTTGTTAATTGAATTGCCTCGCTTATTTATTATGCTTATTTATTCTTGTATTCTTAATAGCAGTCGCAAATGAAGGAATTCATTATGGCCATAGTTATTTCTTTAACGAAGCATTCTTTATCCTTAACAAACGCCATACCTATAAAGTCTACACAGCTTAAGGTATTCAAATTAAAATTTACTAAAATACTTACAAATTATTTGTATAAAACGCTGCAATAACTTCTTGTAGTAAAACCAAATGTTACGCAAATACGAGTGTATGCACGACTCACTATTATATTAAGGTAGGCAGAGAATGCAGATCGACAGATGCTTTAATTTAGGTACTTAATGGAAAAATACTAAGCAAATCGTAATGTAAGGATTGTTTTTTTTTAGATTATAAAGGCATTGCTCAAATGCATATTCATACACACATATGTAAAGCTTACTTTCAATAGGTCATATCAAAATGTATAAACGGGAATAAAACTTTCTAAATGCTTCTAGCATAATACATAATATCGATTGTAACAACAACGTGGCAAGTATATATTCATAATATTTATAGTATTGTCTTAGGTTATTTGTGAATATTATTTAAGTAAATGTTTGTTTCGGGGCTGAATGTTATGTTTGTGCCCCTTATCCTGATTCCATAGTATATATCCTAGTTTGGTGTCCGACCTTTGTATATGCATGTATAATGTAAATGTATTTATTATTCATATTATTTAACAACTAATTAATAGCAATACTATCTAGTGTTAACATATATTTTACTATCAAATTGATTATGTTTCATGGATAGATGTCGTAAATATAGGTACTTGTCTATATTTTGTGTTATTTAAAACTTGTGTACCTATTTGATACATTACATACATATTAAATTTGAAGAAAAGAACGGCAATGGTGTCTCTGGTCGAATTGCGGAGAAAAGTATGGTTAGCGAATGATATTGTTATAAAAATAAAGAAAAGCAATCTTTTTAATCGTTTATAATTATTGTTTTAATTATTTGTGAAGTTTTTAACACTAGTGTGGACGTGAACTCATGTAACCAGTGCGATTACTGTGGTCAACCGCAGCCCCAAACCATCTTATCTTAATAGCTTTTAAATAATATTTTAAATTGAGTTCTAAAAACCTCAAATACTGAGTCATACTAGCTCCAAGTTAGTCTACTAATTCTAGTTGAGAGATTCAATTTATCTGGAGATTTTCAAGAAGCGTGCTAGTTAGTGAAGTTGAATTGGCGCTATTTGTACAACCAATTACTAGTAGCCGACATTACAGACGGGGTCACCCTCGAGGGACCTAGACGGGCGAGTTTAACGGTCTAGCTATTATTTTATAAATTATAAAGTATGAAAATGTTTAGCTGTAAAATTACATAGAGCTTCGTCCTTATTATCCATTTTATGGATTAGATAAAATATATTTAAAGTAGTTCCATTAACAACGACTGTAAATCAAATCTAAATAATTATATCGCAATAACGGTGTCCAATAGCTCAAATATTCACTAAGTTTCTTGCCACAGAAACCTAAAATAAATCGCTTATTCTACGCACAAATTCTTGAATAATTTGCGTTAAAATTGCAACGGATTGTAAAACTATTAGAAAGTTAAGAAATTAATTAAAAATTCTGACTACACAATTTTGTTTATAGTAACATTCATAACATATAAATAAATAGCTATTTTCTGACGATAGACGATGGCTGCTGGGAAAAATAAAACACCCTTGATATTTTAATACATAGTTCTTTGAACCTTTGAGAGTCATTCATCTTACAATGTGACAATAAGGAAGGCTTCTTTTCACAAATAAATACAGACTCTCAATAAGGAGAAGAAGAAGAAGGAAAAACATTTCAATTTATTTACAATCGCATCTTGGGAGGTTTCCTCCTTTTTATAGTAACAATAAAGATTCCTTTAATTTAGTTTAAGTTTATTTATAAATTTAAATGTAAACGAACTTGTTAAGAAATAGTAGCATATCTAGTTTAAACAATTTCGATATGTTACATTTATTACATTTTATATACCTACATATTATGTATTATTACATTTTATACAGTTTTATCGACATACATTCCATAAATATATATTTTTTATTTTAATTTAAATTAATATTCTCATAGTTATGCATAAATATTGAAGAGCAAGTAATAAAAATGTACATAAGTCGGTGAATTAATACAAAGTTAAGCAAGAGTTTAATGCAAAGTGCGCTTCGGTAGACCTGCCTCTAATGAGATTTATTTTCAATTACAACACCGCCCGCGCTGATTGCCGCTCCGTTAATGACATGATTTACATCCGACGTTATTTACATCCATTTCTAATGAAACTGACGTACTCGGGACCAGCTGCTAACTCGATAAAACCGTAAACTATTCTAAAAGTGAAACGCACTTGTAATTATAACCTAAATCAATGCACCCACACTATTTCCAATATTGTTTATTTTCTTATATTATAAATTAAAATAAGTATACAATTAATCAATTTTTGGACATTATTATTAATACCCAACACAAGATTTCTGGTTTATTTTGATGTTTTTCTAAATTCAAATAATGTTTATTCATAAAAAAAAACAAATGAGTATTTAGTACCTTACGTAGACACTACCATAGACAAAGTATTATAAGAAACTGTTCCTCGAATAGCCTACATGTACCTACTTGTATATCTATTATTTATCAATACAATAATAATATAGGTGTAAATTTTAATAACACTATTTCCACAAAATGAGTCTAGACGGGAGACAGGGGTGTGTGTATGACACGTATTATGCGGTACGCCTACCCCCCGCACTGTGGGGTGTGGGCCCCTCTAAAGGGATTTTATTTATAAACCTATAATTTTGAACATGTATTCAATAATATAATTTCCAACTAGTAACGCTTTTACCAATGAACTCCAAATACAAAATTTGAATAATTATGTTGGTTTGCTATTGTTAAACTAAATACTTGTTTCAAATTAAAACTATACAACAACATCGAGTTCGAATCTCAGCAGAGTAATTAGAAAAGATCAATTTAAAATACGCGTTCGTCTACTTTAAATCATTTGCTCTAGACTTGTTGACGCAATTGTCTCTATCTTCTAAAATCTCGATAACAGTATAATGTTGTTTTATGTACTACTTTGATCTCTCACTGGTATAAGTAGGTACCAGCTATATAGTAATATAAGAAAATATAAGAAAAAGATAGCTAATCAATCCACATTATTGTAGGCACATTAAACTTGTAGTATTTTTAACATTTATCTAATTTTTGTGTTATTTGTTAGTTAGTCTGATCACGTACACTTTCGGTTTTCGTTCAAGCCCCATTTAACGCACATTGCATTCTGATGACGTGCCAAGATGAGATTTGCGGATAAGAAGACCCTTACAACTGCCGAAACTAAGATAATTAAGCCACTTTATTTCTAAGCCATGTAGATATAACTTATATTAAACAACTTTATACCCATTACCTATACTTACCTACCTACTTGTTTTTTATTTGTAAGTAATGTTATTTTATTTCTAGTTTTAATAATCGTATAAGTAGTTAGAAAAAAATTACATATAAAATTTATGGAAAATGTCATGGAAATTGATATAGTTTATAGTGAAGTATGACAAATATTATCAAAAAGTGTAACCTAATATTCACACATAAATATATTCGCAGGTTTGAGAAGGACTTTCATGTCAGGTTATAATAAGAAATATGTATCGTGTCCAATTTAGTGCGAGTGCCATTGTCTGCTTTGTAGATGTTTTATCGTCACAGATTGTATTAAAACGACATATTGTACTACTTCAATGTGCGTATTTCAAACAAGTTGAACAATAAAATAAAATATTTCTTTCATTTTTTCTGTTTTGATAAAAACAGTTTATTTTGCTCGAAGACGTCCAGGAAAGAAAATAGATATGCATATATGATAGATAAAATTGTATAGGTATGGAATAAATATGAATAATATATAGTATATACTCTTGACCAACGTGTATCAGCGAGAAGAGTTACAAACATGGATGAGACGAAGGTATGTGGAATGAAGCTGTTGGAACTTTATAAGGATCTTCTTACCCTTTAATCAAAATATTTTCTTTGAAGTTTAATTTTTTTATCGATAATCCGTTTAAAACTTCTTTCTAAACTCTAGCCGTCTACGCTCGCATACAACAAACTTATTTCTATAGAATTTTCCAATAAATCAATTTGCTTATGCTAGTGGTTTCAATACATAGTGATTGATCATATTGGTTAACTTTAATGCCTGATGGTAAAAGTACCTTTACTATTAAATTTATTTATTAATAATAATTGAAAACTTCATATAACAACATAACTTTGAAAAGTTAAAATAACCCAGTCGATTTTACTAAAGCAAAACTCTAAGAGCAAAGGCTTCGTTAGGTTTCATTCAGAGGAGTATTATTTGCAAATATGAATTATAAAATATTTAATTAATTTAAAATACTTTATGAGGCTTAGTTTCGACGCAACTTCGATGGCTGCAAGGTTTTCGAAAAGGTAGATTATAAGTGATTAAAACATAGTAAGCCGAATAATCTGAGACATCAGAATAAACTATTGAAATCCTTTTAATGATATATTTCTAATAGGTTTTATAGTACATACTCGTATATATCTCATAGATACTAATTAATATATCTGGTTTAGGCACAACGTAATATGAATGTGTACGAGTTTAACAATTAATGATGAAAACGACAATTATCTCGCCGGATACAGTTCCTTCATTAAATTCGTATATCTCGAGAAACCCGGGGCGGAACGGGGTACCGGGGCGGAATGGGAAAACGTCCTGCTGGATGTTCCCGGCGACCTAGCCGCGTGAGCATCCAGCAGGACGTTCAGTCCTCCATGTTGCTTTGTTTGAAATGGTAGCTGGTAGTGTGAAAGTGTGCATGATTCGGATTTTTTGAAGGCTGACGAAAAAGCTTGCAATTTATAATATTTGCTGTGTTACACTAAGATAATTACACTATTAGTTATTATTTGCTCGAAAGTTTACATATACTGTTTATTGAAATGTGTTTTTAACTAACTATAATTGTAACGAAACTTCAAATCTAGCAAGCGTAACCTGCAACAATATTCGTGTTTACGAAAACGATGTTCCGGGGCAGAACGGGTGGGGCGCAATGGGGTATCATTATTGCGCTCTTATATTAATGGGTATTTTTATTTCAGCTGGAGATGGTGCGTACATATATAAGAAAGAATAGTCGGCAGACCTGGTTTACAGGGGGCTGGGCCCTGATAGATTTAGCAAGTGCTAATGATGTAGTAATATTATGTTTCTCTCTCCGCTGCTCCCACAGGTTGCAGCCCTTAGATGTTGCTTTTATGAGGCCTTTGAGCTTATACACATTTGTTGTGTGTTAGTCTAGACAGTGACGATGATAAGACTGTACTCATCTGTGATCTATGCAGATCATAATTAGTATCCCATTCTACCCCAGGGGGTGGGGCAGAATGGGAAATTTTCCTTTTTTTTAAAAACAAGATTTTTTCATTCTAATTAACAATTTATATTGATTTCACTTCAAGTTATAAATGGAAAAAACAATAAATAAGGCCACAAATTTCTAAATAATGATGCAGGTGCATCCAAAATCTTTAAAATTGCAATCAAAGTTTAGGTACCCCGTTCCGCCCCGGGTTCCCCTATTATAATTTGCGTCCTATTTTGTCAAAGAATACATTTAACTACATGAAGAAAATACAAACATCTTATAAATTGGACATAAAAACGAATATATAAAAATAAAAAATATAAATACACATGTAGGTAAAATTCAATCCCGTATTGAAATAAAACAATGAAAAAGCTCTTAATCCCTACCAAATCCAAACCGCTTACGTACACTCCATGACCGAATGAGTTTCAAACGAAAACTCAATATTTAACGTACTTACCTACTGATTTTACTAATTCTATATATATGAAGAAAATTCAATTCACTTATTCAAATTAAAAATAAATCACAACACAAATGTATCATCACATATCGCTTCTAATATGATATAAATAAAAGGAAAAAATAAATCTCTCAAAAACTGCCTCAGAACTAACAACAAACATTTTTTGGGCAATTTATAGCGTCTAGGAGATATGAACGCAATATATTTCCTTCCTATCTGAGAAGGGTGCTAGCATTGCACTATTGTTCGGGTTTTATTAACATTAAACGAATATTGTTTGTGTGAAATAAGATATTTTATTTCATTTTCTGTATCTCATTTAAATAGTTATTGCAAAGTTAAGTGCTTCGAATACTTATTGAAGCTGTGTAAGATTTAACAAAAACACGTAGAACGTCGCCGACTCCTAAATGTATATAGTTAGATTGTAGATATTGCCTGCGACACTTGAATTTTTCATGAGTTATCAAAGGCCTGAGGCCAGCGCACTTCGCTCTAGGCATACTACTACAAGCTTAGGGAAAAATATAACTATTTACCCCTAAAGGGGTGGTTCCACGTTGACGGAGTGTAACAGGAAATATTACTCCTACAAATTCAGTATATTCGCATGAGACATCTAGCGAGAGTTCATCGAACCGTAGTCAGTATAATTAGTTGCTTGTGTTTCATTAAAAACTTTGTAAATTCAGTCGCATGTTTGAGACTCATGGAAATAAAAATCATTTAAGCAGTACACTCATTTTATTATTATCCTAAAATAATTGCTTACATGAAAAATACATATTAAATCTATCATTTAAAAATGGAACATCTACAATATAATTAAACGCCCACTGAGGATTATTAATATCATTCTTCATTAAACAAAATATTTTTACAAATACGGAACGTGTATTTCACGTTTCATTGATGAATTGGATGGATGGAGGTGATGATGATGATGGATGGATCAGCAGCCAATTATTGAAATCATTCTTACATTAATATTATAAAATTTAATTCAGAGTATGTACGTATGTATGTATTATGTTTTTAAGATTTTTAAATATATTGTTTTTGAATAGTATTTATTTCTTTTAATAACTCTAAATTAGTATTATGTAGATAATTAAGTTTCTGAGTAAAATAACAATTCTTATTTTATTTCGGATGATAAATCCCAGACGTCTGTTGTTCAGGTGACCGGGGCAACAGAGACATGCGGCCACCGACCCGCCAGGTCGCCGCCGCGCCGTCTCCCGCACTTGCGGTCATCAGCCGCACAATCCGCACCTAACCGCAATTACAGATTACAGATATACATTATTTTATAACCACATCGTGGTATTAACTTAATTTCCTTATGAAAGTGATAGGAAAAAATTTGACCATATTGTTATATGATTTTTTCATGTATTTCCTATTTCACAATTTCTTAACGTTCATGGGGATTGTTTAAGTTTCCTCGCGAGCATGATTTAACTAATTAAAAATAATTATGCGGCTTACTGTCGCGGACCTCGAATACATTTCTCACGTAAGCTACGTATGTTTTTGAAATAAGGCGTCGTTAGTTATAGAAGAAACAAATTCCTCACAAGTGCCTAGCTAACTTCCGCGAGTAGTAAACTTTTAAATTAGGATATATACTTATTATCTCACATGGTAAAATAGATAAATACCTACATATATGAAATATCAATTAAGCTGTTCCGGTAACGTTTCAATCCTTTTGTAAGTTAAATTTACCGCCTTAACAATTATATTCTGGTAAGTGTCAGGGAGTGATGGAGGTCGCAATTTCACTTGACAGAGGTAGCACGACCCTTTCATTTATGCAAGATATATACAAAAATTACTTGTGTTTTTTACTATTACAATTCTCTTATCTATTTATGTAAAGAAATAACTTACATGTGTAAAAGGACAAGTCCTGTTTATTTAAACTGAAATTCTTCAAACTTTGAACAATACACTGTAACGAAATTAAATATCGTCAAGAGTTTTGAAAGAAAATTTTGTTTTTGATTATGAATTTCAAAAATGGCACCTGGGACAAACACACTTTAGTCTCATTGCGAAATACCTTACGAAATATGGATGAAATTAATCAAAATAAATGCAACGGCGACATACGCTTAGTTTTTCAAATTGGTTAAATCATCTTTGTGAATACCCTCAAACTTCACAAGACAGACTTTTGGACGGAAAAAATAGTTAAGCTAATTAAGAAAAACTTAAGCCAAATGTCAAATGAATATTATTTTATCAATTTTACAATATAATGGAACAAAAATTCAATTGTAATATTTGTAATATTTTGCTAGTCCATTACAGATGTCATCATAAGCGTATGCCTATACCTATTATGTATACGTCCTGATCAAAAATTTTAAATCACTGTACCATACGAAGTAGTAACAGATCTTGTCGTATCCAGGATTACTTATTCGATGTCGGTGACGGCTTTATATTGAAGGAAGTATTGGATATTAAATTGGAACGTCTTTGTGGCATTTTACGTACGTTGTGCGGTTATTAGGGTAACCATAATATTGAGATGAATAGAATAATATAGGAACAAACGCCTTTAAGATTGCTTTTAAGCTGTTTCAAGCGGTGGCCTTGTTGATGATTTATTTTTATATATAATTTATATGACTCCTAAACACGTGAAGCCGAATGATGTTTTGCAGACGACACCGATTGTAAGAAATTGTTATCAAATTTTATTCTCATTTTTAATGTATTAACAATAAAGAAACCGGTGAAACGAAATTCCATTTATTTTAGCATAACCATAACGCAGAGTCACGAGGTACCTAGAATTGTACCTAACAATTACAATGAGTCTATTTACATTTTTCTGATGAAAATTTTAAAACAATTTTGACATAAAGAAAACAAGAGGTTTTCACTTATTTTCTCTTATTAGTGTAATAACAAGGAACAAATTACATATTTTCTCATAAATTTAATATAATATGGTGACTGTAATCGGTAGACACTTTTTGATAAAGCGAAAAGCGTGCTCGACGATCTGAAGGAGCTGAAATACTCAATGCAGGAAGCTCGTCGTTGGCAGTCTACGTTTGAGGGTTTCTCCTGAACTTAAAGATGATAGCATCTTTACTCTTTTTTGTGCTTTTATACCTTGTACACTTATAACATTAAGATTTTCATTTATATTTCGTTCCCGATGCGAAATACAAGCTGTTGAACTTATATTTAGTAGTAAAACATTTCGTTATTGCATTTTTTAAATATTTTATTTTATATACTCGTTTTTTTTTAATGTTTTAACAGACCGTAGGTAGGTATATATTTTTGTCATGTTATACATTTTATTCATCACGGTTATAATAATGTATTCTTAAAACTAATTATAATAAAAACATGATGAATAATAAAATAACATTTGTCGCTTAACAATATTTAAATTTACGTTCATATTTTTTCAGGAGTGCATTAAGAAAATGTGCAAATTAAGTAAGGGCGGGTGGTGGAAAATCTCGCCACATTACGGAAGATTAATAGCTGCGAACGTTTCGAAAAGAAACAACGACGCATTTATCTTTTTAAAACTGCTTTTGTAAAGGTACTGCAAGATCAAGCCAAGATATAAAATAGCTTTAAATTTTAAAAGCTGTATTTGAGCTCTTAAATTGTCGCATATACAGCTACGCTGTCTATAGCTTCAAAAATGACTGTCAGATTTTTCCTAATGTATAAAAGTCAAGGTTCTATTTTAGATGATTGAGTGACAAACATTTGTACATTACGAACTATATAATTAATTAAATTAATAGAATTATATTCATGGAATCAAAAATACACCTAAAGTAAAATAATACATGTCTTACTTTTACTCACAATAATTGTTACATAAATGTATGACTTCCCGAGGTTAGGAAAATTTAACAGATTAAACTATGAACTAGTTAATTAAGTTTCCAGCTAAATCAGACTGAGGATGGAGCCTCGGGTTGAGTAGTTTCTAGAAATGAAGTAGTGCATACGAGTAAGTTTCTAGACGTAGGTTGTACCTAGTTAAGTATAAACAACATTCTTACACAAACAAAACTATTCAACTCACAAGCTAATATTACTCTTATTGCAATGGAATACGAGCGAAAGTATATTTTTAGGTTGTGTAGTCTGAAGAGTGAGTGTAACGTCGTCGCCACTCGCGAAACCATTCACGAAGGAAAATTGGAAAAGCATATATGCCAAGCCATTTATTATACGCGTCTTACATTATTGTTGTCGTTATAAAATATCATTTCCCTAAACATTATGATTCGAGTTGAAGTCGGTTCTTGTTTACGATTCAAAGAAGTTTGGAACGATGAATACAATAAGTGAGAAGATACAGCTCTTTATTCTCTTACATCATCCATAAGTTCTTATTAGAACACTTGGACTTGTCAAAATATAATTAATGATATGCAGCAATTGTAATAGCGCTTTGTTCACTTCAACAATAGATATATAAAGTTAGACTAATTAAGTAATTAGTTACCTATGTCAACGCTACGGTCTCTGGGCCTGCCGCCGCCCTCAGGTACCATCACTTCACCTATAGGTAATATGTAACCTAAAACACAAAAGTCACCTAGTTATGTGCTAGTATTAGCTACGCAGTCTGTCAGAACAGTGCAGTTCAGTACATCGTGTTCTAGATATAACTTCTTTATCTACTTATTTGAGATATTAGTTCAGCACATTAATTGAAGAGATGGTCAAGTCAATTAAACATTGAAAAGAAAAATTATAATATAAATAACTGTTTAAGAGTATCATACAAAGGAAATAAATCTAGCTGTTATTCATAGTATTTTGAGTAGCCATTTGAGTTTGCTCGGAAAGTTTCATTAATTTATGTCAAAAGAACAAAGAGATTAACATTTCTCTATTTCACTAAATACACAAAATAAAACTATATGCAAATATATTCATAAACACATTAGTAAGTATACATTAATTTCTATTTTTGGATAAATAAGTCATTTCTGAGATTACATTTTTTACGAATATTACTCAACAAATTTGTTTATGTAACTCTCAAGAAAAGTCTCCAGAATTGCTGCAAAGCTTTCGAAATATCAGCTGAATTTGTTTTAAACGTGATAGTAAGTTGTAGTCAGCTAAGAGTATTTTATTAGGAAGAAGAAAAAAAATAAATTAACTGCATCTGCTTCTTCGGTCTTCGGTCTACTCGTACAACGTGACAATTCATTTGTTATACCTACCTATCCCTATTTAGTTGACGGATTCTGACGTGATTAGATAAATAGTCAACTGAAGATAATAGCGCCTATTTTGCAGTAACACGCCAGCCAATCCACAATAGCGGTTTTATCGGGGAAATAGTGAGGTAATTCACATAAATGTTGAAAGCGTCGGATATGAATAGAGAGCACATATCCTGTTTGTACTGAACAATGACAACAATGTTGTTCTTACACTCTAATACCATTTCCAAGTCATTGTTATCTATCCTATAATAGAAACTTTGTGATGAACGTAATTAAATTGTAATCTTGTAATTTTATACTTGTTGTTTTCAGTTTTTATTTATTATGTTTTTGTTTACGATATTTATTTTACTTTGTAGGTAGTTCTGTAATTATAAGCCTTTTTAAAACATAATAAAATATATTATTTTAATTAATATAATTAAAAGGCTTTTATTAATTTATTCTGACAACTCAGTGGTCCAAATTAATAAAGCACGTTCACGAATAATCTTAGACAATTCATTAATAAATTTGTTTTTATTGAAATATAAATCATCAAAGAACTATATTTATGTTAATTATTAAAATATTGTATAAAATTGTATTAATATACCGTAAGTATGACTTTTACGCGATAGCAAGAAACGCGCATTTAACGTACGGGACTACACGCATAATAGTGTTTTATTTCCATAATTACAACGTACAAATTATAAATAGTATGCAATATTATTATATAGGTACTAAAAACAAATATATAGTCTTCAATACTTTTATGAAATGCCACAAAAAAGAACACGCCAGACGAGCGAAGAGGGGAAATGAATGATAGAATTCAATTATTACCAGCCGCAATTTGTAGCACGGTTATTTTGAAGGTAAGAAAAAGAGAAAATTTCTCCAGTATGATGTTGATAATCCGTTCACGAGACTGAGAGCAGACTACGTAGGAGGCTGTAGTGGAGTGGGGGGAACTTTTCTTTTTATATATAAATATTTTTATCACGATTTTGCGTTTTTCGTAACGTCTGGAAACAACTTTTGTTAGAACGAAAATGTACAAAATAAAACCGCGTCAGGTTCTTTATAAAAAATCTAATTGCAACTATTTCTATAATTTTCTTTTGTTCCTTTCTTTTTTATGGCTTTATAACATGCTATATAGTTATGGCCAGTATTAACATTAAGTAAATATTACACTTCACGCATCATTCATAATAATTTCAGAGATTTCTATCTACAAAGGCCGTTTAAAAATATCTCTTGATATTGACAAATACAAAAATGTATACTATGTATACACACCCGATATTGAAATTCTAAAGAAGCAATATAAATATTACTTAGTGGGACACAGAAATGCAAAACCACAATATAAACTTATGTAGTAAGCGCATATGGAAGTCTTTGTTCTATGAATCCGTTCGTTACTTAAACCCGAGCATTTCGATGGCTTCTCACAGATTTACGTTCAAGCAACCTACATTATTTTCCTACACTTTATGGATACCTAAGAAATTGCTCTACGACTATAAATAAGAAATATAATAAAAAGAAAATACGTATTATATTTCAATTTGGTGCTATTATTATTGTTGTATATATTGTAATAAGTATATATCATAGTGTTTGCAGAATTATACGTGTAATCAGATAATCCTCGCATTTATAACAAATTATTAATTTTTTATACTATCCCGTCATGTAACCACATTCAAATTGATATTAAACCAGACAATTACTGCCTATATTAAACTAGAGATGTATTTCTAGTGTTATAATTACATATTAGGAACTACATATAGGAGCTACATCTAATTAAAAAGTATCAATTTGTTCACGTCATTAACTAAAGTTATAAACATTATTCTGAGACCTCATGGAACCTTTAATAAGATTGTCTAACATAAAATCTGATGTAATGTTAGTATTCACAGCTCAGAGCAGCCGTTCACTTTATATTCATTGTCTTTGCTACCTAATTTTGTTCATGGAGATAAAGGCACAAAATATCCAGGTAGGTAATTGAATGCAGATCTTTTCTGGTATGTGATCTTTTGATTTTAAGTTAGAGTATATTCTATGAGCAGATATCGAAACAAATGTCCAGTAGTAATTGTATTTTTCGTATGAAAAAGTTGTGCAAAGGGTCTCAGAGAGAGAAGGTGGTGAACTGTGAAAACTATCCTCACTAGTAGAACCGTGTGCTGAGGATAGGGAAAAATATTCATAGTCACTATCACTGTCATTATTAGACATTGTTAATTAAATTATATAACAAATAACAATAACAATTATATATGTATACCAACAAAATATATGAAAATATAATATAAATATAATATATACCTAAATACTCTATAAAATATCAATAATTATTTATATATATAATACAAGCAAGTTATAACATCAGTACAACCTGCCAGTTGGTTTTACAAAGTATACTTAAGAATAAAAATACAAATAACAATAACAATTATATATGTATACCAACAAAACATTTGAAAACATAACATAAATATAATATATGCCTAAATACTCTATAAAATATCAATAATTATTTATATATATAATACAAACAAGTTATAACATCAGTAGAACCTGCCAGTTGGTTTTACAAAGTATACTTAAGAATAATAATACAATTATACTGAGAGAGAAAAATGTTGCTGTTGCAAGGAAGTTATATCATATGTAAGATATAACATAATTATTAAAACTAAGTTTAAGTTTAATAAGGCTATAAAAAATAATAACATTATGGTACAAGTTCCACAGACAATAGTTCACTAACTGACAGTGGAAATTGACAGATTGACAGATTGCGATAAATAAACGGGGTATCATACTCAATAGTCTGTGAACTAAACCAAATGCGAATCAAATACATACATTGTTCTAGTTAATGCGTATTAAAGTAAATAAACGAACACAAGGAAGCGGTACATCAAAAGTTACATACGCATAAATCTGTGGTGTTCAAAAGGATACAAGTTTGCAAACAGCAGCGTCAACAACTAACAAGATACAAATTCGATGAACATGAGAGAGATTGTTTATCCATCAGTCGTCACTTTTTTGGTGCTTTCCTGGTCCGAGCAATTTTCTTTTCAGGCTGTTTAGTGCCTTCGCCTGATGCTGTATCCGACGTAGCGAGATCGTCAATGCCACGGATATCCTCGATACATTCTGCTTTGTTAAGCTTGCCGTCAGGGGTCAGTACAATTTTAGTGTATGAAATACTTTTAACTCGTTGACGTTGCTCTCAATTTATCATTCAGCAATATAAAGTTCCCTATTTCAATTGTATATGTGCAACGCATGTAAATCTTAAACGTCAATAATGTACCAAACTTATTTTACTATAGTTAAACAATGTATTAGACGCGAAATATCAATCTACATATTTATCTGTACTATCACGTCCCCTATTGTCCTTCAAGTGAAGTTGAAGTGAGTTTTGCACGTAACTGCTCTACTGGTTTATTCGTTCAAATTAGTTATTCAGGTTGTACAATTTGCGAGCACCATACGGATGAAACATTCTCTTGTTTGCATGATCAGCTTCAGAGTAAATTTAAAGCGTAAAAATAATGTAAACAGCTGATAGTACTCTAATACGAGTTTATTTTGCTTATCCCTGTAAATTATTATACTTGTAATTAAAGTTTACGGTTTCTGATAAAATATAAAACGAACTAAGTAGCGACTAAACTATCATGTGTTTTTACATTGAACTGTTATGTACAATAAGTCATATTGGAAGTTGTATTCATAATAATAGTGCAGGGAGTGTTATTGACGTGTGACTGAGGTTGTTGATCGCGTCTGTGAACAGCGGAGGTGTAGGTGTCTAGTCAAATCAAATCAATGATCTTCTGACAGAATTTATGGCGCAGTGATTAGCATGCTAGTCTGTTACGCAGAGGTTTTCGGCTAGATTAGCGGTAGAGATTTATTTATTTGTAATACGTTTTTATTTAATATGTTATAACTGGTCTTTCAGTGGTAAGACTTGGTGCTATCAAAAATTGTTTCAAAGAAAGCAACGTATGAGTGCGGTGTTCATACGCATATCTGTTGCTTCATTTACGTTCTATATGCAACATTCAGGATTATGTAATGTCGTATTAATTATAGAGATTAGACACGAGTACTGTTCTTATCCGAGAATGGGATTATAGACTGAAAAGTTTAATAGATTTGAGTATTAAAAAAATCCATACTATAGCTTCGACAAAATCATGTTTCATTTATTGGGTTTCACATATAATAATATTTATTACAAAGATGTACTTTGTATAGTATATGTTTGAATGCAATACATAGTCTATTTGTTGAGGTAGGTCAAAAAAACACTAAAAATGTGATTTAAATCTAGGATATATTAAAATTTAATCAAATGAAGTATATTTTAAAATCTGTTCGCATTCTATACATAATGAAACAGAAATCAATTATCCAAATTAAGCAAATCTTCTAATTTATGTTCCCAAATATGTAGAATATCAACAATTTTCGCATTTAATACATCTTATATGGTTTAATCTAATTTAAACGCGAGTAAAAACGTAGAACAAACACATCTAGTTATAATATAAATAACAATTGAAAAATCAAAAATTAATTATAAAGTGAGCAGTGAAGCTTTTTAAAGGTTCACTTTTACATCATTCCTCTAAAATCTATTCAAGGCTGTCAATTTGTAAGCGCAATTCATATACTTACATAAAATACCAGTATATACGTCTCATATATTATTACTTTTTATCGACAATTCATCGAAGATATATTTCAAAGAGCACTTTAATGTCAATTCAAAATCTAAAGCCATTTTGACTAATTAAATTAATTTGCCGAGCGGCGTAATGGTTAGGTGGTTAGCTGGTGGCACGCTAGTCTATGAGGCAGATATCCCACTTTCAATCGCCGATCGAAACTAATATTTAATTATTGATAAGTACATTATAAATACGATATAATAAAAAATACTATTCGGATCTGAGTGTTGTCCTTTCCTACGACATTGCACGTGTATGTATTTATTACATAAATAGTATTTTTTTATTGCAATGTGTAAATTATTTTAAACATCCTTTAGAAAGAAGTCCCTCACCTTCCTCCAACACATTGTTTCATTTCCAACTACTATCATTTAAGCCCCACACATAGTGCATCAACAGAACCATATATTTTGAAATATATAAGGATAATAATATACTATAAAAATGCATTTGCAAGAATGTCTACGGGGGTAACTGCTCCGTAGCAGATGGGGCTTTACGGACTTTTACGATGCAGTCTACGAGAAACTAAAAATATCCTTAAGCACATTTTATAATGTAATAAAAAGTTCTTTGTCACTTTACTGTTTCTTCAACACTATATACAGGTGGAGTGTTTGATATATCCTAATACCTAGAATATACCTTGGCAGTGCTACTCGAGATAACGAGGGAGCTCTGTTGTTGAGAGATAGACGTTAGGTTTCTCATATCAATTATTTGAACAGAATTGAAAGGTATTGAAAGTACAATCGTTGAATTCATATTAATAAATTATTATTTTGTAATTCTATATAAAATACATTCTACCAACCACTCTTATGTATTTATCCCTCCCTCCTAACTAAATTACTGGAATTATTTTAAAGATTATTAATAATAAATATATTTGCTACTAGGTTTTGTTTGATATAAAACAAATAAGAGAAGTTTACACCGAGACGCATGTCCAGATATTCGCTTACTTGTTAGCTAATTTTAACGTCACGACTATGTTACTTCATGGATGTTACACTAGAGAGTGGAGACACTATCCCGCAACGGTAGACTGAGCTTTTAACCATTATTATACTACTAAACTAAATTTAAATTGAGTATTCAGCATTATTAATCGCCTGAATACACGTCTAAAACCAACAGCATAGTCTCCAAAAAGTAATTATATTCAAGTATAATATTAAATGTAATAATTTCAGTGAGTGTACAATGCACTCAGACGAATTGCCAACATAACGTTCCATAACAAATACTATGTTGAATTTACGATTGAACAGGATATATTTTACCTTTGTAAAACAATCAATAAAATAAGCATTTTATTATAGAATATTTTTATCGGTTACATATACACTAAAATAAAAATTGTTACCGGCAATGCTTAATAGACGAATAATTATCGTTTATATAATTTTTATTTCAAGAACTAATATAGAATTAACAAAAGAGTTATAATTTCAAATTGTGTGTTTAAAAACTATTTTTTATTACTACAAATGTGTGAATTGTTCATCGGAGCATAATTTTGTCGGTTGATGCTTGCCCGAATATTGAATATAAAGAGTTTATCACAAAATACATACATATCGGTATTTGTAATATGGGAAGTGCATTCAATGTTGCCTGTGCTCAGATCGGCAGAAATTGTCGTCATATTGATATAATAATCCTCTACAGTTATTTGTCAATTCCAGACGTCTACAACAGGGACATACCACGCAAAACCCGGGCTTTTAGATCAGTACTCACCCCTAAGTGTACTATTGTTAATGCAATATACTCAAATTCGTACATAGCTAGGGTCGATATATTTTTGCTTATGTGGAACATTTGCATAATTTTAAATTAGTACAAAAAGTAAAAGGCTCTTCAGAATGAGCTTGACTTTGGGTCGTTAGGTAATCAGAATTAAAATATTAAAATTTAGTAAAAATGACTTATACTATCCTTGTACTAACATCAAGGAATTTGATTTAAAAAATAAAATGAAAATATGGAAAATGTCCCAAATTGGGTTCGAATTCATCGCGACCCTATAGTGGATTATATTGTTCAATGGCAATACGTGTGTTCATTTCAGTGATTTCACGATTATTTTCCATTGTTGGGTAAATAATTCGATATCGTATGTAAAAAACTTATAATTAGCTCTTCGATATCTACAACAATATGATGTCAATATTTATTATATATTAAATTACACCAGTTTGCATCAAGTTAATGGTGCCGAAAGCAATGTCGCTTGTGGCAATTTCATAAACAACCCTCAGGAAATCATCGTTGCGGCGGAGTCACGTCCGGCCAAAATCTGCACTATTCACATATTGATTGAAACTGTATAAACCGAACCTCATTAGCCCAATTTATTAAGTAAAACATTCAGCTAAGAAGTAAAATTATTGCACACGTAAATCAAAATTCTATAAAAATACTTGCAATCTATAATTTAAAAAGAGATTCAGTTTGTAAAATAATTAAAGTTATTATATATCATATCAACTGAAAATTGTTTGAAAAAACCTAATCTAATAAAAGCGTAAACACGTTCTGAATGCGTTTAAATTATATCACCTCAATTGTTTGTAGTCATTTAAATTTTCGAATTGGGAATTTGGATTATTCGAATATAAAACAGTGTATTCGCTTCACCATGAAACCGTTGTGAAATTTCTAGACATATTTTATATGCAGTTACACAATTGTACCGCATTCAAATTTAAATTCATATTCATTCGTGTTACATTAATGGGGTCGACTGAACAAAGCTTTGTTGTTCTCGCTGAAAACCGTATATGATTGGGAAATGTATTTTCGATATAAAATTATTTATATATTTAGTGCTATATACATGGGTTTTATACTTAATAAACTAATCTTTTATTTAATAACAAAACTGAATACTTAAAAGATTATGAATTTATTATACATGAATCTTCCGCCAAGTTAGATCTTATCTTTAACCGCGTCTGTACAGCATCGACTACTTATAAGAAATTTAAAGTACATTAATTAAAATTTAAACAGGTGAAATCTCTTACACACCAAAATAACATTTTGCGAGCCTTCCGTTGTTATTATGAGAAAGATAATTTAATGTAACTTCCCATAATACATACAACTTATAATGTAATACCAAAACTTACATGAAAGCTATATAATCCAGTTTGCAGACGTGATCGAGATCTTAAACTTAATATATTATAATGGCTGTTCAGCATTATGAAGTTAGTGGATTCACAATGTTGCAGCAGCCTAAGTGCAATTTAGTCGAAACTTGTTCTAATTAGAAGCATCTTTAACATTCTAAATTACAGACACTATATTTAGTGCTACGCCTATCTCTCTTTTAATGAGTAGCACTTAAAACACAAAGCAAAGTAAGTTTTAATTCAATTCAAGATTTCAGAAAAAAACACTAGTTTAAGTGCCCGTTTTATTTGAAAATGGAATAACTTGAAAAAGGAATTACATAGTACAAATTCATTTTATACTAAAGCATTTTCTCTATCAGATAATGCAACACTGTTGTTACTATAAAATAGCCTCAAACTCTGAAAGCATTTTAATGGAATTAATCGCAGTCCACAAAATAACCCTTTGAACAATTTGACTATCTACAGGCAATCCGTCCATTCCCATTATCGATAAGCTGCTTGGCAGCTTTGAATTAGGGCTGAACGAAACATATGAACGGGATTAATTTACATATTCTTTTACGAGTTTATTTTAGAATATATTCATCTAAATATAAATTATACGAATATAAATGGCAACAATTTAAAAATAGCATAACATCAAAACGTAGTTCTAATAAGGAACACTTCAATTGGCTTAGGTGTCATATACTCGTAATATATAAATTGCATACACCCTTTATACTGATATAAGGCAACACATCTTAAACATTTAAAAATAGCATAACATCAAAACGTAGTTCTAATAAGGAACATTTCAATTGGCTTAGGTGTCATATACTCGTAATATATAAATTGCATACACCCTTTATACTGATATAAGGCAACACATCTATCCTAACGACATATTACAACAATACCAGTTGTGGGAGCTAGACATTTGTGTCTGGCAGGCAGCTATTCCTTTTAACTTTCCACGTAGCTATTTCCAAGAATTTAATTGTATAATTTTTATTACAACCCCTAGTTATTTTCCTCTATCCAATTAGATTGATAATTTGTCAGTTGGAGCTTAGGTTATTACCTAAGGATTTAAAAGGTATATTGTCTAGGGTTGGCAGGAGTTAGAAATGTCGCGAAATATCATCACGATCAAATGTTTGATTAAAAATAGACCGCTGTATTTCGAGCGTTTAAACCCTGCCAAATTCGCCACACAATTGCACTAAATAAAGGCGACGTTAAAAGAATATTTTTTAATATAGTATTAGTACCATTTCATATATAGTTCAATTAAATTTCTGTTAAGAATAAAAATTCTGCTACTTCAAAGAACGAAAAAGTATTACACGAGTAAGAATAGGTGAAGTACTTAGCACACCACATTAATTGTTGCTCTTATGTGTTAGGTACTTTTATTATACGTAAGCCGCTCCTTCCATTCATTTAAGTACCTATATGAACATTTCTTGTGCTGCAGAAATTTAATTCCGTTTGTAGGTTTCCACAACACAATTAAATACAGATGTTATGATATCATGAAAATGAAATGTATTGTTTATCATTTAACAAAGATAATTTCATCATAGAATTAGCAATTATCGATTGTCTTTGCTTATAATATAATAACACCTGGCGTGGCGTAATTATCTCATATTATTTACTGGTTTCAAGAATTTTTAATCACAAAAATTAAAAAAAATGTACATACGTGTCAGTTTTAGTGCCGCTGCTAGATGACCGTTGCACTTTCTGCTTGTTCTTGGGTTTGGGAAAATTTTCCTTATTCGAGTTCAAGGTGGCTCTCTGATCATCCATTCGTTCCGATTGACAGCGACTTAGTAGATCAAAGAATGATTCAACGGGATTTTCCTCAGACTCAGCTCGTACCACTTCATTCTTGTTATCGGCCTTTTTCCCATCAGGTGTAATCTGTGGGCAATTGTTAAGATAAGATACCAACGTAACTAATATAAATGATTTTCCATTAAACAATCTGTTCACCTATCGTATCGCGCTTCGAATGAATGTTGGTTTGAGATACGGGAGTATTTATAGGCGTTAGATTGCGCAACTAGTGCAAGGTTTTATCTTCAATGCAAGGAGTGACTGCTTCCCGGAGGAAATAGGCTTGACGGGACAACACTATCCTTTTATACATAACGAGCCGCTTCATTGCGGGGACCGCCTACACTTCGTTTCTGATGTTTCAGTGTGACCTACATTTTGAATGAAATCGACATCTGCACTAACTACTTTATGCATAGTTACTCCATGATTTTTCAGTAACAACATCACGATAGAGTATTTATTCATGATTCCTGAAAATATTTAAAACGAAATATTTACCTGAATCAAACTAAGCTGTTCCATAGACTGTCTTCTTACTCTTAATGCATTAAACGGTGTTTGTGGCGACGAAGAATCTTCTTCCATAAGCGAAGGAATTGGCTCCACATCCGTTTGTGGCAGACCCAAAACCTTGCGCAAATCCCCCATATTCATCTGAGCTGTGGCCATGCCCAATGAGTCCCCAAGCTTTGAAAATATATGTCAGTTAAATAAAAAGTACCAGAAATAATCTGAATGTTGGTTGATTAAACGTGAATGCCAATTTAAATATAATATAACGTGTAATACTATGTAAATGCAATAATTAAGACGATATATGCCAACACTAGCTGTTGCCCGCAACTACGTCTGCGTAATAATGAACGAAATAAATCTAATAAGATTTATAGAAACTTTCATCCCCTATTTTATCCCCTTAGGGGTGGAATTGATCAAAATCCTTTCTTAGCGGATGCCTACGTCATAACATCTACCTG
Source organism: Tineola bisselliella (assembly GCA_028551675.1). Lineage (NCBI taxonomy): Eukaryota > Metazoa > Arthropoda > Insecta > Lepidoptera > Tineidae > Tineola > Tineola bisselliella. Next base: position 188,643 of record JAPWLS010001203.1, on the reverse strand, counting down.
CATGCCAAATTTCAGCCCGATCCGTCCAGTGGTTTGGGCTGTGCGTTGATAGATCACTAAGTCAGTCAGTCAGTCAGTCACCTTTGAGTTTTATATATATAGATTAAAAACAGAGAGATTGATACTTTGCCCATATATAGCTGAATGTTTGAAAACGAATGAATCGAATGTTCTCAGCGCTTCCTAATATACCCGACATACTCTGACTTCTGTAAATAATATATTGTGACATTCATAAAAAATGCAAAAATGCAACTCCACCCACTTGATCAATAAATACCATTGCTAAAAGAGTAAACTTTACAAATTTACATTGTTTTATTTGTTATTTCACGGTAAAAATTCTAAAAGCAATTTAGTATCACGCAAAGGTGGGCTGGTATACCTATTAAAGCACGATATATTTGAATATCCAGGAATTGTTCTTTGATGCCATTAATTATCGTGCGGCACCAATTTAATAGTATAAGCTGTAGATATATGTATATGTATGTATATATTTTAAAATAAAAATTATTAATTAAATAAATAAAAACATGACAGAATTATTAATTTTATAGTTTATACTCTTTCTAAAGAAATATCTTGTCAATAAGTATCATAAAAGGAAATTGAATTGAAACAATTTTTCTATAAAAAGACTAAAAGCTTTTTGTATAGTAATAGCCTGGCATGTCAATATATCATAAAGCTAGTTCACAGGATATTGGCGCGATGTGTGTGTGTGTGTGTGTGTGTGTGTGTACGTGTGTCGTGATACATATATAAGTTATATTTGTGTGAAGGAATGCATATTTTACATACCTTTCACAATACACAATTATACATCAGCCTACATTTGTTGTCGGAGTTAGTAAATTTGTATAAAATACTACAACAACTCCCATCCAAGTCGCACCTCCCCCATATCCACATCACCCACAGAAGAAAGCATTGTAAATGCAATAACCAGCATTCGTAGAATTATTAAGCCTAATCATTATAATATGTACACTACTATTAACTAAATACTTCAGTCAAGAGTCGTTTTTAAATTTGTAATATTTGACGACTTTGGTAACCTTCAAGAATAATTAAATTATTTATACATCAAGACCTTTGACGAAAAAATGACTTTTAACAAAAATAAATGTAACCTTTTTATAAATTAGCTTGAAATAAATAATTACATTAGTATATTCTAAAATAAATCACATTAAATCAGTTTTTACTAAATAAAAAATGTTTATAAAACAAAAGTCTGCTAATTAATGTACTCGCGTAATTGACAAAAAAATAATGAATGTTAATTCGAAGGGCAAAAATAGAAGAAAACAAATTTCCATTAATAGCATCTACATTCTAAACAAGAGAGTAGAAGAGTAGAGTGAGTATTCAGGTTAAAACGGATGTTGCGAGTTATTAACTACGAATAATTTTAGGTATGCAACTTGGAAGGCCCCTTTTGGTAAATGGAATCTAGATAGGTTTAATAACAACTCCCCCTGTTAGGTTTGTACAAAATTGCTACATCAACTAAACAATTGTAAATTTAAATTTACAAACAACATAACATTTTGTCTGACGTTATTATTTTACTTCAGCATACCTGGAATATATTAAAGCAATAATATGAAATTCATCTTAAGGGGGAAGTCTACTGTGAAATTTTCAATAAAACATTTTTCTTTTATTGGCTTAAAAAATACTTTGAACCCTCCCCTCTAAAATAAGATACATTAGCCGGCTCAATTTTTCTTCATTGAAATTTCGACCTTTTACTGAAGCGCTTCGAAACGCGTAGGTACTTGCGCCAAATTCCTATCTGTTCGGCAGGTACAGCGTAGTGACGTGCAATTCAATTTCAAACATTTCTAATACTCCAAGTCGATCAACAAAGTCACTAGGTATATTTTATAGTCAGCACAGCAACGACAGCCTGAATGCGATGATCTGGTCGTTAGCTCCGAAAGAAACACTGAGCGGCGCAATAAGCGTCGATATTGCGTCGTATTGTGCTGCGAGCATTTTCAATGAAGGCTACTCCAGTATCCTCAAAATGATGGACGTTATGTATATCAAAATTGGGCCTTCAATTTATGGAACATCGTGGATGAGCGCAGAATATTACAAGCAAACGAACGACCGTTCGACGTTTCAAAAGAAGGGAGAATCGAAACAAGAACGGCGCAATCGGCACTCGAAGAGGATTTCCTTGAAGAAGAAGGTGTACTATATGAAGCAGGAATGGGCGATTAATGGTAAGAAGCTTAAAAAGGATTATTTCATTGAAAAAACTAATGCCGAAACTTTAAACGCGTTTTTCTCGAAACTAAGTTTTTCAAAACGGTGTACATGATATCTCGAGTTCTAATGAATGAATCGACTTGAAATTTTAACCACATATTCTCTGGAGTAGTATCTCTCGTCTGACGGAGCATTTTTTTTTTGATATCGTTGTTTAATTGTTATAAATAATAATATCATAAAATTTGGGCAAAATTTTTTATCGACATAATCCTCCGTCAGACGAGAGTCAATACTATGTAGATGTTAACTATATTTTTATTGTGTTAAAGATCACCCAGATATGAGATCTCATGTACACCGTTTAGGCACCTAAAAAAATCAGCCCTGCGCCTAAAGGAGTGCCACGACGGCAATGAAATTAAAACGTTTGAATATATAATAAAGATGACGGTTTAATTAAATTTAATGTACGAGTCATAGTTTGTTAGAAAAAAATCCGGAAAATCGGCCTGTTTTTTCCCTTGTCACAGTAGGCTTCCCCCTTAAATATTATATAAAATACGACTTCAAACAAATTTAACCCAATATATATGTAAATGTAGATATAATATAATAAGAGAAAACATCAATCATTAATGACCCTGTGTAACTTATAAATCGTCATTGGCATTGCGTTCTTTTATGCTTTCAAAAAACATAAAACTATTCATATTATTTCTCATAACAATTCAATTCCCTGCTATGAACGGTTCCTGTGTGCGGAAATAGAAGTCGAATCACAATGCCTCTATCACAATAAATTATGCTAAAGGCGACGCTATCAAGCCAAGTTAAAAATGGCGTCCTAATTGCTCAATCACGAAGAAAAAGTTTACGGCTTTAAATATAGGAGTACAAAATTATATAATTATATTTTAAAACACAATTATATAGCTAATTGAAGAAAAAACCTTTTATTCTGTACAAGGCATTCAAATGGAATTTTAATGTATTGTATAAATCTTCCTATAATACTCTTATACGAAATTCTTTTATCTTTACATAAACATTTCTACACTTAATTTGATTATCCATTAAATTTAGTGCTAAAGTTACAAGCGAAGAAAATACGAATTGATAAGCAAAATTGTCACGTACATTTTAATGAACCTGGTAAAGAAAATACATCGTTTAATTCCACACTTGTTAGTGCAGTCTACGTATCAAGTGTATAGTTAGGACGCGTTTCCATTGAAGTTGAGATTTTAGATCTCTTTATGTTTAAGAAAACACCACACCGGAATAGACTTCAAATAATATATTCTTATAGATGACATTTTAGAGTAGACAGATGATGATTAGCTCAATCTACTGTTCCAGGAACACCTTGAAAGTAACGAAAGAATTGAGTATAACGAAAAAAGTATTATATACCTTATCAAATCAACATAGGAGAGGCACTATTCACTGCTCTCAGAGTTAACATTAGAAGGAGTGCTATTACTACAAAAATATTATTTTTACATTCCCACATTTCATATCTTAGTTTTCATTTCAAGTAGATGTAAACTCAGCCCAAAGCATTAACTTGAAGGTTGCCAGTCGCTATCAGATTATCATAAAATGCATTGACAAGGAATTGACAGATCAATGAGCTGGAAAGCGTAGAGACAACTAAATTTTAAAATATTAATAAACTTCAAAGTAAATGTCACAGGTTACCATATAAAGAAACTTTGAATCGTCAATCTATTTTCAAAAAAGTAACCAATTTAAACTATGTGGTCATGGGGTATTACTTTCTGGGCGAATAATTGAGTGTATTTAATTAACAACGGTGATAGGAGATTATCAATTTAACGACTTACGAGGTTAAGGTATTGTAGTACTTAGCTTTTTACAAATTAGTAAATTATTATTTAAATAAATGTATTATTTAAATTATGTAAATTATTACACTAACAGGAAAGGAGTTCTACAACTCGCTACTAAGAAATCTCTGAACATTAACAAATTTATACCCCCATTTTTCTAAGACAGCCAAGAAGTGGGTTCCAAGATTAGTAATTTCTATTAGATTGGTTGAAGCCCAGTCAACTTTGGAAGCCACTGCTCTAATTCATTATATTCGTATTATTAGTCATTCATAAATATACTCTGAGACTTCGTGACTGGAACTATTAATGATATATAACAAATTTTGTCGTTCCAAAAGCATTACAGACATCGTATACGATGCAGAACGTTAGATTAAAATAAGTAAAATAAAAGGCATAGTGAGCCGCCGTCTTTTGAATTACTGGAAACATGTTTGCATGTTATAGAGGTATAAAAGTCCGGATTAACCCAATAATAATTTTTATTTTAAGGAAAATTTCATTCGCCTACAATGCTTTTAAATTCTATTTTAGTATACCATTTAGAAAATCATGGACAAAGATCCTTATCTCGACCTGTCTGTTACAAAGAAGGTGTACCCGGAGGGTGGTAATTTATAAATACACAATAAGAAAAATCAAGATCGTCTTTAATTAATTAACATCTTTTGGAATATTAGGCTTTCATTATGGTATCAAAATAATGTGTTATAATGTTTTTAAAATAACTTTTAAAATGTAGTCCCAGATTTAATTAAAAAATTAAATTATTTAGATACCTATTGGGAATTCGAGCAGCACTACAGTGAACTAGAAAAATAGCTGTAGTTATTTTTAATTTTGTTTATTAAGCACCTCTCGCTCGAAGACATAGAATTAAAATATGGTACAATATTGTGCTTCAGAGATAATTTGACGTAGTATTGGGACAAAAATTGTATATTGTAACATCGATACATGGGCGTAACCAGCCATGGGCTTAGGGTGGGGCAGCCTAAAATAATATGTAACTAGCAAACTATACTCGCGGTCTTATCCCAGTTAATTTTTTTTGTGTTGCCTGCCTACTGTCGTGTGTAAACTTTCTTACAGATATTAAGTATTGTAGTTAGTACTTAGATAATTAAGTTTTTAGGTTTGATTATGTACCTTACTGGTCAGAGCCACAGATGCCCCACGGCATATATATATAAAAAACAAAAGACGCCAGAAACAATGTTGTTATTTTCTAGCGTTATTCGTAAGTTATGCAAATATATAAAATATTTGCGACTTCCTATCATGTTTATTTTTGATTATTTTAATCTGACATTTCGAAAGCTTTACAGCGATATTAATCGCGGTGAGACTAATGTGTTGTTTTTCTGTTTACTAACGGTGTCTAAAAGTTGAGTATGCAGCATGAGCTTATATATGGTGATGTCGTCGGTGTTAGATAATCGCCATCAGATTTTTCTATTAAATTAAGGAAATTCTTTGATTTAATATCTTTAATAGGCTTGCGTATAGCCCCGTGGTTTTCGCACATACAAATATTTAGTTTAACTCTAATATTTGCATGCTTTTTTAACCGCAAAACTCTTTCTACTATTTCGATTAGATCTACATACATAATGCACAAATAAACCGTCAAAAATCATCGAAATTTACTAATGAAAAATAAATATTACATCAAAAAGAATTCTTTCATATTCTTTAAAGTAAATGGACGAAACGTGAACATTGAACGAGGTTAATAAGGAATTATGTATCTCGGAGACTCGCCCTATCTTGTTAGGACTAAGTGGTTAAAATATATGAAATAAATTTTATATTGAATTTTATTTCAGACTTCCTTTCGTAAACATTTTGGACATTCACTATTTATTTGACGTGTATTAGGTCATTGAGTCGAGTACAAGTTTTGCACTTTAATGTAGGACTTCCAAGATCGTGATCTCGGTATTGCGGGATCCCGCATCATTTTCCAATCCCGCATTAGAGGTGCGTTATTTGCGGGATTGGAAGAAACATGCACACGACCTCTCGCGTCGTAATTAACGTCATAAAAACTTCTGTTAATATTCAGTTTAAAAAAAATTTAGTATAGGTACATTAAATTTTATAGTTGATAGATTTTTGTTGTTTTTTTTTTCGGTATTGTTACTGTATCCTGTGATAAATAGACAGTGTAATTTGATTGATTGATCTTGAATTTGAATAGGGAGTTATGTTGATTAATTCTGTCTCGGTATTGCGGGACTGGAAACCCTAGACAGAACGTATTTACTTTTAATTAGGAACTATTTTTATAAATACTATATAAAAATAAAAAATGTTAAATTTGGATACCGCATTCTACAATTTCATCTTAATCCCTACCAACCGCTCTTAATAATACTAAAAGAAAACACGCACAGGTAATTAATTAAATTAAATAAATAAAATTAAAATTGGTTCAAGAGAAAAACACGCTCATGATAAAATTAAAAATTGTCTTCTACAAGTTTGCTCGCGAAATTATTCGGCTGCCTTCTGCTATATTTTTTTATGATATAAGACAGTAAGTAACACACACATTTATATACAATAAAAATAACATCACTTACGTCACACATAAAAATGTGACGTCATTTACTACATCAAAGGGGAGTCCCCTTTTTTCTGAACCCTTGGTTTAATAACTATTCCGCCTGAACTAGCCTAACGGTCATGGTATGATAGTCCTCGCCGGCCCGTTCGTTGTTTAAAATATCAGTATTAAATTATATAAACACTGCTAATTTATGTTATACTCAGCTTTTATATAGTCGCTAAATAAATAAAAAGTGACAAAATAAAATGTGTTACCACAAGTTGTGAGGCATTTTTGTTTTGAGATTCAAATGAGGGATGCTAACAGCATCATATTGCAAGATTCATAAAACAAATAAAATTTAATTAAAATCCCTTAGTTTAAATATGCCGTCACTTAAGCTTATCTAAGCAATATATATGTTTAGTATTTTTTATGAATCTTACCATTAAAATAGATACAAGCTCAAGAACTAATCATAACTACTATATAGTATCTAATACTACCAAATATAACATTATATTTTTAAAGTGAGCAGAAGAAATTGCAGATTCTACGTTTGAATGCGCTAATCTCAGGAAATCTTATATAGCTTCGCGCTATGCCGTGGAAGCGGAGCATTAACTATGTACACACGGCGGTTTTCAAATGGATACAGTTTTTGTAGGTATATAAGCGATACAAAACGAATACGGTGTCGTGAACGGCAAAGGAGATATCTGTATCTCTTCCACACATGCTTCAACTTCGACAAATGAACGCAGGCGACACGACAATATGTGTATGAAATATATGTATAGTCTAACATAAACATAACATAACTCATATTTTATAATACGACCAGGACTGAAAACTAATAATAGTATTTAACTTCCTCTTCAATACTAGAATGCTTTATATATATATTTTTTATATACGAATATAAATTACATAAAGTAGTAGTGCTAGTATACAATCGCATAAAAGAATGACGAAAAGCTTCTGTGGATCATGCATTTTAATTATTTTTAAATGATTATTTTTTACGGACAGTCGACAATCTTCAAATGGATACAGATTGGACTTTGGACTGGAAGAAACAATCATTAGAAAGACATAACTATATTCTTATTATATCATCTGCGTTCATTTGTCGAAGCTGAGGCATGTGTGAAATGTTAGTGTAAAAGGGATGCAGATATCTCCTTTGTCGTTCACGACACCGCGATCGTTTCTTATTCTATCGTTTACCTACAAAATATACCTACAAAAACTGTATCTATTTGCAAATCATTGTGTGTACAGTGTTACGCAGTCACGATCGCTGAAGCTTATTATAATATTAATATAATAATAAATAATTAGTACGATTTGATTTAAATTAGCCCTGCGTATACGGATATGTTCATATAATTGCAGTATAATTAAAGTTACAATTAAAGCCGAACATTAGCGATTTTACAATCTTCTATTGGTTTTATTAAAAATAAAAGGCGTATAATATCAATGTTTAATTGTTGTAAAGATGTTAGCATTAAGTAAGTTTAGTGTAAACATATAATAGTTCTTGAAACAAAAGAGAATGACGGGGCGTTAGTAAAATATGATACTAAAAGAATTTTAATTTTAAACTAGGAGTTTTAATATGAAAAGTGTATGAAAAATACACACATATATCAAACCCAGCAAATAAATAAAATTACAACTATATAATAAAAAAAAACTAATCCCTTATTAGGTTATTCGCGAATTAACTGCTTTATTTATTATGCGGCTTACTCTCGAAAGTTTGACCACGATGGTTGGTAAGCTCTCGAAACATTGGATTAAAATAATCATAACAAACGTAATAGTAAGTCATATAGTCTTTTGAATTATTAATAATTACACAGGTAATGAATAAAAATGTTGTGAACCAGAAGATAGATCACATTATTCCTAGGTTTTTAGGATAGTTGCTATCGATTTTTTACTAGCGGCCCAAAAAACCTAGAAATACATATACAATATGCATCTTGACTATGTAAAAAAAATACAAAACTTTAATCAGGCAAGTTATAACCTGCATTCACGGGGTGACAAAATAGGGATAACATGACCTAGAAACGGTTTTTTCTTCAGAATATTATACTGAACAAAGTAAGCTACTCTAGCATAGAAAACGTTCAAATGTATTTAGTGTGTGTCGATTCCACTAGATGGCGCTGTGTAGGAGTTTAGCACACATTCATATGCCATTGTTGTCCGTGTTGTCAGCCAGTCTTATTTTGAATGGCAGGAAAATCTTTCTTTCTTAAATTTAAATAATTGGCATTCACGTGAATAAAACAAAAAAAATTAAGAATAAATAAAGTTCATAAATACCTCTTTAGAAATAGTATAATGTTCCGTCGCGTAGTAAAGGGCTTTTTCATGATTTCCCAATGCAGCATGAGCATTACCAAGAGACCAACAAGCACGTCCTTCGCCAACACGATCTTGAAGTTTTCTAGCAGCAGTTAAGTGTCTTGAGTGATATTCTTCTGCAGTTCTATATTCTCTTAGAAGGGTGTATGTATTCCCAAGAGAATAACAAGCTTGGGCTTCCACTGCAGCGTCACCAAGCTCTTCAGCCAATAAAAGAGTACGTCTGTAAGATTAAAACAAATTATTCTAAAATTATATAAAATATTCAAGAATTAAAACCCAATCACTACATTATTGACAAAATCGGTTCATAAGGTTAATTGCAAGGAAGGAACAATTCTACACTCCTTTTTGACTTTGCAAAAATCAAACAAACAGAGATGACTAATTTTATAATTGTATAGGCAACAAAAGACCACACGAGATGCATATTATTTCTTATATTATTCAATTTGAATAACATATACTAACTTATAATGTTCTGCAGCATTTTCAAATTGCCCAAGGAATATGTGTGAATTTCCAAGATTACTATTAGCTCTTCTTTCTGCAGCTTTATCGCCATATTCTTGTGCTATTTGTAGCCGTTCTGTGTGATACTTAATAGCTTTGCTGAAGTCACCGAGAAGGTAACAGGTATTACCGAGATTGCCACAAGCGCGGCCACAAGCTTGTTTATCGCCTAAACTTCTCATTAGATGTAGATTTTGTCTGAAAAAAAAAACAATAAAAAACTCATTCAGGTCTAGATACTACCAGAATGACTGGTGTAGTTTTTATTTTTTAAAGTTTAACATTAAACAACTGTGACGGTACCTAGGTGTATTCTGGGATCAATTTCGATTCATAGCGAAGCCTGATTTAACGAGAGAAGTGTACTCTGCCGATAGCAATTGTATTCGAACATAAACAACAATCTGGCTTAACTATGGTCATATACTAAGCTACTATAAAAAGTATTGCAATAGGCAAGTAATCAATAACGTCTATAACTTACGTTGCTAACTTTGTTTGATATAGTTAGTATGTATAGGTAATTTTAAATATATAATAAAGCTATTAAAAGTAATCACGCATCGCGACCCTGAGCGATTGCATATTTTGCAATAGCAATTATTATGCAAACAATCAAAATGATAATGAGACATATCCATAAACAGCAATCCTTATTTGTGTTTGTGACTAACATTAAAATCTTTAAGTAAGAAAATTAAAAATATTTTAAATAAGTTCATACATACATAAATACAACATTTAGGTAAAAATCTAGAACTTTTAAGATAACCTGAGCTCGATTATAATTAGGTCAAGTCAACATCTTATGTTTCAAAAAAGTGTTCCAAGTAATTAAATATTTATCATAACAAGATTACGCGGACACAATATTTTAACAGAATATAATTATCATTATAATGTATGCATACAAATTTACAACGGCTTACAAATAGTGGTAGAAAGTAAATATCACTTATATTATCTCCAAGTATAGAAACTTTATGATCCATAGAACCATTATAATGTTTTTAATTTTGATTAAAAATACTAAAGTAGATAATTATTAAATCATATTAATGAATCAAATGACACCAGTGTGGTTCAGAGATGACAATTGTTTTACTAATTATATTATTAAAATATATCTGTATATATTTAATATCTTAATGTTTGTGTTTTATGTGTTCACTACTACCTAAAGCTAGCATAAATGTGAACTCTGTGACACGTCACATTTCTCTCATTAAATATATATTGAAAGACACATTAGTGTTGTTATTATTTACATATTAATACTTACTCGTAATAGGAAATAGCTTGCATAAGACAGTCTCTGACTTCTGGTGAAAAGTGCCCAGGGTCATTCTGACCAACGCGCCCTAATTGTTTCCCTTGTGCATGATGGACGTTACCAAGATTATAAAGCGCACGCCCTTCACTCAATTTATCACCAAGTTCTTTAGATATATCTAAATGTCTTTTGCAGCATTGTATTGCTTCAGTAAACTTGCCCATAACTTTGAGTGTATTGCCAAGATTTCCTGATGCTTTAGCCTCACCGAGCTTATCACCCATAGTCCTGTAAAAAAAATGTTATAATTATAATTTGAAATTATTGTTGTATAGTAATGGATTGTAGCAATGATTTCGTGGAACTAAAGCAAACTTCAATTTAGTAAAAACAAAATAACTTACGCCTTTAATCCCAAAATGGAGAAGGCAGATGTAAAAAAGATTATAAAAGTTTAAAACAAAAAGTAAATATGTTTAATTGTAACTATGTATATATTTAAGTGGCTATATTACTAACTAACACACTATAGTATATATAGTAATTCAATAAGTAAACAAATATGATGTTAAGTAGTTATAAGTAATGAAGAAAAATGTATACAATGTGCTTTTTTATAGACACTTGGAGCATTTATCAAATGCAATATAGCATGTTACAAAGTACTATTGAAAAACAACCATTTTTAAGAAGACATATACTATACATCTTCAAATGTATATATATTTTTTTATTATCACATCATATACACATTTAGAGAGAAAAACAACTGATAAAATGAAAGATAAATTATATATATTACTCACCTAGCTAATGTTAGATCATGCTTATGATAAAGCATTGCTTTATTATATTCCCCGAGATAAAAGTATGCATTTCCAAGTTGGCTGTAAATAGCACTTAGAGTTCTTAAGTCATCTGTTCCAGCTTGTATTGCTGCTTGGAAAAATGCCACACCAGCTCTACAGTCTCCAGCTTTGCACAACCTCTCACCTTCCAACGCCAATTCCAAGCACATAGAACCGCCATCATATGAACCGGCCTGTAATTGAAAATCAACAAGTACATTAGAAAACAATTTAAATTGTTTAATATACACTGAATTAGAAAAATTTTAGTAAGATTTTTGATTTATTTTTTATATTTTCAAGTAGTATTCGTCCACAACTAAGCTCCCAAACAATAAGTTTGATTTTAAAAAAAGTAGTATTGTATAAATATAATATTGGTGGCTTGCCTATTAGGTATTTGTAAGTATGTGCGTGTATTAGCAAATAAACTGAGGCAGAATATTAATTGTACATATGATTTAAGAATGATTCACAAACATAGCGCATATGAAAGTTGTTATTGTAACAATAACTTTTAACAAGTTAACTTAAAGGTGTTGTGCATATTACGTAGTGATGTCTTAATATGTAGGTAATAAATATATAATAAAAACGGAGCACAATAATAGAGGTCAGGCCACACGCCCATGGCAATTACCACAGTGACTCATGTGTATCAATACTTAACATACTCTTCGCTCACACTATTAATTGTAATTAAAATGTATGAAAGTTTTAACTTTAAAACAACTTTTATATAACGGTGTCTAATATATAAACCAGCACATAAATATTTAAATTAATGCAAACTTACTTGAGCGTCGGACGTTAAGTTTTCTGCACTGGCACTTACTGACATCTTTGTTTGAATATTTAACACTTATATTTCACAAAATAAATAGTTTTTATCACAAATAACTAGGTCTCATTATTTATTATAAACGAAATTCAGTTTCGTTGGGCGTGTTCAAAACTGCACTCACTCACTCACACAACGACCCGAACTCACTCGACCACGGACTAAAATATTGGTATACTTTGAAGCTCTAGTGCTGTTTTTAACATTTCTGAAATGTCAAATTTAATTCAACTTTTAGGCAAAGGATTCAAGCCCATTCAATCTGAGAAGCGTTTTTTTTTATTATGATGCGTTAAATATAAAATAGTTTCATTTTAAATATTAAATAGGAACACAAACCTCTAAATTATATTATATTTAATGTCATTTATAAATGTTAGATTGCATGACTGAACTGCATAGGTATTGTTCCCTTAGTTTTCAATAAAATTAAAAGTGTTAGAAAAAAGCGGTGCCTGTCTTATTTTCTTTTTTGGATCGCTGTTGATGTAAAATTGGAATAAATTAATGAAAACACTTTATTTTAATATTAAAATAATTGAAAGAATAAGATATAAATATGGTCACAGTGACAATAAACTGCCGGTGGCGCCAGTTCTTTCAGTATATATGGTAAACATTATTTTTTAATAGTATTTATTACTGTAAGTAATGAATAAAAATTATTTATAGGATCATTTACTTATAGTAAACGGTAGTAATTAAGACAAGTAATGAGTAGCAAGTGATGTCTTTTTAAATTTTAGGTCGAGTATTACATGGAGAATTACAGAAAGTTTGTTCATAATAAGATCTCTCACATATAATGATCATATGAGTAATAGTTATGCTATAGATTTCTTTATGGGCCCAATATTTTGGATCGTTGACAACTTTGCTCTGGTTTTGGGGAAGGTTAGTTTATTTTTTCAACTTTTCTTCCATTTAAAAATAATATGTATAAACACTATATTATTGTATGCATAAATTTATTATATTTTACAATTTGTGATCTGATTTTTAATGAAATATGATATTTAATTGCCTTAATAATAAAGAATATTAAAGTCAAATTATAATTTCAGGTTTTCATATTTGGTGTAATTGTGTTGACTACAGCTGTAGTGGTCATTGCTCATTGGCTCGGCATCCCTTATTGGTGGGAAAGAAATCAGTATGCTACAGTGTTTCTAGTGACTTTTGGTTACTGGTTACTTGTGAACATTGTTTTTCATTATTACAAAGGAGTTGTCACTGCGCCGGGTTATCCACCTACGGTGAGAAAACTATTTAATTTACCTACCTATAATATTATTATGATACATAGTTAAATATTAGTCAACTGATTGATATTCTCTATGACTATAATATATGAATTTATTAGTATCCAGAATTAGGAGGTAAATATTTGAAATGAGTTTAATATTTCAGCGTGCTGTGTTGATAGAAGCTGCAAGTATATGTAAGAAGTGCATATCACCGAAACCTCCCCGAACTCATCATTGCTCAGTCTGTGACCGCTGCATTTTGGCTATGGATCATCATTGCCCTTGGCTTAATAATTGTGTTGGATACTTTAATGCCAGATATTTTTTTCTCTACATGGTATACATGGTAATAGGCGTCACTTTTGTCATTATAGCAGGATTTGACATAGGCTATGTGGCATTATGGTTGAATGATACCGGTGTTCTTATCCAACATAATGATCCAGATTTGATTGGACATCCAGTTAGGAAAAATCAAAGTGGTGTGTTAGTGCCAGTTATGGATGTAGCTGAGTATGATTCTGTGGTATTTCCCCGAGAACACATTTTACCAGTGCCTATTGTGACAGAAGCACAAAGAATAACAGCCAATCCATTGAAGAAAAAAGCAGTTATATTCATGGCTGTGACATGTATTGCTGTGTTCTTCGCTCTTGGAACTCTTATAATAATGCATGGTAAGCAGATTTGTAGAGGAGAGACAAGTGTTGAAGCTCATATTAATGCTCCGTTAAGAAAAACATTAGGAGCTGGATTTCAGAACCCATATGACTTCGGGATACAAAAGAATTGGAAGTTATTTTTAGGTTTAACACAGGGTCGTACGTTTGTGCGACATGTTCTATGGCCTTCTAGTCATGTGCCAGTTGGAACAGGATTAACATGGCATGTTGTGTTTAATGTTTCTAAAGATTGGCCATAGTTATTTATTTACGAATTCATCTCTAATGAGTTTAGAATATAAAACTTCCACGCTGTGTCTCGCCTCAGCTGTCACTTTGACAGCGTTTTTTTGTAACTTAATTTATAAGATTATTATAATGTAAATATTTACTTACTTACTTACTGTATATGTGTGTATGTATGTATATATGAAATTCTTTATATTCTTAATAAAGTCTTAATTAATGTAACATTCCATAGTTAGTGATTTATCAGTAGTATCTTTTTAAATTTTATAACTTTATGTTAATCATAAAGAGGAATTAAATGCTAGATTAATAATAAATATTTAGGCTTATATAAACATACATATAACATATGATAATATTTTCACAGCATTGTGGAAATATGTTATATTTAGTATCTATATTTCTTCTACTATTTGTTATATTAAAATCTACAATAAGTACTGTGTATTAAAAATATATTTGTCGTGTTGCCAGAGACACTGTGGGTCTGCCATGCAATTTTAGTGTACTACATCGTTCAAATGTTTTTAATTCCTTGTTACAAAGTATACATTATTTGCCAGAGGTCCGATAGACATGAGGTTATCTAACGTATTAAACAAAGTATGTAAATTTAAACAAAACTAGTCGAAAATAATTTACTTAGTCTAATAATGTAAAGAGCGTCATCTGTCTTGTATATCAGTAATTGTGGTAGTAGTGAAATGACATTTAAGCGATTCTCAACTCAGACTTTCGCCGTGGTTCCAGAATAGGGCGCAACAAAAACCTTTTATCAGATGTAACTAGAATTTATATATTTGAACGCAAATTATAGTTTTATTGTAGGTGAAATAAATAAACAAATTTTCTCAACAATTTAATATTGCACTGATGACAAAACAACTAATCTAATAAAATAGTATTTTTATATTATGTAGTTATCACAAGTATGTTATTTAGATCTACACTTCTATAAACATGTAAATATTTTGGTGTGTAAGCTTCGTCATATTGCATAGACAACAGTTATTGTTCCATTCCGTATAACATATAATATAAATATATTTATTAACATATTTAATAAATGAACAGTATTTAAAATATTTCTGTTATTCTGGCTATTATTCTAACTATTATAAAAGATCTGTAATAGAATATAATTCGTAAAATTTATATATTTCATTGCGGCTTTTGGTTCATACTTATATCTAATGAAACTTAATTTTTTTGCGTCATTGTTGCTAAACAAAATAAAAGTAGCCCAGTTTTTTGTGAACATTTTTTCGACTAGAATCTGATATGCGTTGTAATATTAAATGATACTCGCTAACTGTCTATTTGTCGCATAAATATTGTCTGTTGAATTAGTTTAGTTATGGGAGTATTGAAGGTTGTCTCCGCTTAATGAGAGTGAAGTTAGTACACTGCGGCGTTGTGGATTCACGCCAAGGTTTTCCCAATTGATCCATGACAACCGTGCTGTTAAATCTGTAATGTTATAAAGTATAAATTAGAATTTTATTTGCGATCTCTCGATAACTATTCTTACAATTACAAATACTATTATAGTTCCTTCCACATCTATTTCTCATTCAGGTCGTATCATTTGTTACAGTGGGTATCTCTGTCGCTCGTGCGGAATACCAAACACCATTCAAATAATTTTGACTTTGGCTGTCAAAGTACCATACATTTTAAAATTAGAACGTTTTTATAATGCAAATATTTATAATTTTGATACATTATTAAACAATTTAAAATATCATTATTGATATAAATTATCTTCTCACCGCTAGTATTCCAATGTGCTCTGTCTGCCTTTATTTCACCACGTAGACATTTTTCGACGTATGTCAATGGGTCATAGTCTGCATCCAATACCTGTCAGAATTTTAACGCTTTAAAATCTAATATAAATTTATACTTGAACCACAAATATAATTATACTCCAATGCCAACTTTATTTACCTCTCGAAGTAGAGCGATGTACGCAATGGCTAAACGTAGAGTATCGATCTTACTTAGACGCTTCTCGTAAGGAAACGTCGGCACATGGACACGTAGCTCATCGAACGCCGAGTTGATACTGCTAAAATTACATAGACATCACGGGTTATAGTAAACGAAGGTATTTTTAATAAACTTAAAACTACGTAAAATTGTAATATTAAAACGAATTGAAACTACAATATATATTTTGATACCCATTAGGGGCGGACCTCAGCATACGTCGACGTTCACGCACGTTTGCTGCAGCTCTTTGCACTCTATAACCCGTCTGTGACCCAGTACAATGATATTCGTTCTCGGAAGGGGGCTCCATTACTGCATCTATTACAATAGAGAAATGCTAATACACAAAATATTCATTTTTTATTTAAAGGTTCAATACATTTTGGCATATATATTTTAAAATCATACTATCGTAAAAAAATTAACATTATTTTGCATTTTTATATTATTTTACTATATTTGAATCTCAGCCTGTTCCAATTTATTGGATGTAAGAATTTGAACATTAATATCCGTTACCGTCGTCAATCGGACTAATCTGCGAGCTATGTTTCAGACTCCGCTAGCTATTTAAACATAATAAAGAACTTATTGTAAATATATCATACATTTGTTCAGTTCGAGTATTTTATTTTATGGTAATGGTGTTATTTTTGACTTATCTGATTTTATTAACCAAATATATGGCCAAAATGTTTCAATAATTTATACTTTGATATCGTTTAAAAATCAATCAGATAATATTATAATTACGGTTCTTCTAAAATAAAACCAATATTCGCATTTCAACAATACAGTTTCGTTAATATACAAGAAACCTACCTCCATGTAATTGTCTGGAATGTTGATGTACGTAAGCTGCTAGAGGAATTTGATTGATCCTCGATCTTGCCGCAGCGTACACGCATGACGGGAGCTCACTATTTAGACTCGCTTCATCATCAGACCCATCTCCAGTGAAGTTGAATTTCAAACTAGCAAAAGCATCCAGGCGCGGATTATCACTATAAAAAAAGTTAATTCTAATATCTTAATTTGTTGCTTCATATCAATTAGAGGTATGGATAACTCATGAAAGAACCAACG
Source organism: Tineola bisselliella (assembly GCA_028551675.1). Taxonomy (NCBI): domain Eukaryota; kingdom Metazoa; phylum Arthropoda; class Insecta; order Lepidoptera; family Tineidae; genus Tineola; species Tineola bisselliella. The sequence goes on along the minus strand of JAPWLS010001203.1, from coordinate 170,905 downwards.
CCCGACAGAGGTATTGTCACATATTTGTTACTACGTGTCAGGTTTTTTGCCCAATTGTCTTAAAATGAATGTTATCCAATCATTTTCAATATGAGTTATTCTCTCCCGCTGCGGTCTGAAAGTTGTCCATTCTGAACTATTACTACGTCAGCAAATACAAAACAAACTGCATAAATATCTTTATTATACATATAATAAGTATATGATACGTTATTAGTATATTATACGTTAGTTAATACGATCAACTGGTGAAATAACTTCCCCTAAAAGTTTCGTATATAAGTTAATGTTAATAGTTTGATAAAGTTTCCGAATACTATAGTTCAAAGTAAACGAAAATGCTCATGCGTATAATTAATTATTACTTTAAATTACATTATTTTAAATTATTTAGCACTAAACACAAACGGCGTGAGACGTATACGTTTTGTTATAAAATAATTAATGAGTTATTTAAAAGACTAAGACTTTAAACCTTTTGTTTAATATTATTTTATTTAATAAGTCTCGTTATATCACGTAGTTAAAACATGCTTCTGATTAAGTAATGTGAACAAAAATTTTCAATAATGATTTATTCAAAACTTGATAACATACTAAAAATATACTATACATATGTTTAAATATTCATTACTCAAATGTTACTAAATGTATGTGCTAGTGTGTAACATACACATGCATGATAACACATAAATAACGTGTAACAATACTAACGATACGAGCACACGTGCAATGAAATTTTAGACAAATGAGCGCTACAGTTACCTGAGCGGCGGCGAGGTTGAGTCCGCGATTTGGGTCCTAATTCCAGACATAATAGCTGACACTCACTAGGAATGATGTTATTTCAATGAGCAATGAACATACAATGAGTGGTTGACAACTTGACATATTATTTTATACCCTTGGGGTGAGTCCAGGGATGTAGATGTGTGTGTTTAATTCAATGTGTGCAATGCCATACTACGCGTTGGGGGTGGAAACTTCTAAAAGTTAGTGGTTGGGGGCGGGGTCTCATTTGGCCGGCCTGAAGAGACTAAACAGTAACCTGAAAAAGATTCCTTGAATTAAAAAAGACAGGACCATTTTTGAACTACGAATAATATTTTATAGTTAAATTCAACATTAATCAAACTTATATTAATTACAGAGTTATTCTTTTGTAAATTTAATGTACTAGCTTCATAATTTGTCATTCATTAAGGCACAAAAGCTTCCAAAATCTACAATCTACCTTTCAATATCTTATAAGAGTGGATCAAGAAGAATCTTCCTGCTACTGTGCTTCGCCAGAGGTAGAAAAATCTATCGCTGAGAATATAAAAATTTTAACTAATATATTTTATCCGTGCAAAGTTCGCCAAGAAATTAAAAATTTGGTATTTATTATGGAAAAATATCAGTTTTCTGCTTCAAAAATGTACAGCATGTATGTTGCATATTGTTGTAATTTCTTATAATACGAATTTTAATCACTTAAATTACTTTTGTAAACTTTGAACTGTCTATTTGCGTTGTAATACTTAGTAAGTACTCATTATTTTATTGTTTTATTTTAATTTAGAAGCAAACCTTATAATAAACCTTATAATTTTCGATTGACCGGCATTACCCGCACTGGTGACCGCCATTACCCGCACGTGTAATGGGTAATGCCTGTCAAAGCAAGCTTTACGAAAATGCATAAAAATATGCCTAACTGTAAGAGGCTTTGTATTTGTATTTTATATACACAAAGTGAAGTAAATTAGCTATTCAGTAACTTAATTACTTTGGGCTCTATTCATATAAGAAAGCTATTATTTCGATTCCTGCTTAAGTGACCGCTATTCCCCCACTCTTCCCCACTCGATAAGTGTGAAATCAAACCCTATCAAAATATAACTCGTAGCTTTCAATGTCGTATCTAGTTATTAACACTTATTCGAATAATTGAATCATTTAATATGGTTAACATTTTTATATTCTGTTGATGTGTTTATTTTTATCGCTATCAAGTAATAATAGATTATAAATTTTGTGGTAATATACAACGTCCAGCTAATATACAACTAATAGACAACGTCCAGCTATTTCAACTATCATTTTAAAACAATATTGACAATTATCCATAAATCTAAGTGTTCGAAGATGTTTTTAAAATCTTCAGATGTTACTTATGTAGTTATTTTGTGACACCGTTCAAGAAAGGATCCAGGAGGCGTGTTTCGATCGATACATTGCACGGTCTCTAATTGGTGGAACCGCAATGTATTGTCTGATAGCAATCCTTAACGTCACACCACGGGTGGCAATTCAATTTATAACTATACGTAGGTTTAGACCTGGCAGATACTCCAGAGAATTGGGCTTTCTATCATAAAAGAGCAACCAAGTCCAATGGCTAAAGTTGTTCGTTAAAGTTACACAAATAATTCACAAACTGTCCACAGTTCGGCTTCTGTAACCACATTTAATTAAAACTTGTTTTGAATATGTGAATGTGTAATATTTTCTCGATTTTTAATTAACTCGCCAAAACGTTTTAGAGAGCTCGCGAGCGTTGTTGTGGCCGCAACGAAACAAGACGAGTAGAGTTGTAGTTTTCATTTTAGTCTAAGGTTTAACATAAAAATAAAATTTAACACTTACAATGAAAGATTTTTATATGAAATGTTTGATTTAAATTTAATTTTTATGTGAGAAAATCTGTTATATTGTATTTTTATTTATTTCGGATTACTATTTAAATTCGCTTAGAAATGTAAGGTTTTTCTAATTAATTATCGCCGACAATTATTTCGTTATAAGAAAATTAGCGTTATCTTCAATGAACAAGCTTCCTATGTAACTTTAACGAGTCCCCTAATAAATGGGAGGAAGTTTTGCCTTCTGTATGCGGCGTGTAATTGATTTGTCTTCGGGTCGATGGGTCGCGTGGCGGTCGCGTGCTGCTATGCGCCAGTGTGGCCACGCCCTAATGTCCGTTCCATATTTGGGGGGCAATATTTTATGATGTAACACTGCTGAGAAAATTAGAGATAACTCTCTGTACTAAATAGGAGGCATTTCTATTTATTAGCTTAACCTAAATAACTATTAACCTTACAATCTTATAATTATCTTTCTCCTTACATTAGTACGACATATTTTTGCACTCCAGGTGTTAAGCTTGAGTGCGGTCTATATGCAGTATCTAAAATAAACAAATAAACATATTATTTGGTTATATAACAAGTATACTAACTAAATTAAAATTCATATGAAAAGTTTACAAGCAATAATCCCACGAATTAAAAAACCACAGTGCAAGCTTGACCCTTTAAAAAAAAGTAAAATATGTCAACAGTTAAATACCGTAAACATATTAAAACTATTTGTCGCGGTTAATCTGTATGGTGTTCCCACAGGATTTACAATTAGGGGGAAACAAAGATGAAGGGCAACTCGACTGTATGTCTACTGGCTTTGACATCGCTTAACCCTCAATACATTAGTCCAAACGGTTCCACGATTCAATTCATCTTAATCTTCTCGTATATATCCAAAATAAGAGATTATAAGAGTATTGTTTTCGCTGATTTCTTATATTTAGTTATTTTGCAAGCAAATTTGCGCCAGAACTAATTCAATAGGAACACTAAATGTATCTTTTTTTTTCTTTTAAAATATGTTCATTTCACATTAAAATAATACGATATAAACTAAATTTAAGTTAGCAACTTAAAGCACCTCAAACTTACTACCTATTTACAAATCTAAATAGCATCCTAGTTGAATCAAAACTTCGTCGTACCAGAGAAGAAAAAAATAGAAATGTACTGTGAACAATATTGGAAAAGTTTGGGAACTACTGAGTTTAGCCATAACTTGTATTGGTTGGGACTTGTCAATAATTGCTTTATATAATATAATGAATGCTTTAATACAACAAACATACGTATAAACAACAAGGGTGAATTCTATAAAAAGGGCAAAGAATTGCATGCAACAATAGATAGGGATGTTGTTACACTGAGCCGCGAAAATGATTTTTATTATAAAAGCACGTAAGATTAAAATTCACACTGATACATCAATATTGGTTGTATTGTTTATATTTCATTGAAATTAGCTTCCAATGCACAATGTTTTATTGAATAATACATATTTCAATCAAAACTTGGCATGATACTCGTAATATGTTAAATTTATTACGATACTAACATAAAATCGTAGCTATTAGGAACTCTTAGGGTATGTCTGTATTTGAAAATCGCTATCATTATAGTGTTTAACGATATATTTTTTTTTATCTCGTACAAGCTGTAATAAACATAACATACATAATAAACATAAGGAAAACAAAGAGCCGAACTTTAACTTCTATAATAGGGTCAAACGTATGCAACTTTGCAACATTGCAAATTAACAGCAAAACTAAAATATAGGGCAAATGTGAGTGTATCCAACGTTTAATAACAATATTTATAAGTACCCGTCACGAATTAATTGAGTACCATCAAGGAAAATTTGTGTGCAAGGCGTCAACACTCTCTACACGCACTTCCGACTACACGCGGCTGTCACGTGCCGGCAACCGACTGCACTACAAAAGGAGAAACACGTGACGTCAATTCCCGCCATTTCCCAGGACCACGTGCAAAACCAACATAACCGAGATTAGCCTTCTACAATTAGAAAAAAAAAACAATTATATTAATCCGCGGCGATTAAAAACGTATTCATAAACTAAATTTATTCAAAGTAAATTCCTACAGTAAATTAATTTTTTTAATTATTATTATAGGTACTTATAATTGTACTGTAGAAAGTCTAAGCTTAAGTACTAATAAGATAGACTAAATTGTATAATATATACATCATTAAATTGATTACACCCGACGTCTCTCCGTCCAAAGGTTTAGCTGTTATTTATAATAATGAGGAAAGCATGTCGTTTGTTATTATAGATCACGCCAGTTTAAGTATGTCGCCAATTGCAGTATAAGTTCGCCATATTGCTGTCTATTTTCTATAACGCATTTAGATATTTATCTAGTGTACAATAGCTTAGCAATATATTTTGAATCCTGCAGTTTATGAGGAATGTTATGTACAGTCGGGTACAGTGATAGGTATAATGGGTAGATGTGTTTGCACTCGACTGTACATTAATCGTTGCACATGATAAGTTTTAACTGTAGATAGCCTAAAATGGTTTAATTTGGCTGCCATTGGCTTCTATTGTGTATGAAGTATAATATTAGAAATAATTCTGTTAGGTTTAGTTAGGAATGATAGACGAATGATTGTAGATGTAATTTGGTATGTACGAGTTTCTTGTGGTATTCTTCTCGTCATACGCCTTACCGAAGTCATGGTAGAGTCCAACGATGAGCAAGCGAACTCCTATGCTAATAAACGATTTTCATTTCATTTAATTTCATTGGTATAACCGCGGATAGTGCGTTCGTGTAATGTTATTTTAAAATAGTATTTTTGCTCAATGTAAATATTCATTTTATCATTTAATCTGTTTGTATATTTATTGTATTTGTATTGTTCCATCGATAGTAGCATGGAGCCAAGGATTAATCAATATAAAGTGAACACTTTTATTAAAAACTATATAATTTATTAATGTAAATTACTAATTATATAATTATTAACAGTCACTTAATACATATAAACATTTTATAATCTAGTTTTCCTTATCTGCTACAGCCTGTTTCTCATCTATTGGTATTTCTTCAGTCAAATCTTCTGTGCTACCTTTTAATTCCACATATTTATATCTAAACGCCATTACCATAAATATTAACATCACACCTAACATTAGGCCGGCAAAAAGGAAGAACTCTTTCCACTGTAATCAGAATAACAATATACCATTAGGTTATATAACTACTTTTAAATAATGTGATATAATAAATAAATTGCGTATGTAAGTGGAGCTTTTATTAAATAATAGAGCAATACTACTCATAAATGTGCAGTAACATTTAACCGATAAACTGCTCAAAATTCACCATCAATATTCAATCATTTAAGTGGAGAGCAATTATTCAAGTTAGTCATTCCCAGACATCGGGCTGTCGAAATATCAACACGTTCATTGACAGTTTGGATAAATTCTCATCAACACAAGTGAGAGTCTGTTAAACGTAATTTTTTTGCATTTTATAACTGTTATATTGTTACCTACTACATTATTGCTGTTTTTTATTTAGAATAAGTTATTTTAATTATCGTTTTTGTAATAATTATTTAAAGAATATTAAGACAAATACAGATGTCACTGAAAATATTTACACGTGTTTTATTTCTCTAATATAATTAGTAATTTATTTGGCAAAAGAATTTACCTGATCATCCAAAAACTTTGCTTCAACAATGAGTATAACAATTAAATTTCCGAAAGCGACGGTTAGCAGCCAGACGGCTTGCAATACGGATTTCATGCTCGCCGGTGCTTGAGTGAACGAGAACTCTAGACCAGTGACAGAGAACATTACCTCTCCCATTGTCATTATGACATATTGCGGAATAAGCCACAAAATATGAACCGAATTCGGCGGAGTGATCATGACCTCATTTGCCATCTGGAATATTTGTATTAATTTTGTTTGGTTATATATCAACTTTTTAATATAAACTCTTCAAACGTATGTACTTACAATTATATTAGAATCATCTTCATAAATGTTGATTGTGTAAACTGCTCCGGTTTCAAAATTAAAATCTCTTAGTAGTACTTCATTTCTAACAACTACATCATAGGTTCCCTTGTCAATAGTAAAAGGTGTTCTCGTATCGGTTGTTGTGTCAATTCTAGTTCTATTGTTTTTTGTATCTTGTACTAAGATACTCATGGAATTTATAACATTTGATAAAAACCTAAAATAAAAATTTTAATTAAAATGTTTTCAAAATATTGCAGCTACATACTTCCACATTCTATAATAAACTATTAATCGTGCGGTGTTTGTTATTGTATAAAAAGCGAAACCAAGAAAATGTAATGAATTTAATGTCCCTCGTGTATTTCACATTGTGCTTGAGAACGATCAAATTAGAAATCGTTGAAGTGAAATTAAAGAAAACAATTTTAAGAGGTAATAGGGAATCAACTGTATTTGGAAATGTAATTTATTATGCCTTTTATCAAGTGCCTTATGCAGAACCTCCCCTAAGAGAATTCAGGTTCAGGGAACCTAAGCCCATTCAAAACTGGAAGAAGTATTTAAATGCGAAAATAGAATACTACGGAGCGTGTGCACAAGGTCACATTATTCACAGAAAAAGCATTTATGGAGTAGAAGATTGCTTGTATTTAAATGTTTATACGCCCCAATTAGCGACTTACAACAAAGATAATTTAAAGTCTGTGTTAGTTTGGTTTCATGGTTATGGATTCGTTTCCAGTATTAGCCATTTATATGGTCCCGACTTTTTTATTCTAAACGATATAGTGTTCGTATCAGTGTCTTACAGAATAGGACCATTTGGATTTTTAAAAACTGACGACGGGAGTACTGATGAAAACGTGGGATTAAAGGACATAATTATGTCTTTGAAATGGGTCAGGAATAATATTAAAAAGTTTGGTGGTGACAAAACGAAAATAACGGTCATGGGTTTTGATTCAGCCGGGACAATGTTGGCTTTGCTATTAGCTAGTGGTTTCAAATTCTTGTTTTCTAAATTAATACTTCACAGCAGTTCAATGTTTTCACCATCATTATTCGCTAGAAATACGTCCTTGGAAACAATTAGACTGCGGAACTTACTAATGAAATATACATTAACCGATATTGATACAGCATTTACTAATGACATTATAGAGGCATGGACTTCGCGTGGAATTTATAGTGCGAAGGACATAACAAGATTTCAAAGACCTGTTATACCATTCACACCAACAGTTGGCTTATTTGACGAGAAAAGTTTATTTAATAAACGACCTGATGAATTATTAAAAACTCACAATTTCAATATACCAATATTATTAGGTTTTAACAGTCAAGAGAGCATATCCGAAATTATACCGTTTTTAAATAATCCACTCTTACTTAAATTATTAGAAGATGATTTCAAATTCATGGTGCCTTTTCAAGACGGTTGTTCTTATGAATTTAAATCTAAAACTTATAAGCGATTAGCTGAAATAATTAAACAAAAGTACTTTCCTGGTAAAATCGATGAAATGTCAATAAAACCGTTTATTAACTATGCAACAGACTTACAAACATATCCAATTTATCATTTTATAAAAAGAATTAGCAAGGTCAATCAGAATACATCCTTTGTTTATAAATTTAATTATAGAGGACAATTAAATGCTAATTTGCGAACATCAACTCAAGGCACGAGTATTCAAGTAAACGGAACTGCTAAAGGAGATGAGCTATGTTATTTACTAAGATGCGAGCCTCTTAACAGAGTGTATGCGTCTATGCTTGAACACGAGTATGATGGAAGTGACAAATTATTGATAAAGGAAGTTACGACATTGTGGGCAAACTTTATTAAATACGGAAACCCTACGCCTGACAACAATTACAATTATACTTGGCTACCGACGAACAGCACGAATAACAAAATACTTTTAATTGGTAATGTTAGAAAAATGGTAACACCTACTAAGGAGAATTTGATGTACAAGTTCTGGAACAATATTTATAATGATTATTATCATGAACGTCACTGCAATGAGCAGCCCCGCGATGAGCTTTAATAAATATATTCACTTCTTCAATAATTGCATTAATTATATATTACCTTATTCTGACTCCATCTATTGCTTTATCATTGTCATCAATAAAGTTATAAACATCACCTCTTTTAATAAAATAAGAAGTAGCTGTTTCTTCTTCTAGAACAAATGTACCAGTATAATCTAATCCCTCGCATGGAGTATTAGGTGCGCCTTGTATATTGTATGATATATCTATTTTGTTGTTGGAATTTGTTGGTATTTCAAGATTATAATACATTGACATAGCAGGTATGGTTTCCACATAATTTTCTGATGCAAGTGGATAATTAAGGGTAAAGTTACAATCAAATCCATTATAAACTCGTAATTGTGCCAATCCCTCTGATACTGGTGTACCATACGTTGGCTAAAATATGTATTAAAAAATATATAATGTAAACATTATACACTTTATTTAGCTTTAAATAATTACGCTTGAATATATTTACCAATAATCTGAGTTCTATGACTCCAGAAATAACGAAGGCGACCGCGGCGAGCACACCTCCCCAAACCATTTTATGCAGAGGTTTTCTGATCAGACGTAACCAAGTCAAACAAGGGTAGATTGCCTAAATGAATTTCTTAAATATTATTTTCCCAATATCTACTTAGAATTAAGGAATCAAACGAATTGCACACTTTAAGCAACTTTAAAAATGTTAGAAAAATTACTTACAACTTCAAATAATGGAATAAACAATAATATTAGAAGTGGATTCAAAACTTGCATCTGATCGGCCTTTAGTGTCCAGCCACCGATGTCTTGTCTCATTCTATCAGCTTGGAAGGTCCATCTTGAACCCTAACGATTACAACATTTATTCAACAAAACGAGTGAAAGTCAATATCATAGCAATTCACATAAAATAAAAAATATGGATTTAAAACTAATTTCATTTTAGTGAATTTTTACTAATATTGTTTTATGTAAATATGGATTTTGGATGTGTCACAGCAAGCCATGTCAGAGCAAGCGAGCTGGTCGCCGCGCTTACCCGCTGTTTGTGGTCTTATTTTCAGGTCGCTGTCAGTAGCACACATTCCGTTACTTCCGCAATAAAATATTGCTTATTTCGTTTTTGTTCTACATCTGTATTAACACTGTGAACTAACTGCTACGAAAACATACCTGTTGATCGAATAGTGCCCAGAAAACTGGTAGGGGAATAAATAGCACCAAAACATTAAGCAAAGATTTAACATCTTCAATCAAGCTTCTGCTGTATTTACCCTCAGCATGATCTAACCAATGCTCTTTTTTGTCTTTGCTGCCACATGATTTCACAACTGCGTGCTATAATTATTAAACAATAACATTAGGGGCGGTATTTAATATAATTTCCTAATTTAACTTAAAACTTACGCCTATACAGGATGTTACTTGACCAATAATATTGCCACTGGGATTCTTAATAACATACAATCTCTTTCCGGCCACGAAGATTACTGAAAATAGATATTGATCATTATTATTATCCAGGAAGTACATAACATGAAGAAGATATAACATCTAAAGGTGATCTATTAGTCTACAACGTCGTGAGAGGTCAACAACACGTGCTGCCACTATGTTCAGCACAAAGCAAGACAGGTCTTTGTTCCTTAGAAATGTATAACTCAATTTGTATTAGGTAGATACGATTTCTAGCTTACCAATAGATAACGCCATCAATATACCAGGAACACCAAAAGCCAAGGAATAACAATCATTGTCACCAAAACAATGTACATCTGCTCTTAAAATTGGCGTTAAAAATGTTGAAATAAGACTTCCTGCGTTGATGGAGAAATAAAACAATGAAAAGAAGTATCCGAGATACTTCTCCTGTTCGGGCAATTTGAACTGATCTCCACCAAACGCAGAAACACAGGGCTTGATACCACCAGTTCCAAAGGCAACCAATAATAGGGCCGTGATTGTGAATGCTCTGAAATAATTATTAAATATTAACGTATAAAGAGTTTTTAATAAACACGGCGAAAATGTTTATATTATGAAAAGTACTTACAATTGTGGTAAATTTAAGGGAGGCATGGCTGATAGTGACAGCAGAGCGCTTCCACAAGCGTATACTAAAGACAAATATACAATTGTTCTGAAACATAAATAATTATTTTAGTATTGTTCATTGTATACTTAGAATATTTAAATAGTGGTAGGCAGACTAATATGTTCTCGAAGTAGTACCATCACTTTCAAATGGAATACTCATTTATCTAGCCGCGTTTCAGAATCAGTTTGATAATTTGATATTTGATCGGGTGGACATACATTTGTAACTGATAGCAGTTGTTTCGCTCATTGGCTATTGTAGTAGCATAATATGTGATATATGGTCAGGATATTATAAAATTATTGTTTTTTGAAATTCTTTCATAATGAAATAATAAACCTTTTAACACGTACCTAAAACGACCTAATAGTCCATCAGCTATCATAGCACCAATAAGTGGAAAGAAATAGGCAAGCATTATGAAAACATGATAAATAACCGTTGCGCCATCGTCTGTGAACCCCAATTTGTCTCTAAGGTATAACGATAGAATTGCTAAAATAAAAAGAAAAGTTTAAATTCTCACTTGATAGATGTCATTTTAAAACTATTAAAGAAGCTTACTTCGCATTCCATAGAAGGAAAATCGTTCGCAAAACTCATTTGTGACAATAAACCCTACCGACTTTGGGTAAGGTAATTTCTGAAATATAAAAAACAAATTAATGACAATTTAGATATAATTCGCTAAGTATTACTGTATAACAATAAAGTTGTATTATTAATTACAGGTAGCAACGTTAATATATGAAATTATATCGACTAGTAGTAAACGATATAAATCAATAAATAATACCTTTACTAATAAATGTCTAATATATATTTTTATGTTTAATGTAGATTTTTTAATCAGGGAGATTTTTTAAATACCAATACACTTTAATTAATTAAATAAAAATAATAATATAAAATAGTTAACGTATTTATTCACGAATATAAAATAGAAATAATAGCAATTTAATAATAAATAATACAAAATATTTAAGACGTGTAAAGGAGTGCTATTTTAATTAATTTAAAATGCAATTATTATTTATTATAATAAGGTATTGTATTGTAATGAGATTGATTTTCTAAAGCATCACGAAATGGTAATTTGCAAAATATGATGAGCATGAGTCATCCTTAAATGGAAGTAAACGCTAATGACGATGATTTTAATAATACATTTTTTCCTATGTGTGGGTGTAGGAAGAATATACAGGTTATTGCTCTTATTAAAATACGTGCCATGATTACGAACAGTTATTCGATTCTATTGTGTAAAGGAATTCACATTGTCCTGTCGTACTCTCAATACAGATGTAAAAAAACTTCATATTCATTCTTTAGATGCTACGACAACATCGATTGTAAAATCATAGAGATTTGTTTATTTTAAAGAAATTGAAACGAGTAAAGGCGATAAAAATCATTGCTTATCTAATTTTTCACATCGAACAATATACAACTTATGTTTGAAATTTCACACAATTTTAACTTAAATAACTTCAAAGCCTTGGTAAATTCAATTCTTATTTTCCTTTGCATACTTCGCTGGTTAGACAAGTACCCCTAAGCTATTATTTTACCCCTCAAGACCCAAACTGGGGAGGAGTGTACCATTAGAAGGGGAGTTGGATAAAATCTACGAGTAGCATGCAGATGACACATCTTTTGTGAGCAAACTCCGTAATATGAAAACTCTTGCTGTGACCGTCTCTGCATGCATTGCTTGTATATTTCAGTTACTTACGAGGTTAAAACATTATTTTATATTACAATGTTTAGATTTCATTTTGGAAGAATTCAAATTAGAAAATTGTAAACATATAAGAAAAACTTCCTTGAAATAGTAGTAAACATTAAAATTATTGCATTTAATAAATTTAATTGTATTATATAATTGATTTAGTTATTTGATCGATTTTGCATTTGGTTGAATTGTGAACGAAATTTGCTTGCGAATAAGGCCCCATTCCTTTTTCGATTTTTCTAAAAAGTAAAGCTTTAAAGTAAAGCAGACCGTATTAAATTCTTTGTTTTTTTTTTTTGTTTTATTAACAATATAGGTAGGTAATACAAAATAATATAGGCGGGTTAAATGATTTATTAAAAATAGAGCAAAACTTTAGTTTCAATAAGAATTATCAAAATATGTTCTACAAAATCTGGAATCTTTCAAGCGCTGGAGATATCACTAAAGCCGGTATAGCGATCGTGACTGCAATTTACAGGTCTTTTTGTGGCAGCAATCGCGTCCACTTTAATATTTATTTAACATCAAATGGAGACCCATCATACGGCGTGATAATTTAAAAAAAATTGTCTCATTTATATTTATTCAAGCGTAATCGCGGTTTCTTTTCAACATGCATTCCATACAAGGTCAATACCTACAGCTCTCAATAAAACAATTGAATTCAACTAAGAGAAATTTTAAATTTATTAAATTATATCTTAAAATAGTTTAAGGTGTTAAATTGCATAGTAAAACCCGTATGCTATAAATGAGTAGGCGAGTACTTATAGGATAAAGTTAATATGCATACAACTACAGGCATAGACGTGATGTCAAGGCTTACTACTGAATAAAATATTCACTGTGTCGAATAAACAATTAGGTAATGCGAGGTTATTGTCAAGTATGTTTCCTTATAACGCCTAGAGAACTGTTTCTTTATCATGACGTAATATTGTTATTGTTTCTTTATAGTTGCTCATATGACCACTTTTCATTCTTTATTAAGCTAGAGTGCGGTCTAACGTTTGTAAGTAACAGTTCTCACCATTGAATCGGCTTGAGGAGACAATTGCATTCAGAACAGACTGGCAGTACTATGTGCCACGTAAAATTAAAATGTGGTTTGTTTGCAACGTACTGTAGAATATTTATATATTTCTAAGTCGTTTTGAATAACTTTTATCAGATTACAATCTCTTTTAGGCAACCTTTCATATCGTAATACATTATAATATATTACTTACTAGACATGTATTTCAGGATAGGTTGGTATCGTAACCCATATATTATAGGTATCTGTACTGTCATTACTATAGAAAATATAATTTAGAATAGTTGCTGCTTACCATCGCACCAAATGTCGGATTAAAATAATAAAAATTAAACGCAATTGTAAGTAGGGATGACAAGAGGAGTGCGCCTTGTCAGTTTGAGCAGTGCACAGTCTCCTCAGGCCGGCTTAGTGGAAGCGACTGTTACACGCGGACATATGTCTGTGGTAAGAGTTGCCCCTGCTCATGGACCACGCTCTAGCTTAACATCAGGCGGAGTGCGGGCATATGCTGAGCTAATATAAAAAAGTAAACTATTTATCCATTAATAATCTTTGATAATATAATCCATAATAACCTTTAGAAGAAAAGAAACTTAAACAAACTGTGAAAAAATGGTATTTACAATTTAAATATAATTATGTTAACAATCTGTGATTTATTGGCTTTGTTATAGTCTTGTATGTGGTTATGTTATGAAAGGAACGTTGAAAGATTTATCACGCAATAAAATAATAACAAATTATTAAGTAAAGTAATAAAAACGTATTGTTAAATAAATTAGTGAGATTTACAGTTCAAGAAAATCATTATAAATAACTTCTGGTTTTTCTTTAATATTTTAAACGATGTTGTAATACTCGAGTATTATCAGTTCACATGTGTACGTATGATATGAAATGAAAAGTTGGGTGCAGTTTCCTTCTGAACCGAAGTAGGTTAAAGTAATTCCAAAGCGGGTCAACAATCCACTTATCAGATTAAACTAAGTGTAAGAAATATTCTCCGTCGACAAACATATTTTCAGCTGTTTCAACCTACCTGACAATAAATAACACTAAAGAAAGGTTATTTTTAGACTATTACGTTATTAAAATTCAATATTTTAATTTTGTACTTAGTCCAGTGTCTAACTAACGTTACATTATTTATTTTTATATCTATGCGATATCTCATCTTTATTAAATAAATTATTTGTAACTAATTTGAATTACTTATCTTACTATTTATATATTGATTATTATTATTCATCCTCGCTACGATCACGATGGCTGTAAGCTTTTGAATCGTCGGATTAAAAATAATCAAAATAAAGGCGGTATTAAGCCGTATAAATCCTATTAAATTAATTAAAACTTGTTCGCGAATAACTTACGATATCTTGTAATAATGAACTACTACAATAAAGAAATTCAGCAAGTCAAAATCGCCTACGCTATGCCTGCTTTATGAGAACAGTGTGCACCATCTGGCGAGCCTGTTATTTATATATAATGTAGTGAGTACTAAAATATCAATCTGTTCTTGTGTTGTTTGATTTGTGTTTGGTTAGTAATATTATGTACAATTTTAATTAATATTTGTATTAGCAAAGTTGAGGTTGACCACAGAGTAAAAATATTAAATAAAATAACCCGCTAAATATCTTCATGAATCTTATAAATGGGTATAATGGGGTTTACTATAATTTTCACTTTTAGCATCAAATTGTAATGACCATTCAATTTTATCTAAACACGATGCTTAAGTAGCGTGATTTTAGACAGTAATAGTTGATGTATTTTATTTGAAGTTCTAGTAACATGTTCGTTATGTCTAGTTTATCATATGGATCAAGTTTTTCTGTCTATGCGAGATAATTGTCTTGCGCATTATAATAAATAAATATAACAAATGCAAACACTCTTGGTTATATAATGGAATAAACCATAATTTAACAACAATATTGGTCGTAACATTAAAAAAAACTTTTTAGTTTTTAATTGGTTTCTTTCCACATAATGATCTCAGACTAAATGTAACATACACGATGTTTTAGGTACTCATATAAGTAACGTTATTTTTACAATTGATCAGCATCACTATTATAATGTTCAACGTGGGGGTTAAATGAAACATTTTAATTAATCGGGTAAGCACCGGGTACGTCCGTCAAATGTTTCATATAACAATATTAATGTATTTAAAGTTTCTAATTGTCACTGAGGTAATGTTAAAAAGACGTTCGGGACACACTTGAATTTTGTTCAAAATAGATGTATTAGAATGCCAAGCGAATTTGGCATTAAGGTAAGTTAATAAACTGTACGTAATTTTATTATTATAATATTGTAATACATTTATAAGTTTATTACTACTAGATCTTTTTTATCGCGTGAACCATGACGTCATTAGCGCAATTTAGCTTGTTTAGTTTAGCTATAGTAGCCTCAAGTGGTTATTTACCTTGTCATACTTTGAAAATGTTCGAAGTCAATATATCAATTGTATATGGTATAGTAACATATATATATATATATATATTCATTCTATTTTAATACAAAATTTATATATTTAATTATGAGCTCAGCGGCGCGTGGTTAACGTGCTTGTCCGATGACCCAGAGTATCAATATTCATTGATGTTATTATTTTAATAAGGTAAATAGTTTTTTTTTAAATGCATATATATCTATTTATTGTTTTAAATTTGATTACAGTCAATTATTACTAATTGATATATTTATAATAAATTATTATCTTTAAAATGCTATTGTGACAAAAATTTAGTTACAGGCGTATCTTCACCATATCTTTCAAGTGGAGTTTTAAACATCATAAGAGTTCCACATGTCATACAATAAATAGTACATTTGACACAGATTTAAGTGGCCACTTGCTTTTAATCGCCTTAAATTACTAACGTCCTTATTCTTTATACTGTGAAAAATGATTACTAGGTAGGTACGTAGAAAAAAAACGCGACTTATACAGGATAATAAACGAAACGTCTTTATTATCTTCTAGTGATCGAGTAACGCATTGAATGATGCAAAAAGATATGCACATGCCCACCCTATATATACAGAATGGTAAATCAGCTGATCGATTTACGATTCAAGTGAATGACCTTTCGTTTCTCTTTTACTTTAGTTGTGGGCCACTCACAGCATTCATACAATCTCATATTTAAAATAAAACTTTTAATATCAATCACTTTTTATTTTATAATAAAGGTCCGAATTATATATTTTATATTTATTTCATAGAACAGAATCCTAAAACATTAATACATTTTTTTTTAATTTTCTTATATATACTTTTAAACTCAACTGCTTAGTCAAACTGTTTGTATTGTAGACGTTTATATATTATTTCTAATAGGTATATACAAATATGGCGTATTATTGTAATAATTTCATTATAAGAAGTGAGAGTTGATATTTAATATAAAATATAGGTAGTTACCACAGAAGGATGTTGTTCAACTTGAAACTTGCGACATTATTTGTCATTCTTAAATGCAGAAAATATTATGTAATATTAACTTACTAAGAATGTGTTGAATATAAAACATGTTGCGTATCATAAACCTCACTTTTGAGACACGAATTAAAATTTAAATATTTTAGTATTTTATTTATTTAATTAAAAAGCCGCTAAAACTAGATACAATACATTATACGCACACAGTAAGGTCACCATTTTAATACATCTACCTAATTGTCTAATTTTGCTATAATAAAATAAATAAATAAATATAGACATAAAAATTAACAGCAAATATTTGAAACTATGATAACGCAGAATTGCAACATTATAACTTTCCTATTAATTACACTCGTCCAATGGATGGATTCGATCTCCGCCTGCCTTGACAATAAATAGAATGAAAATAACTTCAAAGCAATTTATCAAACATCTTCCATTCAACCTCTTTTTCAATAAATTAACCTTTTATTAAATATTAAAGCCTTAATTAAATATTCAGTGTATTTCTCCCAGATAAACAATTTTAGATATTTGATTTTCGCGACATTCATTTCACATTTATTCCGAACTAAATATATTCGTATTAATTAAAAGGCAGAAATACGCGCGATTTGCTCAACATATTAAATTATTGCAATTGATATTTAAGGGAAGCTCAATAACTAATTTAAAAAATAGCAAAAGATTATGGAAAGTTGTTATCGATCGCCAATAAAATTAATTATGTTTTATTGTATTATTATAAGATCAATCGTACTAATTGATAATTGCTGGACATTTAAGCTCAGATTACAACATTAATTTATCTTTAATATCCAGATTTTATGAGAAACCGATTTCATATTATTGTATTATACTACACATATTATTATAATATCTAAAGACAAAGGCCTTTACGTAATACATAAATTGTAATTTATATTATTTAAAATTAATCTATGTATTTGTATAACTCACCACATGTTTTGCGTTTAATAATAGTTGAGACGTCATATTGTTTCTTAATTAGAAATAATTTTAAAAACTATGACCATATAAATGAATTTAATATATTATATAATATGTATCTCTCATAACTAACTACTGCGTATTTACTTGCACATCTCAATAGTTTTAAACCTTGTTCTCTTATCAGATAACACATATCATTACCAGCCTTAATTGCTTATAGTTAATTACATGTTTCATAAAGACTTCTACTCGTTTCAGTATACTTCAGTATGTTGAAGTAAATTATTCTAAAAATATCGTAAAAAAAATGCGCTATTAATTTTTTGTTGTTATTAATACTTGACTGAATAATGGTATGTTTAGAATCGCTATGAGATTAATATCTAAATTGTACGTCTAGTTCACGTGATCTAATCACAGTCGTAATAAAAAAAACTATAGAATATATTTTACCATTTGGTATTTTATCCTCATCGTTTGACTCATATAGAAATACACATGTAGTTTGTTTCATGTTATATTATAGTTTAGCAGAAATAACTAAGTAACTAGGTAAGCTAATTATAATTATTAAATAAATTTTGAACTAGAGTTACTAATAAACTTTATCTTTTTTTAAAATAAATTTATATCTACGCCATTTACGTACACTTCCTAAATCAATCTCTTTATAAAAACATTATCTTATATTTTATTTGACGGGGAGAAGATAATATAATATTTGATAGGTGTCGGTGTTGATATAGTAGATGATTTATCTTTAATCTGTGATCTATTGATATTGTATATTAGATAAAACAATAAATATATGCTATTCGAAAACGACCGAAAATATACACAGATAACAATCACATTTTATTGAAAGATTAGGAATACAAACCCTATCAATTTTAACAGGAACGTTCAAAACCACCATGTTCACTAAAATTCAATAACTATTAAAAAGAAAATCACAAAATGTTAATTAATGATATCGCGGTATTTTAATTATAGGAAAGTCTCGTATATCGATACGAGCGTTAAGACGTTAAGAGCGTAATAGCGTCGCCGCCAGCGCCATTCGCGCATCACTGACTTGTTAGGTTCTGAATGTAACTGACTGCCGAGTACACGCCGATAGTGAAAGAGCCGTAACATCAATTTGCTTGGTATGATGCAATTCGTGTTGGACGCTTGAATCACTTTGTGAAAGGACAAACTGACACTACTATACTATACTAAACATTACACCTAATATTACGGATGTTGATATATTTGCCCCCCAAACACATCTAAAATACTGAACCTATTTAGTTGACGATCGACAATTGGTACTGATTTTTTTTTATAAACGCAATAATATTATGCACGTTTAATGAATTTGGGGCACTGATTATTTGATAGAAGCACCGGATATCCGTTTAACAGAATATTTCGTACGGCTTATTTATGGCCGCATATCTATTATGTTATTGTTTTGCGGTTGTCAGTATAAAATCTAAAAAAAAAGTTAGCTGGTTGCGTACAAATTTATGTACAACATATATGTTTAAACAAATTTATACATATATAATGTTATAAAACCATTGATTATCAATAGAGGGATCAATTTTGTTTATTCAGTCAAAAATGTCATTTCTCCCACTAAAAAAACATTAATTACCAATCAATGCTTCGGAATAGATGTATCGTACACACTCACTTGTGTACAACTTTCAAGCAAAGTTTTACTTTAGCTTATGCGTGTAAATACAACTATTTATTTGTAAGCAAACTTTTTAAAATCATTGTTTTGGTAGTTAACAATTTTTTGTTTTTATCATCAAGATTGTTATCTTTGTTTAATAACATAATCTCTCATAATCTTAATAACTTAATTAAAAGATAATCTTAAATAAACTAATTAATTATTAACAAATTCATTTGTTTGTAACTTAATTATCAGTACTATTATTTTATTGCCAAAATAAAAAAAGTAACCGGTCAAAGTTTGCCCGCTTATTCCAGCATACATTTTAGTAACCTTGGACACTTATACCTCTAAATTTTAAGCTGAGTGTTAAGGATTGTGAACTCGGCCAGATCCAGGAGAGCCTACTGCCCTCGAATTTACTAGTGTTCATGACGTTGAATAGCAAATGCATAATCTTGGCACTGATATAAGACTGGCACTGGGCCCTAGGGGAAATTTGCACTTCAAAAAATATACCACTTCATTTAACCAAGTGGTATACTGACTCGTGGAAACAATGCGGTAGATGAACTGGGAAGAAAGAGCTATGCGATGAACCCTGACTGTTGATGAATCAGACCTTATAAGTTGATTCAGTCAAAAAACAAGTTGGTAACACAAACATGTTCGACTTACTAAACTCTGGATTACAGAAAGGGCTACGAATTCATCCCCATCCAGAGAGGCGGGATGTTTTTTCAATTTCAACCGAACTAAACTCCGTATAGTCATTGGTATGAGTCAACGCTATACAATTATTTATATGCTAGAAATGTCTCGCAGCAGCTTAGCATAGGCACTACAGAGTTTCTCCGTCAACATACTATCGGGAACGTATAACGAGTTTTCCGTTCTTCCTCAGCGTGTACGGTTGAAGTGAAATTTGAACGATGCTTGCAACTTTTTACATCATTATTTAACCAAAAATAAAGTAATAAATCTTATATTTACGATGATTGGCAAGCTGTATTATAATGAAAAAAAAACACCCTAATTTATGAAGTATTATTGACATTTTTGTAAACTTTAATAGTTTTGTATTGTAATATACAATGTTAATGTGTTTTAACAAACAAACGTATACGTACCGCATTATTGTACTCGACATCACATTCCGATGGCTCCTTTGATACAACGGAGTCTGCAATCAATTAATTAAATGTATTACAAATTTCTAGTTTGATTTCTAAGAATTATAATTTACGATATATGTACACAGTTATCTTATTTGCGACATATAAATATATTGCAAATTATGGTAAATTAATAATACTGACTATCCACAGAAATGTGATCCATAGACACGGATCTCTTCTGCACTCCATCTTCCTTACTCGTATTCCCCATAGTTTCAACAAATAAATTTAACTGTGTCAAATTCACTGTGAAACAATATGCACGTGTGACGATTTCCTTGAGCGATACAACTTTAATGAACTGAATACTATGTGAATTTACCACATCTCCTTATCAACTAGATATTGACGTATTGACAGGTCATTGTAGATATCTAAGATGTTGATACGAATTATTCTTTTAATGTTCCTAAGTTACATAACTTGCGAAATTAGAAATTCTTCAAAAATAACCAAAGGGAATTTAAAAAAAATTAAACTATGATAATTTAAGAGAATAATTTATTTAATACTAATTTCATTTTATATATAATATTATCCACAAGTTTTACTGCAATAACAACAGTCGCACGTCGGTAGACATTGAGCCGTTCCCGTATCCGTAATTGGTATATGCTTTGCTTGATATCCTGTCGGCGTGATAAATTGATATTCAAATTTAGATTTTCTTCCAGGCATTTCAACAGTTTTTCCTATCCTAACTTTGATGATTTGTGATGGAAAATCGTACACGACACCTGAATAACCATCTGGTTTCTTTATATCAGGATCTTCACGTTCAATATCCCCAACACCATTAGAATTAAAATTGAAATGTGTTTTTTGCTTATGTCCATTTGAACACGAATCAGCGGGTAATTGAAATATTATCTTGTTACCAGGTGGACAGCAATCTGTGAAGTCAAATAATTCAATAATAATAACAAAAATAAATTACATTCAAATCTGCTCAACACAAAAGAAAATTATACCTCTTGAACTGAGACCTGGTTTACTTTTTACTTCGCTTTCACCTCCCGGACAAACACATGGACCTTCTTGATCTTCACACGGCATGCTGTTAAATGGATCCTTAACAGGGGGGCATATTGTTCCAAGTCCTGTATCACAGACACACGGAACAGTGTCCTTTTTCATAATGTTAGATTCACCGCTTTGAGCTCCCTTGCCTAACATATTAACATTATCCTGACCGCCTTGAAATTTTGTAATAATGTTTTTCCCGAAGCAAGTAATACGTAAGAACATTGGTATCTCACCAACTTGCATACCATTTGCATCAGTTATTGTGAAGGAGTCTTTGAGTGCTTGATAGCTACATGTACTTGGATTTTCCAAGTAATTCTTCCTCGCTTGGACAAATTCTTTTGTCATATCAATGATAGATTCTCCAATCACTACACACGAAGGTAGACAGCCGCAAGGTAAACTTTTTACAACAACTACTTTAACCTGACATTTAGACATTGCTTGCATGATTGCGACTTCATTTAACATGAACAAGCAGGACTTTCCTCTATTGAAATGTTGTATATATGGATTATTGTTGTTTTGATCGGATAAACTTTCATATATTTCTATAGTATCCATACCTGACAAACTAATCTTTATGCATGTTCTAAAATTTTTATCAGTTATACAAGGGTGGTCCTTAAATATAATTTTAGTTACTAAGACTTCGAAAAGGAAAAGACTTTTTTGATCCTTCGCAAAAGATAAAATTGAACTTTTAGATGGCATTTTGCTATTTTTTCTTTTAATCCCAAATAATAGATAATACTAAAAATTTTAATTATTTTGACAGTTATGACGATTACATTGTTTTCTTTTTAAATTTCAACATTGTATAAAGCCGTATGCCTAATATTTTTTTAGGAATACTCAAATAATCGATTAAACAATCTAATGATGATGTTGAACATCAATGTTGAATATCAATTTTTAAAATATAGCTCTCAATATACCGTAGCTTTTCTTTTACTTTAGAGACTGCTTATCATATTCAGTGTATCAGAAACCTATTCTACCTACATCTCAGTAACTCAGTTTAAATATAATTGGACATATGGTTCTGCAATATAACATCATCAGGATTTGTTTCACTTAGTACTTTATGATCTTATTTGTTGATTATTATAATATATTGATTATACGTGCAATAATTGATATAATTTTACTGTCTTGCGATAATCAGTGTGTCTCTTTGTAAGAACCGAAGTTGAAATTGATCAGTATATTTGTTGTTTGGTAGATAATCAAAATTAATACGTATTCTGACATCGTGTAATAAATATTTTTATCAATAATAATTGTTTAAATTTACAACGCAGCCTTGACTACAAATATTATGATTAATTTCCTAATATCGCTCATGCTCAAGCTTTATATCCATATTTGAACGCAATTCAATATATAAAGTAAAGATTTCATAGACACCTAATTTTATGTTATTTCTAGTTAAGTTTTAAATTTAAGTCTTATAGCTTATAACATAAAAGCGGCTCATGACAGGTTAAATGAAAGTCTTATTTCAGTTTAAATTGACTTTCCCTGGATGGAATTGATATACCGATATATATATTTACCTATAAGAAAACAAACTTTATTATATATACAATTATTTATTTTTTTATTGACAATATTCATAAATTCATTTAGAAAATTTTCTCAAAATAACATTGTACTTTTTAGAGGGATAATGTTTATTGTACCAATTACAAGCTTCATTCCTAAATGTTGCTCCGACCCTGTAACACGTACACAATTATTTTTTAATCAACTTTTCAATAAGCAATGTTTGTCGTAAAGTCTAGCCTAAAAGAAATCGTATTCATTGAACAGAAAAGCATAAAAACTATTTATTATAAATTAACTATTTGAGCATGACATTAAATAGCATTGACCTAATAAATGATTAAAGTAAATATAAAAAAGAATGCAAGCCATTTAATACCTACAGTACAGTAAATACATATATGATGTGGCGATAATATATTAAAATGCTAATAATACGGCATACTATACTATGACAGAACAATGAGCAAATTGAGTAATAGTTTATTACAACATACTGATGCATCATAGAGTTTTGTATTTCATCCGTTGTTAGGGAGGCAGTAAAATTTGGATAATCACGCCATCTAAGCTGTCCAGTATCGATTGAGGTCATCAACTCCCTTTGCTTTTGAGAATCTGCCACTTTCTTAGGCTTCGAGCAGTCTATGTAGCATTCAGGAGGCAGATTTTTCTGATCGATAATAATTAGTATTTTAGTAAAGTCATACAATCTAAACGACTCAACCAATTGGGATGATGTTATGTACACGGGTTGAAATGTATCAATATGTAGTGCGATGTTGAAAGGAGCCATTAAAGTATCCATAATACAGGTATGTACAGTCATGAAATTTCTTAAAAAAATAAATTACAGTTAAAGGAACAATTGCTGTCAATAGTGTCGTCTTGAAATTATAATTTATCAAAACCGTAATTTTAGAATACAAAATTAATATATAATATTATTTTTTAGTATAATTGATATTAGACGTTATGTTATACACTAATGAAGACTTTTAAAACTAATTCGACGTATTTTTCAACAATTAAATATATCACATGACTATTGTTAGAAGTCAAATCATAGCGTGCCAGTACAATAAAGCGTTTCATTTAAAATAACCTTTACCTACCTACACAAAACACTAATATAAAAAATAACGGCCTTTGTTATATAGAGGCCCTGGATCCTGGGTATGATATTATTTTTAAAAAGTAGATATCTGTTTCGGGCCTAAGTGTTATATATTTGCGTTGTCGTGTCATGTACTACAGTTTGGGCACGTGCATATAAAGATTTATAGGCCGTTTAATTTTCTTAAGTCTCCCTAATGTAACATTAAAAAACAAAAAGTAGATATTAACAACATTTAAATGAATAAAGTACTTGTTTATCGGACTTGTCACAGGCGCGTGATCTTCTATATTGTACACATTCCAATTCATATTGGTAAGACCGAGGAAATATTGCTTGGGTATCTGTAAACGGTAAATATTTTATTCGACTACTTATTAAGATATAACTTTAACATTTCTTAAATTTATGATGTATAGAGCTTCTAATATGCAAAATACATTTACCTTTTAAGCATAGCATAGACGTGAGAATGTGCCTAATTTAGTGCTTTGTCAACGTAATGGCTATTGTATTGTTCAAAGCATTACTAAGCTTACTACTAATTAAAATTGAATACTGACAAAATTGCCACTAAAATTATAAGTAATATAAGTACTTGGTTTTACTTTGACAGTCTTCATTCCACATTTATTATACATATCATGTAAGTAATAGGCATTAGCTCCAGGTTTGCTAACCCAGAAAGCCTTATCCCTTTTCATTAAGCGATCGATTACTTTTTCTGGTAGTTCTCGCACAGAAGGCCTAATTAAAATGTACAATTAGAGGTGTAGATTGTATCAACTACTTAATATACTACTCGGCCATTTTACTGTGCATTTGCGTGAAATGGGTTACTCTTTAATTTTAAAAACTATATTTTTGTAAATAACCACCGACGACCTGGTACTGTTGGCATTGAGTCCAGGTGAAGTTGATGGAACGACAAATAATAGACCGAACAAACTTACAGCGTCCGATAGCCTGTATGTGTCAACCTTACGCAGCAGTGGACATAAGTAACTGAATTTTGGATGGAATTGAAATAATAATAATAAATTAATTAAAATATCACTTCATTTTAATATTTCTTACTTCATATTTTAAGAACAGAAATGATATAAATCCAGCATGTGGCAGCTTTTAGCCTGACGGCAAAGTAGAGACACCTTGCTACAGTGTAATAAATGTTTGCAAGCAAAAGATATACATGAGCTGAGACAAGTTGATTAATAGTTTATACTCCTTACAAACTAGGTCACTTACAAACGCGAAAGCAGTGGCACTACCTCAGGACAGCAGACTAGACTAACAACCACTATAAGTATGCACAGCACACCATACTTAATAACTGATATTAATACCTGATTGGAACTTCTACTAAAGCTCTTGTTACCGGTTGTAAATATTTGCCAATACAATACTGAGTCAAACATGGTGGTCTGTTCGGTATTAACTCTTCATGTGTTAATACAGTTAAAGGAATATTATCAATAACATAGCTAAAATAAAAACAGTAACTCCTTTTTTAATTTGATAGTTCTATAAGGTTAAAGAGAAACTATAAATTAGTACAATGCCTTATTAATAAAATAAATTGTGTTCAATCAAGCAAAGTCCACCCTACATTCGAAAATACATTACTACTTATACTACAGAAACATTCGCAAATTTGAACCTCCTCTCTCCATACACAACTGTAGAAATCAGTTTAACCCCTTGCGAATACTGAGTTTTCTTCTCAGACATCTAATACTATACATAGACATATACGGGTTATAAATCCTATCGCTAGGGTATTTAGGTTTTAAATAGATATTTACTTATAGGGGTCATAATCGCCAAACTTTAAAACATTGCTTCTGGGTTCAGTAGGATGTGTATTTTTTGCCATTTAAACGCTGATTGTAGCAATTTTTAGTAAAATAAGAACATTATATATTCGTCAAAACAACAATTTTATTATTAATTTATGACATTTTTGTTTTTTATAACCCGAAAAACAATATTCAAACATCAAAACTAAATAGAGATATAGAATTTACCATACATATTTACATTATTTGTATATTACATAATCAAAAATAGTAAATCCAGCAAATCGAATCAACACAAACAAATCTGCAATTTAATGTTTTGCAGCGCCATCTAGTAAAATATGTACATAACTTTATGAAAGCGTGGCATTTCAGTCATCATATTGGTTCTCACAGTCAACTGAAATAATTATCGGCGTGATACATTTTTTTAATTTAAAACCACCAGAACGCAGCAACTTCGCTGTCCAATCGCGCGAAATAAGTAGATCGTTTCCTTTTACGTCAGTCTTAATATTAATGGACTTACATATCCTTTCTTTGGGGAACATAGTCATTGACATGAGGTAACCATCTGGTCGAAAAAGATATTCTAATGCTGCTTTTTAGAAAAAGTGTAGTAATCTCGATATAGTGATGACTGGTATGATTATCATACACTTACGTAGAAAGGGTTGATAAAAAAATTATAGATTATTATATACAATATATTAAATCAGTACGATCAGAGTTAAGACGAATATGTTCTAGGTTTTCAATATTAATTTTCTTTTTTGTTTATGGTATCATGTGAAAATTTTATTGCTTAAAAATCAACCAAGTGCTTTTGAGTTATATCTCCCACTTTAAGAGTTTCCCAGTTTACCAGTCTCTCAAATAAATCAAATCAATTGGGTCTAATATAAAAAAATTAAATTTGTTTTTGTTAGACAAAAATTTTATTTCTTTAAAATCGCTCACTTTCTTCAGAATTCTGTTGGTCCCCTTAAAAGCTCTATCAATTTCTCGAAGAAATCAAATCGCTTAGAGCTAAAATAAACAAGTTATATAGTAGCTCCTCGAATTTTATAATCGTGAAGTCAGCTCCCAAATTTTAATTTGTAGTTTGACCCGTTTAATCAACGACACTATATATTATTTTAATAAAGAACTCTAGAATTCTTAGGGGAGCTACTAGAACCCCAATTAGTTTTTTTTAAACTTTCGAAATGGGAGCTAACCTCACACATTAGAAAAGGCTTCTTTTTAAAGAACCGCACATTGTACATATCTATAAATAAAACAAACACTACCTTGTCATCATTTATTCAAAAAATTTAAAAAATAGGTACGAATTACAATTTTTGAACCTAATATATGTATTCGAACCATATTCAGCTCATCTCTAATGTTAAAACATTTTAATGAAGAATCACGCTTAAACCTAACGTTTACATTATACTAATTAAGTACATTTGAACATATGAAAAATTAAATACTTCAAAAATATAATAACCCCAAATATTAATAAAGTAAAAAATCAATAATAAAAATTTAAATATAGGAAATTGGAAAGCTAAATTTTTAATTCTCGAGTCTCCTTTTTTCATTTGGGTCAGTAAGATCGGATAAGGTCGTGGCAACCTTCTCTTTTATATACAAGTACCCAGCAATATTGTCAATAGACAATATGCTCCAAAATTTTTGTATATCTTCTTGTGTGATGCACAATAGCGGTGGTTGTGTTGTAGGAGGTTTAGGGGCAATAGTTGATGAACAATTTTCTAGACAATACTCAACATAATCTGGAATATCTTTGAGATCAATGCCAGCAGATTCAAGTTTTCGGATTTCATTGTATGTTGGTGTCAGCGCATTCTCAAGTGCATAAAAATCAGGCAACTGGTAGCTTTTCTGGAATACACATAAACACACTTTAATACATATAAATAGATCTTTTGATATTATACTATAATAGTCTGAAAAAATGAACGTATGCGAAATATAAAAGCATTTTGAAATGTTACTTCTATCATGTATTTCTCATAGCCATCAAATCAAAATAGAGTTAAATAACCTAATTTATGGGTGAAGTTGTTTGAGGTTAAACATCAAATCAAATAAAATTTCTTATAATAAACCTACACTATCAATTCAGGCATTCCTCATTGTGACAAGTGAGCTTGTTGTTTATAATCAAGAAAGCTAAAAGAAACTTAATATAGATTTCCCAAAAAGATAATTAAATTTAAATATTTAAGTGTTATTATACCTGCTTCAGTTTGTCTCTTTCATGGTCAACTTTCCCCAAGTCTTTCAGTTGCCAGTTGATACATGCATGTTTGCCTGACTTCCCAGTATAAAGCAGCACTACTCGGAACACACCGGTCGTCTCTTCCAAATGAATTAAATTAGCCTTGATGCTTTCCTTTTCTACCATATGATACAACAAAGAAACAATTTCCGTTTCCCACGTTTTACAGTCATACTTGGGTTTTATGCCGCTCAAACGAGCCCTGATCGCTTGTATAGGCAGCTTTCCCCATTCTGAGAGCATGGGACGCAGTTGCCATATTGGTAACATGTCCACAGATCCATAGTCCACATGCAAAACCTGCACCATCAAATAAGTTTGTTAAATGACCTTAAAATACCAATATTGAACACATTAACTACTGTACAGTCTCACCTTGACGTGGACGAAATCTAAGACACGCACAATTTTGGAGCGATACCACGCACCTTCATAGATAGCACAGCAATAATATCCCTTGCAAACTGCCACAGAGGGTAGTCGTAGTGATGCACCCTCTCCATGGTCTTCATAGTATTGACTATAACAAGGTGTTGTTATTTAAATGAGTCACGAAGAGAGACACAAAAACTCACACAATACTCACTTAATTTCTGTCATTATCATATGCAGATGTCTGTTTTCATCACCAAGCTGGTGTAACCAAATATGAGATGGAGAGTATATCTCAACTACAAGTACTTCTATCTCACTTTGGTCATATATGTTTTTCAGATCTTGGGTCGGAATCTCCTCACCCAACTGCATGTATTTTTTGGGAATTATAACTTCTTTCTATAAGTACAAAAAAGTTTCAATTATATATAATATCCATAGCCTAACAATAACATGTTAGGTCCTTGATAAATTAGTAATCTGTTTTATAGATATAATACTGGAAAAATGTAAATGAGACACAACACTCATTGGATAGAAAGTGCAAATGTTATAAGGTTTTTATTGTTTATAATACTCACCATTTGCGGAATGTCACCAGTTAATTTGGCATCACTAGACCTATAAGTGAAAACAAAAATTAGTATATTCAAACCAGGTGTAAATGTGGACCATGGTTCGTTATTAGACGACTAGATTATTGTCAAAAGATGTTATCATATTTCACTCCTTGCGTTTTACTCATTGGTATATTTACTTCAATCTCATCATATACATACCGGTCACTTAAGGAAAATAAAACATTACTTAGTGAAAATACAACCTTTTATTTAAAAATATTAGGAAAACACACGCCTTGTTCGGAGGGATGCGCGATCGTAACTTGAAGATCGGCATCAGAACGGGGAATAATCACGCCATCCTTTTTGCATGTCAGTACGAAACATACTAAATATTTTGTAAGATAATTCTGTGAGCGGTATTGTGAACTGGCCGGAGTTACCCAGTCTTACTATAACGATTAAAAACAAACACTAGTTTAGGAAATAATATGATTTTTTAAATAAAATTGCATGACGAGGCGCTTCAAAGGACAGAGAAGCTTAAATACTTATCTTATATTGCTGCACGAAGCTTTCGAGTGCATCTTTCAGAAAAATTAAATAACTAAGTTATATATTAAAAAATAAAATAGGTTCCCCTAAGTGCCCCTATCACGACAGACAAATGTAAATTAAATGTTATTAAGCACTCATATATAAATATGTACTCGCAGCAGAAGAGGGTCTTCACTCTTCACCTGTAAATATAGCGGCTATTTTGACAAACTGACAAGTGCAAACAGATATCGACCACAGATTATAATGTAGTTACAACAGATTAAGGTAAACAAAAAGGCAAGTTTTCCTAAGTGAAATAAAGAAATAAAGCGATTTTTATTTTCGATTAAACAAAAATTGAACGTTTTTAATGGAGCACAAGTTTACAAAAATCATTCTAAAATAAAATTTAAAATATACATATATTTGTCAAAATACTTTTATTGTTTAATTAACGCCGATTAACGTCAAATAAGAACTAGTGCCAAATTAAATCAAATGATTTTATTCTTTTTTGCATGGAACCTTTTCATAGCTCAAACTGGCTTCAGAATTTATTTTTAAGATATAAAATGGGTTTGCTCTGTTTTACTCAACCATCGTCTACTAAACATAGTTCGGTCACTATCGTGTGCTTAAATCGCACTCAGACTATCCTGCTCTATGCGAAGAATATGACTACTTGTTTAAACGAGACGGCAATATAATATTATATTGATCTTAATTTTGTACCATTATAGTCTCCCGACATGGTTTCAGTGTTGCCCGATATATGACTTTACGATATTGATGCATTATATAGTTTTAAAAACTACTTATATACAATATTTTTGACAGTGTTCTACTTGCAGTTATTAATTTTCTTTTTGCAAATTTGCGCATGCAGTTAGTAGTTTTCCCCGTGGACTCGTGGGAACTTCTTATGTTGTTTATATTAGTGCTAAGTGATTAGAATTTATGTGTGGTGGCAAATAGAATAAACATGTTTAAAATCGTAATTTTGGCTATAGTCGTATGCACTGTTTCGGTATGTATTTTATATATAATACGGACAAATTAAGATATTACAAACAATGTATCTCATTGCTTATAATATAGAACTATCTAGTTTATGTAAATATTGCTCAGTTAATATATATGTCCTTCATTTGTTTGTCATCATTATAATCCACTTGTGTTTTCCAGGGACAATCGTACGACGACAAACGATGTCTTTGTGTGTGTCCCAGTCCAGCTGCAGTGTTGAACAATACAGGGGGCTCTGACCGCAGACCCTATGTTGCTAATGTTCCACCTAATAAATGGTAATTTACTACTTAGTGCTACATATTGAAAGTTTAATTCGGTCAAGCAAATTATTCAATTGAATCAAAGTAGTTAGTATATATGGTTCATAATAGAAGAAAAATATTAACAATAAGCTAAATAAAATGTCAATATTTTCTGAATCTTTGTATTAATATCCTAAATTAATATAAATTTAGCATCAGTTAATGTGTGATACTTAAAAATATCTGTTATAGTAATATGTGTTTCTTATAGCAATTGTGATGGAGTAATTTTGCCCCGTGTTGGTGCCGAGATTAAAGGCAGAGAACAGGAATTTTGTCCACGGTGCGATTGTAAATATGAAAGCCGCAATACTACAATAATCAAGGTAAGGTAAACCTGGGATGTATTTAATGATTTTGAGGTTATTAATGAGTGGTTGTAAATACATTAAAGAGTTCTACTCAATTCATTTTGCTATGATATTTGTAACATTGGCATCAACAAAAAATATAATATAGAATATCCCTAATATAAAGCTATTTTCCACAATTATTTTTATAATTTTAAATGTATACAGGTGGTTGTGATCATAGTGATTTGGGTGATAATGCTTCTGGTTGTCTACATGGGATTCCTTATCTGCCTGGATCCCCTCATCAATAGACGCGCTAAAGCATCATATCAAGAACATACCAATGAAGAGGTGAGTTGTATTCTATTTTATGTCTTGTCAACCTGGACAATGCATATTTGCTCCTCAAGTTCCTTACAAATATTTGACTCAGGTACCAGTTGTCTCAGCTCTTGAAATGTAACCACATATTAAAAAAATGAATATTATATATTTATATTGTGTCTCATAAATTTCATACTAAATAACTAATCTGGAGCTTAATATAATAATTTTATATCTTAGAGAATGTTAATACTGTTAAATATAATCACTTTGATTGATTTGATGTTGTATAATAAACATTTTTAATTAGTCACTGGCAGTCATAAAGCATTATAATTTACAATTGTAGGATGAATCATCTGTGGCTAGCACCAGTCAGTCAGGAGCTCCAAGAGGCACAGTTCTTAACCGTGTAACCCACCAGCAGGACAAATGGAAGCGCCAGGTTCGTGAACAACGACGCAACATCTACGATAGACACACTATGCTCAATTAACAGTCACTTTCTGAGGGTCAACTTGCCCCTATAGTTGATTGTGACTATGAAACATCAAGTTAAATTGTTTGCTTAATATTTCTCAAAGGAAAATATAAAATGGACATTTTGAAATGATAATGTGCTATGAGTTTAGTAGTTCCAGACTATTTTACATGTTACAATATGTATTTATATTTAATTTGTGTAGTATTATATTTATATAGGCATTTGGAAGAATATAGCTTGATATAATCTTTATGCATACAATATTAGATGTATATCTTCAGTTGTGAAATCAATAAAAATCGATATCCACTGGCTTCTATTTTCAAATTATTTTCAATCAATTTATATATTTTTTAAAAATAATCATTTGTTTTAAACAAAATCCAATAAATAATTACTGTAATAATTAATTATTTAGAATTTCTGCTTCCAGGAATAATTCTATACATTGCAACTGGTATCTTGTTATATAACATTATTCAGTTTAATCAATTCTCTGGGATTTTAATGGAATGTAATAATAACAAATAAACAAAAAATATATTAAAAATTCTGTAATAGAAATTAGATTCTAGTAAATAAATAGTTTCAAGATATATGTTAAAGAAAATAAATATGATATATCACATTATTTAAATCCACGCACTTTTGATTATATAGAATCAATTTATCTCTATATTAGGTATATGGTAAACGTTTCAATAGTTGTTATATATAGATATTTCCCAAACATCATTCATTTTCTGCTTATATAGGCTTAGGTCATATACTAAGAAAGTATGCCTATCCTATATTAATGGATGTAATGTTTAACAATTATGGGGGTTGGTCTTATTTATTCTAGGGTAAGCTTTACCATAATAATTAATTATATAGTTGTAATAATAGTATTATTAGTGTAATTTCAATAGTTTATTAATACATGTGTACTTGTAGAAGGTTTAATAAATGTATAATATTTATCTCAATATCATAGTTTTTATTGATGAATTCCTATACCAATACAAAAAAAACCTGAACAACATATGCACACTCACACAGATGCACGTGTACAGAAATCTCGGTTCAAGTCGGTCGAATAAGAATATGCGCGCGCATACATTTTTATGCGTATATCAGTACGTTTGTTAGTTTGACATATATTCTACTATTTATGTCAGATTTCTGTCTATACAATATTTTTATTAATACATGTTACTATTCTAATGCAAACTTACGATAAGAGTTTAGTTTCATGTCATGTAGGATCCAACTTTTTAATTATCAATCGAGAACTTTTAGATAACCTATTTCACTGCCTTGGTTTTTAAATATATTTCTAGAGGGGTGAGGCTGAGTTCGCTTTGGTTTAATTTTAGAACACGAGACCATAATGGGCGACTATTAACGAATATTTCAAATTATAATTCGTAATAGAAATTAAAACACGCAACTATATAAACATACATGTATAAATATTGATAACTCATTTAACACTAGGTTTACGGACGTTTTCTATATACCTACTTCTACTAAAACGCGTCAATTTGACGCATATCGTAGCGATAGGTATACCACATAGACATGTTCAGTAATTCAACACTTTTAAAGAAAATAGATTTCAATATATATTTCCCTCGATCAATGAATAAAAGTCATACAAAGAGATAAAATAAAAATTTAAACAGTTTTTGGCAATTTTCTGATAAAAGTCAAAATGCGTCAAATTGACGCGTCCCGTAAACCTAGTGTTAAAGCCTTTTTGTAGTTTACTATCGCATTTATTTTGATTATTTTAATGTTTAGTTCGATACCTTTGGAAACCTCGCCCAGATAATAGTTGTAAAACTTTTGAAACGGCGAATTAATCAAAATAAACATCATACTAAGCAGCATAAGGTATTTTAAGTTAGTTAAATCATGTTCGCAAATATCCTAAGACAACAGTAAATAATTATATCAATACTAATAGTACAATTTTGGATTTTATTAGATTTTACACCGGCGTATGTAACTTTCCTGCTCCTTTCCTTGCATATCTGTCGTCAAGTGGTATGGTACAATGATTACACCGGTTACAATGATTTGGCATTATCGGGGCTTTTGTGAATACCTAAATTATTAGGATTATTATACTAAAACTTCATATAAAACGGGCTTCATGTAAAATAAGTATATTTTTATTCGAATAATACAATAAAGGTAACTTCCCGACGATGCATTTTATCTTAAAATTATGATTAACTAGATTAGATAAAATATTTTACTTACATTTATTTTATTTTAATAATTTATTTTGACATTGACTGAATTCTAATCTTATGAGTTTCTTTTGATACGATAAAATCATTTCCTATAATCGTACATGTTTTTGAATAAGCATTATAAATATCCAGATGATCTAACTAACATATATGAAAGAATAACATTTGCTACAAATTACATTATAAATATATTCGATTAAATCAAGAAGATGACTACATTCTCAGGTGTTGAAGAGAAAAGTATTCGAAATTAGAAGATGTCTAAAATAGCGAATGGAACCTGTAGGTAGGTATATGTAATATGTATATATGCGGAAACTCGGTGACGAAACCCCTGAAAACATATATGTTTTGCCTTCTGATTATAACTACATGCTTGGTATGTCGCTATACAACTATTAAATACATTTCGATGTTTTCAATATATCCCTGTATATAGATAACTGATAGAAAAAAACATTTCAACTTTGTACGCAACGATATAAAAGATAATGGCACTGTAAAAGGTGAGCGATAAAAACAAAGATCCAAAAAAAGTATATTGAAATAAATTAGTGGTGCAGTACTTTATTGAATTATAATTGAGTATGGACACGCGAAACTAGTTTACAATTTGCAAGTTACTGAATACAATACTTAAATACAAAATCCTGTTATAGTAGATGGTCTTTACAGTGGCGGCCTTACCGATTGCGAGGCCCCGGGCGGCAGGTCTTTGCGAGGCCCCGGGCGGCAGGTCTTTGCGAGGCCCTTTGTCCTTCGTGAAAAGTATATGTGCGCGAAAGTAGTTCGGGTCGTTTGATTTATTGGATTTGTCATATTTGACGAGAAATGCTACAGTTATACAATTAAATAAAATTTCAGTTTTTACATGTTCATCAATATCACATTGTATATATTCTATATATCTATATTTTTTAAAATTTGCTTGGGTTGTTGGGCAATGCCCCTGCAAGAGCGAGGCCCCGGGCGATTGCCCCGTTCGCCACCCCCTAAGGCCGCCACTGGGTCTTTATATTATATTTGGGGTGAATTTTTCTCAGAGTTTGAGATGGTCAGTTTTGTTTTTTTGTTTAATCGTGTTACATGTGTGGTATACAATATCATTTTGTGGTGACGGTAAGAAAATAAAAGATTTGTAAAATTGATAATTTAATAACCACAAGTCATATTTTACACTATGCTACCTCATTACTAAGAATAATTGAATATGATAATAAATTATATAAATTGCAATTTGCATAGGAAAATATAATTATTTTTTGTTATTAAAAGTTTTATCTTATTATTTTTAGTCATATACATATTATGTATATGTATATGAATTACACACACAACGGTGAAACTATGCACTCGTGTTCCTATGTGGGTCATAGTTCCATATATGACTTAATTAGAGTAACTGATGCAAATTCATAAACACAATGCGTTTAATATAAACATTCATTTTATAGATTGTAAATGTGAAACAAGACAATTTATTAAATTATTTATTTTAAACAAAGTGCGACGTATTTATATTTTTATGTTAACTATATTGTTTTCACAAGACGTTTCGCTTAGAAAGTAAGTCCTCGTCCTGTATGAAAAAACGCAAGTATGCAGCACAGAAGTACTGGTCTCAGTTTCTCCTTAACTACATGTAAAACCAAACCAATAGAAGAAATTCTTTGGTACTTAGTTTAAGCTACACATAGGGTTTCAATTATTAATTACTCAGTAAACACTACAATTCTATACACATCGAGACTGAAACTGAGAGATACTAAGGACGCTGCAGAGCACGTTGCAACATTTAGAAAGACGGCATCCAATATAGGCAATGTGTTGATTGATGGCGACTACATCAATAATGAAGTTATTGGTCGAGGGAGAAGGAAGCTAAAGGCTTCTACTAACATTACTTATAAAAAAAGCGGGATGTCGATGGTACGCTACGTTCAAAGAGAAATTAGGATTGCTTTTAAGCAAACATGAAACTGCCCCGGATCAAATAACAGTAACTACACAGACTGATCCGTGTTGTAAACACGAAATATGTAAATAACAAGTAACTAAGTATTGGACAGTGGCTGTCCTTAACTGTCACTCAATTAATAGTCTCGTGAAAATCCGACGTAATTCATTGTTAATGTACCTATGTTTATGTTTAAATTAATTAATCTTGATGTGTGTACTCTTGATACCTAGTTTCGTTAGAGTGGTTTATTTAGAATTAATCATTCTTAAATAAACTCAGCTTTCATAAATAAAAATTTCGACAATCAAACTTTTCTATTTGTTTCGCATGACGTGAATTAAAAATGTAAACAACTTTTTCAAGTTAATCTTACAGGAGAATATCGTGCTAGCACTCATGGAAGGACACCTTGGACAACGATGCGGGGCCAATCCAACACGATATGACCTCCGTAGTTGATCAGGCGTCGCAGAGTGGTGAAGTGTGTCGTCGGCCGTGCTCGTGCGCACACGCATAACGCAAGATGAGCAGTGACGGCAAGCGGAAACTATCTTTCCTAGGCTTCGGAACACCGGTCAGTAACTTTTTATATTAATATTACTATAATTATTAAATACAATCCTTACTTTTCGATTAATAAATAATGTTTATTCGTGATTAATGAAATTGATTACATATTTTTCTTAGCGTAAGTTATTTAAAATTCCAAATAAGTTCAAGTCACGGTTTCTAAATTAAATAATATAAATTATAATGGGTTATAACTACAATGAATCTATTGATTTATTACCTATTGTACAAACTTATGAAAATATAATATTAAGAATTGAAGAATTATTTGCCATAATATTCATTTATACTGAAGCTGTGCAACTTCGTTCAAAAATGACAGATAATTTACACACACAATTTATTATAAATCAAATAAATATAATGAACACAATATATTTAAAAAAAAAACACCTAATTTTAGCATTCAAATAAGATTTCCACAATGTTTTGGCAACTTACCACATACAAATTTAGGGCATATAGTCGATGTATTTTATTATGTTACCTATAAAAAAATGTCATAGACTTAACGGTTAAGTTTGAATTTTCATGGCCTGACTGATAAAGCCACTGATTTACGAGTATTTTACACTAGATTCCCTTAAATAACATAGATATGTAGATGCTGTGCGCCTGAGCTTGCGTATATTTCACCATAATCTTTAGTAAATTAAAATTAATATAAAACTAAACTAATTTTTTTATAAATAATGTTTTTATTGAAAATCAGTTGTAATTAAAATCATATGTTACATGATCATATGACATAATTACTATTGATTTATAAATATATAAATCATTACCTGACCCACAGTAAAAGTACACATGAAGGCATTCCACATGTCAGGATAATAAATTCAGTAATATTTTCCGTTTGTAATATTTATATGTCATATTTTTACGCCCCTCAGCAGTGAAAGTTTCTATTATATCGCAAACTCAGGTTACAGGAAGACGTTAAATAAATATTATTCCGTGCGATTTCCTTATTACAAATATTTAATGTACTTTAATATTAATTTTAATAAGTAACAACTTTCAAGCGCATGACGTAGTAGCTATGTGTATTAAGATATCAATCATCCATGTGAATCCTATCTAATCGGTTATAAGTACTAACAAATTTGACAATCGCAAGTAGTAAGATAATACTGTCATAATGAGAGATACGATAGGTTAAGTGTTTGTGGCTTCCTTGTGAATAAAGAAAATCATTGGTCAGAGCCAAAACCATGGAATTCCTATTAATAATTCGCCGAATTTTTGAATGATTAGTCGTTTGTCCCCCAATAATGTCCAATTAGAAGCTGAATATTTCGCTGAAGCTTTGGCTTTATGAACATCTGGAGTATCTAATGATGCACCCTTAATGAATAGGTGTACATTCAAAAAGGTGTAGTAGGTACTTCAAGTAAATTTGACTGCCAATCATTTTCAAAAAGGAAACAAATGAACTGTGATAATGGAAGTTACTATTAACAAATAACAATAAAGTATATTGCTTTTTATTATAAGGTACGTAGTATTAAAAAAATCAATCAAATATATATGAGTAAAACTTCATTACAATACGAGTTTATAATTCACAACGGTATTTGGTTTTTATTATACTTATATTATTTGACGTCAACCAATCCAAAAATAAAGATCACGTGAAAAGATTAGATCTAAATTGAATTGATTGAAAAATATAAATTTAAATTATTTTTCCTAGGAATTTTCCAAACTATATTTGCTAGGAGTTTTTTCTCTATCGGAAATTGTATTATTTTGCCTTGAACTTGATTTACGCACAAAGATGTACAATCAATTGCAAAAATGTGTACAAAGTTTACTTATGCAAATGCATATCCTTAACACAATAGTAATATGTCTTCACCAAAATATTTAATAGATAAACGACTATTGCATATTTATTAATTATTAGGCAATATGTATTTTTGCGTTCGACTGTACATATGTTGCAGTGTTTATTGATGGTCAAGTGTAGAATCCAATCAATATCTATACAATAAGTCTCAATTATTTACGAAGCATTCATTGGTTACATAAAAACCACGTGTTACATCTTTTTACATGCTTTCCATTAAAATACATGAACCTCTTGGTTTAAAGTGATTAGATTTGATTATTTTCTTACATAATAATAGTCTATATCGGATTTCAATAAATTTGTTCAATGATTGTTTTTTGATAAGCGTTAATAAACGCGGAAATCGCTTTTCCTTCAAGGTTTGTTTTGCAGCTAACATAATCCTTAAAAATGTGTGTGTAACAATTTCGTATGTTAAAAGATAATGATTACATAAATAGGAAATATAACTGGATTTGAATTATCAAACAAAATTGGAATTTAATCTAAAAAAATACTTTTATATGGCTGGAAATAAACACTAATAAAATAATTATGTTTAACTTAAATAAATATTTTTAAAGAATAGACCCGGTTTAAAACATGTATGTATGATTTCTTTTACTATACATAGATGTGATTTAAGCGACTGCCTATACCAGTAAGAGCATAAGTGTGACTATATAATGTAGAATAATATATGTGTGTCATATATTTTTAAAGGAACCGACTACGGAAGAACCAGTGGCGTTAGATTCAGAGATGGAACGAGTTCTTTGGAAAGACCCACAACCAAATGCACCACCGCCGCCGCCACCGACGTCTCCTCCGCCTTTAGGTAGGTATTGCAATTAATATGATATG
The DNA here is from genome assembly GCA_028551675.1 of Tineola bisselliella. Classification (NCBI taxonomy): domain Eukaryota; kingdom Metazoa; phylum Arthropoda; class Insecta; order Lepidoptera; family Tineidae; genus Tineola; species Tineola bisselliella. Next base: position 130,924 of record JAPWLS010001203.1, on the reverse strand, counting down.
ACCGGAAAAGACAGACTTATCTCTATTAGTCTTATATACAATATGTACGTAACATGATGTTGTAAAATTATACAGTAGTGACTTTTATTTTTTATACTCCTTAGTTAGATATAGTACATCAGTAATACAAACACAATAAACTTATAAAGATAAAGATTTAAGATACAAACCTAGACAGTAAATAAAAATTAAATAAATAAAAAATAAAATGCCAAAGTAGCTTTAAAAATATATTATTATACATTTTATTTCCTTATTCTTGATTATGTTGATATTGTGCGGCGGAGAAGATACATGTGTTAGTCGCCCCTGAATATATCATACATGTTTATAACTAACAGCAGAAGCTTTTTTACGAATTTATAAATAATTTTATACTATTTAAATTATAGTGCTTTCGTAAATAATTACATAAAAGTTTTAATTAATGTAAAGGACTTCGCTTTTTTTTTATTATTTCGACGTTGAGAAAATTTTACAGCTATCGTGATTGCAGTGAGTCCGATAGTATACCGCAAATGTATTAGTATTATCTTTTGGAGTATTATCACTCGGTTTCGTCAATTTATATTATTTTAAAGAGTCGGATTACGACTCTAGCATAATTAGCAGATACTACCATAGTACAATACCTGATAATAAATTCACTAATTAACTAAAATCTATACATACATTACTAAAGGTGTGGTCTAATTTATAAAATACTTACCTATTATAAACAAAAGAAAATCTTATTGTTTCAAATTATGACAAAGTTGTTCTAATTTTAGAGTGACAATGATTAGTTATACGTCTAATACTGAATGTTGTTACCTTGTAATAATTATGATGATACCTGGGTTATTAGTATGAAGTATCAATTACTGGATATACCGATTGCATAATTAAAATGGATTGTACAGTAAGCGCTAATGAATATCACCTCTATAATGTAACTGCGATAGTTCACTTCTAGTTCAAGTATCTCTCTCATTAGTATATAGAAAATAATTTGTATTGCTATCTTAATGCCGAAAATATTCTTTAAATATAAATAATGACAGGTAAGACACCAATAATTCAGAAAAATTCAGTGTAAAGAAAAATAGTAATAAATAGTAATAATAGTAATATTACATCGTTGATGTAAAAAGTGTGTATAAATTACTAATATATCAATAAAGATGAAACAATTAAATTAGATAAATAAATTGTGACATTTCTAGATGGAGTAGAAGGAGGTTCACAAGGAAACGTTGAACAACAAGTAAGTAAACAGATCTTATTAAATTATGTACCTACAATGTATAAAGCAGCTTAACAGTGATTTTAATATTCTCAGCGACAGGAGGACAATCGAGTGCAATTCGGAGCCCAAGGCAGCCCTGAAGCACCTGCAAACAATTCTGAAGACAAAAACACGTAAGTTTATAAACATGATTTTTATACTGATTTAACGTTTATTATACGTAAGCCAATTTCACGTTCGGGCTTCATTTAGTATCTTTGTCTCCGAAAATAGTAAGATAATACTTCTAAATAGACTACCTAGTGCGCCCTTTTGAAAATATTGTATTTATAATAGGTTAATAAACGTTTATAAATAAATAATGGTTTCGACTGGAAATCGAACCCGATACTTCCGTGTAATGGTTTGGCATGCGTACTAACTGCGCTACTATATACTATATCTATACATTGTGAGCATATTGTTTAACTTCTATCACACTAATTTGAATATTATTGGTTGTTGCGCATAGTATTGGCTCATTCGTCTCCGCGCGGAAGTTTGAACCTGCGACGCAAATAGTAAATCTGGTGACATTGGCATTGTGAGGCAAAGTGCCATTGCTCACTGTCTGTGATGGAGCTTCAAAGCTACGTAGCCCATTTAATTTAATGTGAAATTGAAATTTTATAAAAACAAGGAATGAAATATATTTTGAATTAAGTTAGTTTAATGCGTGGTGTTAATGTAATGTTTTGTGAAGTGTGTCTAAACAGACCATAATGCCTGTAACGTATTCCCGTTCTTCGGAAGCCGCACAACGGAAGTAAGCAACATTTATATAAGTTTGGAATTTTACAAAACATATAAAACATAATCATTACAGAGAGTTATTACATAGTCGCGCTCCGCGTTTGTCTATTTGTACACGCTCATACACTGCTGTAGAAATTTTCATTTGGTTTTCACCAATAGATTCATTCACTACTATGGTTTAGGTGTTTAATTTATAAAAGTTTTGTACCTATATTATAAATTTGCCGAAGTATATTGGTAATTGGGAGTTATATATTAATGATGGAATATAACTTGAATTTAAGTTATTAGTAATCATAACTACTTTTCCAAAGTGGATAGAAAATGGCTGGGATAGTGAGAGTTAAGTTTTAATTTTGTTTTTTTATATATATCCAACGTCGCGGGTCGACAGCTAGTAAATTTTAAAATTATCTAATATTATATCATCTTGTGTTAAATTTTAAGCTCCGAGCGATTTTTATGTTCCATAAATATTTTTGTCAGACACGTTTATTAGAGTAATTTAATTATAATTATTATCATTTAAACATTTTATATTCGTTTACACGTGTGGTTTTTAAATATTTTTTTAAATAAATTTATAATGATGGTGGATTACTAATTTTGTACTAAAATAACAGATGAAATGCTACATAAATATTCAAGTGTGTCAACAGTTATTTTATAAGTGCCAATTGATTCTGTCTGTACCTGTGCCAATATTACAAATCTATAAACTTTCTTATACATAATATATTATTTATATAATCATAAAAATCTTTTCTATAATACTAGATGTAGAAAATTTATTCTCTCCGTTAATCCCAATTTGGCAACTAAGTGTTATATTTATTGTAAACAAGAGAGCTTTAATAAGAGGCAGACGGTTGACGTCGAATTTACTCGTGTACGTTAAAATTACAATATACGCCTTGTTTCCATTGTAACCTGGGGAAATTATGCCCACCCACATTGAATTACGATATATGTATAACGATTTTAAATACTGTAGACATAATAGACATGTGGTCAATAGAAGGTGCTTGGATACATTCCTGCTGTTTTATTACAAAAAAAACACGTTTCCCATTCTTATGAAAATGCACAATCTGCATATTGCTTTTATTAAAAAGAGATAGTTTTGCACAATAGGTTTCTTTGTTCGATAAATAATAACTTGTTCTTTGGGGTGATGTACAAAAACAGCACCTCCTGGAGTGTCAAGGCCAATTAGTGTGTTAATAATAGGTTACTAGTCATCTAGCTACGACCTGATGAAAATACGACAAGGTACAAGCAATTATTCTACTTTTACCTTTTTATATTACATTTCATTCCGGTAAACGCCCAATAACAGTAAAAATAGTCATATACTGAAATAAAATACAATAACTTCTGTCAGCAAAAAAGTTGTAGTATAATGGGAACGTGTGAGCAATTATTACATCACAGTCATTGTCAAGGTGACGGAAGTTGCCGACCCCGATTTATGGGACATACATAAATAGAAATCATATTGTAGCTCTGCCAAAGTAACAGTTCTCCCATATTACATGTCACAAGGCTTATGTCTGGATCACCTATTTATACAAATAAATGATTTCGTCTGTCGTCACTCGGTGACAAAAATAAATAAACGTGTTCAAGATGGCGGGATTTTAATTAAAAACACCTATGCCTAGCAAGTTCTCTTTAATGTCGTTTATATTTGATGGAAAATTAATAAAAGTCATAGTTTACATTTTATATTACATGCTAAAATTCGGGGCAGTGATTTAGTAATGTTTTATAAGTTAATACACTTAATGTGTCATCGTCGTGTCTTAATAAATAACTTGTTTTTCGAAGAGATAAAAATTTAATGGCTTAGTGTCTAAGTAAATCAACAAGCTTCTTTTTGTTTATGTTTACATGCGAAAACCTCCGTTAGATAATGTTATTTTTCTTTTTTTAATGTAAATAATTTTTATAATGTTTTGCACAGGCGTCACCTTCATGCTCAGAAGTCTCGCAAATTTTCTTTGCAAGAAGGTGGACTTCCTCCTAGAAGACCTTCTCGTGGTGACCCTAGCATCCCGCGACCCCAGGTACAACTTTATTAAATATGCGACGATGCATTGTTAAGAAAGTTTATTAAGTAATCTTAACAATGTATCGATAAATCTGAATATATTCCTTTTAAAACATCTATCACATTTTTAGCCTAATGGAATGGAGGAGAAGTCAGCCATACCACCCAACCAAAAACCACACGCGGTATTTGTACAACTGGACGAACTTTTGTCAAATGAAGGTGGAGAGGCTGAATGGAAGGAAACCGCTCGCTGGATCAAATATGAAGAAGATGTCGAAGAGGGTTCGGCTCGTTGGGGAAGGCCACATGTCGCCTCACTATCCTTCCACTCACTGCTTAATCTGCGACGATGTCTTGAAGCCGGAGTAGTGTTATTAGATTTGGATGAGCGTGATCTTCCCGGAATAGCATACAGGGTAGTCGAGAAAATGGTTACCGAGAAACTCATAGAGGAAGACGACAAGCCCGTTGTGATGAGGTCGCTGCTGCTGAGGCACAAACATGTTCAAGAAGATCGCGGTTTCCGTTTCAGTATCGGTGGGCGGAAGCACTCATCTTACACAAGTCTGCAGGTAATGGAAATACTATTCATTAACTATATTATTGTTATTGGTGTACTTGGTATTGTAATGTTGCTTCTTTGTTTTGCAATTATTGTGGGTATCTGCAGTCGTTGTGGGTGGAAGACGCGGCAGCTCGTGCTCGGTGCTCAATGTGCTCCACTACGGCCACTTGTCGGCGACATAGCGTTATATGTGTATGAAATCTATCCTTCCTTTATCTAACATATAATAAAATATAATGTTTACATTGGTAGAGAATTACCTAATAGTTTGTCAGGACATATCTATGCAAAGATAAAGAAGTGTTCATTTAACTTCCGGCTTCTTGTTCTTCTTTCTCTTTTTGTTGTAGCATTGTAATAATTCATTGTGAATGAAAAATTGTGATGCTAATCTCAGTTCAATCTAACAAAGCCTCAATTATTTATTGGAATATGAATCAGAATTAAAAACCTGTGTTTTGTATGATTTAGCCAACTTCATGTACCTCATATACTCTACTACGACAACATTCAAATAAACATAAATTTAGGAATATCATTCAAGACCGACATCTATAGAGAACCCCGTCTAAATTTCCATCACCATCAAAATAGATAGCACCACTTTCTCGTGACAAATATGTTGCTTATAATTTTTACTGTTAATTTACATGATATGTATTTGTGTACAAATGTTTTAATCTTTTTGAATTAATGCCTTATTAGTATGTATTTAACTAATTTAATAACTGTATGCGGCGTACTGTTGTGTCATTAAGTATTTTAAAATAACTTAATTGTGTTCGTGGATAACCTCATACATCACAACTTTATATTTAATTGTAGGTATATTGTTTTTTATATATAGAGTTTGCCCGATGGTCGTCGCCGCCGAAGCTCAGTATTGCCAGACAAGAATCTTGGTTCTTCGCGTTTAGACACAACAGATGCAGTAGCCACAACCATCGGTTCTCAAGAAGAGGTCCGAAAACAAAATGACGCCCTTATGCGACGTATTCCATATGGTGCAGAAGCTACTACCGTTCTCGTCGGCGCCGTGGGTTTTCTCGAACAACCTACCATCGCATTTGTTCGTCTCGCACAGAGTATTCAAATGCCATCTGTTACTGAAGTTCCAGTTCCAGTACGATTTATGTTCATTCTATTGGGCCCAAGCAATGCTGACTTGGACTATCATGAAGTGGGTCGCGCGATTTCAACACTCATGTCAAATCCTACGTTCCACGACATTGCGTACAAAGCCGATGATCGCCGCGATCTGCTCTCCGCTGTCAATGAGTTCCTCGATGACTCCATCGTCTTGCCACCGGGTGACTGGGAGAGTCAAGCTTTGTTACCCGTTGATGAACTTCGTGCTAAATCGGAAATGATTCGCCGCCGTAAAAAGTCTGCACTTGAAAAGAAAAGGGCTTCGGTTCCGACCGTAGTTCCTGACGAAAAGCAAGCCCTTCTTGCTGCAGAAGCTGGCGGAAAAGAACCGGATGAACCATTTGATCCACTTTCTCGTACAGGAAGACTATTCGGAGGTAAATTCATATCATAACCTGTTTACTTGAATAAATGTATAACCTAACAAAATTATGCATGTGCAGGTGTAATTCGCGATATTAAACGCCGCTATCCATGGTACTTGTCCGATTTTCGAGACGCACTGAACGGTCAATGTATTGCTGCGGCGATCTTCATGTATTTCGCTGCTCTGTCGTCCGCCATTACATTCGGAGGATTACTTGCGGAAAAAACCTTTGGCGCTATTGGAATATCGGAAACTTTGGTGTTCACCTCCGTTGGTGGCGTAATATTCGCAATATTGTCAGGCCAACCGATGATGATCACTGGAGCAACAGGTCCTTTGTTATTGCTTGATGAAAGTTTGGCAAACTTCTGTCGTTCTTTTGGATTTGACTTTTTAGCGGCGCGAATGTACTGTGGCCTCTGGATGATCGTCATTGCATTATTGGTCGCTGCTTTTGAAGGAAGTGTTGCCGTAAAACGCATTACTAGGTAAAATCAATTAGTAAATTAAGCTTTATATGAAGAAATTTTTTTTAGTCGTACATTATTCGCGCAGATTCACTAAAAATGTGATGAAATCTATTAAGATATCGAAGTAAATAAATATATTATATTTACATTATATTTTATCTGTGACTTTTTTCCTAATAATACCCTTTAATTTAAATTTAATTACGAATATATTATTAAACGGTATGTATTATTATTCACATATAAATTAATAATAACAAATCACATGGTTTTGCAGGTTTACTGAAGACATATTTGCGTTCTTGATATCATTGATCTTCATCTCTGAACCAATCACCGCAACTATTAATGTATACCGAGCACATCCTCTTGGAGCTGATTACTGCGCAAATACTACATTTTTAAGTAACACTACAGATACGCTGTCATTAAATGCTACTGAAGAAATTTCAAATTCTACTGATATCAGTAAATATTTTGATTCTTATATTTGTATGTTCTTAAGCAGATTTGTCAAAGTAGCTACTATATCGCACTAGCTCCCCTATCTTAATATCAGGCGAAGTGCTAATCGCATATACTATTAAAAGAATATAATCAATACAAATTTTTATATAACGTATGCATTTATTTTTAGTTAAAGTTGTTTATATATTTTCAGGCACACCTTTACCGCCACAACCTAACACGGCTCTATTATGCACAATGCTCACATTGGCCACGTTTATTATTGCTTATTACCTACGTATATTCAGAAATGGAAAATTCCTTGGACGCAGTGTAAGTATTTAACATAAAAAATTTGTGATAAATTTCTTTTACTTCTGTTGTGTAATAGTAATATAAGAAATTTTATTTAGTTAGTCTTCTTATCGCGCCTAAACGGTTGAAACGATTTGGTTGATATTATACGATATAGGTAACCTATACAAGGCTTGGATTTGAAGAATCTGGCGCTGCACCTTTAACCACAATAAGGAACCACGATAGAAAATAATACAACATTTAAGGCGAATGATTTATATATTTTAAGATAAAAAATGACTCTTACAATTACGCTCAGAGTTAGGTATACACCGAAATCCATACCGAATGAAAACCAGTTCTAATACTTAATACATGATAGAGTAACCACGCCCCGAGATTACAGAGCGTAAGCCGTGCCCCTATCCCTATACCCACGACCGTTTCTAAAATTATAGTAGGTAGGGGAACCGCAAATAATATTTTATAGATAAATAAAAATTATAGAAATGCGATTTACACATAAATACACATGACGAAAAAAATGTTAATAATTAAAATTACATGGTCAATGGAATGGAATATGGAATAGGTTAACTGTTTATATGTGTTAATTACAGGCCCGTCGCGCTTTAGGAGATTTTGGTGTGCCAATAGCGATCGTCATAATGGTGGGAGTATCATGCTTGGTTCCTGTTTGGACAGAGACACTTCGAGTACCAGCTGGTCTTTCACCAACTTTACCACGCTCTTGGCTTGTACCATTGAACCCAGGGTTGGAGACTATCCCAATGTGGGCAGCTTTTGCTATGTTGCTCCCAGCTCTTATGGTCTACATTATTGTATTTATGGAGACACATATTGCCGAGTGAGTTTTATTTTTTTATGATTGTAAAACCCCAAAAATTACCTCTTATATGATACAAACACTAGCTTAGTATATTATATGAAAAAGCAAAAAAAAAAGAAATTTTATATCAACTAATTTAATATACTATTTTTGTTAATAGATTGATCGTGGATAAACCAGAACGCAACTTACAGAAAGGAAGCGGTTTCCACATGGATATAGTTATCATGACAATTGTTAATGCTCTTTGTGGCATGACAGGTGCACCATGGCAGTGTGTTGCTACCGTGCGATCTGTCAGTCATGTATCAGCTCTTACAGTCATGTCTACTACCCACGCACCAGGAGATAAGCCTTTTGTAGTCGAAGTTAAAGGTTAGTCCAATAAATTACACAAAGTCCTTGATTATTAGTCGCGGGTATAATAAACATAAATTTGCTCTCCCCACCAAACCTTATGAGGTCATGCTATTGGTTTATGTATCTTACACTGTGATTGGTTCGTTGGCAGAGATAGTAAGAGCGCGGACATTTTTAACACATTCATAAAAACCTGGGAATAGGTTCCTTTTAGGTCGTAGTATTACAATTGTTTACTAGTGTCTATAACATGATTTGATTATATTTGTATGCACAAAACTGTCATATCGAGTCTCGATTAACTATAGGTACACGTATCTTAACAATGGAATCTTTAATAAAACTTCACATGGAGTTTTAATATACCAATAATATACCTATTTCTTTCTTACTTTAAATTAATTTGTTAAACCCCTAAGTCGTAAATGAAGTAAGTAACTTATGAATATTGTTACAGAGCAACGTCTAACAGGATTACTTGTTGCCCTTATGGTCGGTATAAGTGTGTTGGCTAGCGGATGGTTGCGTTTAGTGCCGATGGCTGTACTGTTTGGTGTTTTCCTGTACATGGGTATATCTGCTCTTGGAGGTATACAGTTCTGGGACCGTTGTATTCTCTTGTTCAAGCCTGTCAAGCATCATCCTCAAGTACCTTATGTTAGAAGGGTGAGTAGTTCTTCTAGAATGTTATTTAAGTACTTCAATTAAAAATACTGTTTGTAATATAGTTTTTGTAATAAAAATTACACATAAGTTTAAATGCACTCGTAATTATTTCTAATAAGATTCCAATAACTAGGTATAATATTTTTTTAAACAGATAACAATAATTGTTATTTATGGTGTATTTTGTTTTGATTTGAATTGAAGCTGGCAACACACACACACACACACACACACACACACACACACACACATCGCTATTATTATTATAGAGACTAATTAAAATTCCGTAACTGTTCATTAAATCAAAGTTATTAATCTCAAAATTACGAAACACTATCAACCTTTGAATGTTAAGCTTGAGTAACTCACAATTGTAATTTATATTTACAGGTACCTACTATAAAAATGCATCTATTCACCATTATACAGGGCAGCGCACTTTTAGTACTCTACGTTGTAAAGTCGTCGCGCTTCTCCCTTGCGTTGCCATTCTTCTTAGTGATGTGTGTGCCACTGCGTATGGCTCTTTGTCATATATTTACACCGCTAGAAATAAGAGCGTTGGATGGCACACAAAAGGACATAGCTAAGGACGACGAGCCAGACTTCTACGAGGAAGCACCGTTACCTTAACTTATTACACACGTTGTCGATATCTAGGGTTGCTGTATTGTAACATAATATCTTTATTATCATTCAGCAAGTCTGCTCGCACATATCTTTGGAATAATCTAAATTTGAAGCCTTGATTATTTATATAAAGTTGTATAAAGTATAAGTAATTATAAATTATATTGAAATACGAAATACTGCCATGTATAAAGAAATTGTGATGATCCAAAAAAACCAGTTTAATTTAGACCGTATTTCCTAATAGTAATGGCTGTGTGATTAGTTTTAAAAAATCAAATGTTTTACATCTTTATTAGTACTTGAGTGTACATAAACATAATTTTAAGATAAAGTAATTGTTTAAGTCAGTTAATAAAAAATACTGTTATATCCATTGTTGTTTTATTTGTTCCTAATTACAGATAGTTTTCAATTATTATTTTAACACCTGTCACAGCTTTTGACATTAGAAAGATTTCAGAGTTCTACTTTCTCGACTATTGAATCGTAAATATTCGTAATTTTATATTTAAAAAAAAACTTGGAAAAGCGTTGGGATATACAAGGTGTCCAAAAAAGTCAAGTTAAGATGTCAAACAGACAATACGATACCAAGTACATGATCTGAAACTGTTAAAATAATTATTTCATAGTGTTCGAGGTATATTTTTTAAATATATTTAAATTAAATGAGTGTGTATAATCCAAGCCTCATAGTTTTATAATGAAAAATGAAATTTTTTTTATATTAGCATGTCAACTTAATATGTGGTGCTGGCGGTAATATTTTCTGATTGGTCGGTTCAAGCTTGAGGTTTAAATTAGGGAGGTGCCAAATACAAATAATAAATTATTTATCGATATTACTTTGTATTGTTTAAAAATATATTTTTAAACGGTACAGTTTATTATGGCATGTTAAAAATTTATCAATTCGTAAAGCAGTAAGAACGCCCGTGGCCTGTCTGTTAGTAATCACCTACCTAATCGATAATTTTCTATTGTATTAAAACATATAAAAATATATGTCATGTGCTTTTTTAAGAAATTCTCCGTAACTCTGTCAAATCGTTCATTTGTTAGTATATGTCGAAAATATGTATCGATTAAATTTTGATTCAAACAATAGTTAATATACGGCTATATGCGTAAACTTTTATGACAGAATGATATATCTATAAAATCTAAATTTCATCAATTAAATTATTATATGTATTTTAAATTATAAACATTCACAATTAAAATAAATTCAGAGATCATTTAATCATCATTATATATATTTTATTAATCTCTATTACATTGCGTTGGTGTAATCCCAACCATTACCCCACACTATTCTTCATTACGTTTCCATATTATTTCTCTTTTATAAGTGAAAATAATATAAGTGTAATTTTACTTAATCCTTGTTTTCAATTTAATGTATACTAATAATAAATTTTAAAAAACAGTATTCAATTACATTTTATATTTTTGATATTTTACGTCAGGCCTGTAGGCGAGCGAGTACCGTAAAAAAATATCAATTACAAAAAACTGATACTAGACTGTGTTCTATTAATTTCGTTCAATGTCTAAAGGTCTGCTAAGGAAATATTTTTGAGTTAAGAATAATTATTAATGTGTATATTGTTTTTATAAAAGCAAATCGTAAAATTAAAAGTACGTCAATTGACTTTTGTACTCGGCGAAAAAGCGAGTCGTTACTTGTCAAAAAAATAGTTTGCAAAGTGTTGTGTTCGAATTGTTTACATGTATTTGAAGCAGTGAAATTGATTATTGAGGATAAGTTATTACTTATTTGTTAACATTGCTCCCATTTTTATAAATTCTATGAATACGAATTATGTATATACCTAGGTTTAATAACTAAATAATTAAATAACAATCTGCACATTTTGCATTGATTTGTGTATTTTCTAATAGATTACATTTATGGATGATTTTCTCATTCGATTTTTATAAGAAACGATATGTAAGTGATCTAGCTGTGGGTAATATTTATTGGAGTAAGAAATATTTCGGTAAATGAAGGTATTCCGTAAATAGTAGTTTATTTCTGCCAAGTGTGACCTCATCTTTAGCTTTTTAATAATTCACTTCAATGGTTGATTTCATATTTTTAATATTTGATTGTTATAAGAAATATGTAGTTGATAAAGTAAAGAATATTACACAAATCGATACGGAATGCAAGATGAGCTTTTTGATATCCTATTAACAATATCAGAAATTCATACAAAGTCTATGATGATAAATTAGGTATGTACTTACAAATTAGACTCTTGTTTACTTACGTTAATGCTATCATTAATTTATAATAAAATAAGTTCGAGTTAACGTTTAGTATACATTGTTAGATCATGTTTTTCATACAATTACAGAGTAATGATGATATTACATATAAAGTGATAAAAATGATGTATTGTAATGATTAAGTAAAAACCAAAATTTCATAGAGACTGATGAATGAACAGGGTAGTAAGCTTATTAAAGTATTTTTATATTTCAGAACGTGAAATAATTCCAAAAACAAAAGTTTAAGATAAAATCACTTGGCAATATGGACGATTTTTGTATTGGGATCTTTATTAATAACTTCCACGAATATATTCAACATATATTCAATCTTCTAAATACCAAAAAGGATCCTGAAGAGCAACCACATGATGCCAATATGCATGGCTTCTCTATTGTGAACAGTTATAAAAGCCCTCAAGGTATACATTTCAGAAAATTTTAAGAAGTATATTTGTATTAGCCAAATTTTTTAATCCATATAATATTTAATAATATTTAATGCATATATCGACTGACTTCATACATACAACACAATCATATAATAGATCTGAAACAAATTCTAACTTTGTCTTTTTTATATTAGCTTGGCATATTATTACACTCTGCTTGATGTTAAGCTGAAGTGTAAATCCATGAATTGAAGCAACTGCTATCACAGATAAACTTGCTCCTTTCTTTACCTGGTTACTTCTATGATAACCTCGGAATGTGACTAAGTTACTTCATGGGTGTTATGTTTGAAAGTGCTGGTACTACAGTAATAGCCATCATCATAGCCTTCAATAATTAATGCCTATATTATATTATAAGCATTTCAGCAACAAGGTCTTACTTTGAAAAGATTTTAACAAGAGGTCTCTCGCCATTGAGTTTACATCTTCAATTTCATTACTGATACTTTCCTACAATTTTTTATATTCTATTCTATAATCATATACATTTTATTTGTTATTTCTACATCTACTCCCATCATAGGCGTAGCCAAAATGGGTCAGGGTGAGACGTTTGCCCCACCCTGGCTCTGATCTGTAAGGTACCTAATCAAACCTAAAAAACTTAATTATCTAGGTACTAACTACAATACTTAATATCTGTAAGAAAGTCCACACTCGACAGTCGTCAGTCGACACAAAAAAATTAACCGGGGTAAGACCATGGGTATAGTTTGCTAATTACATATTATTTTAGACTACTGTCCCACCCTGAACTCATGGCTGGCTACGCCCATGACTCCCATTTTTACATACAAGAGGAGGTTGATAAAGAGGTATATTATCAGTTATCAAATCTAGAAGGATACTCAATAAATCAATTAAAAAGTTTGGTGTTCACAAGCGCTTTAGAGTACATCAACATCAATGAGTATTGTATAGAATTAATGATCCTGGAATCATCTGACGATTGTAAGTATTTTATAAATTTCAATAAAATATATAAATACTTTTGAAAATAAACTCAAAAGTAAATATATATATTACTATAGAAAATACAATATATTCTTTGGATCCGCAGAGTCCACATAACTTTTCAATTACGTAATTACTTTTTGGAAACAAAAACAATATACTTTCAGTCTCCTTTTTTAAATGTATCTCAATTACTGTTTCACTATTCCATTTAACTTGTATTATTTATAACTTGACAGTGCAATATTTTCAAGTTGTTTGTTCCATAAAATACTTTTAAAGTTTATTGGCACTGATATAGAACCTGTCCGTTTCAATCAACTACTAAATTAAAATCGTAATTTTCTAAAATAAAAATAAAAAAACTGGGCAAATATAAACTCTTCACTTTTCAACTAAATTTATCTATACTATACAAAACATAGCGGTCATTATTTACGATTTTCTCCTTTAAAAAACGACTAGGATGCTTAAAATCTCTTTAAAAAGATTCCACATGCTTATTTTTTGCTTTTATATATCAAACATTATTTTCAAATAATGTATTTAATTAACGCCCATGTGAGTTAAGGAAAAATTTTTTTCATATTTTTCTTGTTAAATTAATTTTCAGAAATTGGTGGCTCCTGGCCAAACCCTGTACTTCTTAAAACACAATAATAAAAAATCTATGAATCTGAAACAATCGTTTCGTTAACTAAACGAAACGTAAGTGCATGATTGTCAAAATTTTTGATGTTCCATGTTCACAAACTTGGTCAAGTTATTTGTAAAATTAAATCAACAAAAATTATTTCGCGTGGGCCCTTTTGGCTCGAGCACATAGTCAGAATCTAAGAGATTTCGAAAAGACATATGAAGAGAAGAAATCACAAGAAACTCGCTAGACATAGCCTGTACAATGTTATGTTAGTAGGAACAATATAGACGATATATTCGTATTCATTTAAATATTCGTATAGGTTCATTAACATAGATTTTTATAATATGAGTGACGAATACATCAATTACAATTAATTAATTAATTAGTAATCATGACACCCACACAATTTGTCTGCACTGCGAGTATCTAAACTTGGTCTAAAGCAGAGTTAAGTCAACTTTGAGTGTGTCGTTTATGACCGTGTTTCATTGAGGTGTCATTGGCCTGTGTGTACTTGGTCAAAGTCTACTACGGTGTATTAAGAAATAATAAAATTGTATTGTAGTAGAAGTTCCACCATCAACATGCATCCTCTTACACAGGTACGTAACATTAATTGCAATTATATTATATGGTTGAAATGATAACATTTTATATATCGTGGTTTATAATTGGTTTTAATTTTTAATTAACCTTTTGAAATTAAATTTTAATTATGTTATATAATTTGGTCATTTTAGGATTATTGATCGTTTTTAACGTTTGTATTTCACTTGATACTTTGTGTGGTAATCTTTGGACTTTAATCTTTAGTGGAAACACTGACATACATATTATTTCAATATTTCTATGATTTAAAATAGACCTGCAACAATTCTGCTGCTATTTATATATTATTATAAAAAATCATTAGAAGCTCACAGGGCCCATTATGTCTAATTTAGGAACACCCAAATTCTCATGGGAATTAGAGTGTTTACATTGCCAATTCAAACTTATAAAGTTTAATAACATCTGCAACTGTTCTACTTTAATTTGATAAATTATAAAATTGAATAAAAATAAAGCTATTCAATGTTATTTCAGTTTGTTCGTGCCACAGTAAGACCAGTGTATAGGTCACTATCAACAACAACTTCATTGGCATCGGCGAAGCCTATACCAGCAACTGGAATGTGTTTTGGTATGTAACCCATAGCATATAGTTTATACCTACATAATTTATATCCCCATACACAATCACACTCTTAATCTTCATGCTGGAAGGCATTGGCACCACATAATAGCAATAAATAGGATATTAATTTACAATATGGCCATATTACATATATTATTATTATATATATAAATTTATATATTGAGATTAGAACTTTTTTATACATATACAATGTTCCTGCAAGATTATTGTCATATTACCATATCAATAAGTACTATATACTTCATTATCCTTTTTATGCTGTAAAACTTTTTTTATTATTTATATTGGCAATGTTTTTTGTTTCAATAATGTTATCATTCTATTATCTTGGTGTATTAAGTCTATTTTGATAACAGATATAACAAATAATGCTAAATCCTTGTTTATACTATCAAATACGTAATTCATTGACAATAAAATATAACAATAGTGATAAAATTAGGTTCAAAGTACAGATACAATATGTAGATAATGTTAACCTATAAAAGGAAAAATTCTTTGTATTACTAAATGCTTTTATCTTAATTGTTTTTTAATTATATGTTTTTTTAGTAGTTATGATGACAATTACTTAATATGAAGCGGCATCTAACGGAAATTATGCGAATTTAAAACAAGATTATTTATTAATTGCTAGTAAGAAAATATATATAGATGGCACTGCGGTCGATCATATACTTTTTCATATATGTCAGCTAGGATTTCTTTACCTTTAGAAATGCCATATATGATTAGTGTGAAATACTAATGTTAAACGATAAACTTTTTCAGAGTTAGATGATGAACAAAAAGCACTACAGGAATTAGCGAGAAAGTTCACAAGAGAGGAAATTGTTCCACATGCGGCTCAGTATGATAAGTCTGGAGAGTATCCTTGGCCTATTGTAAAGAAGGCATGGAGCTTGGGACTTATGAACGGCCATGTTCCAGAGCATTGTGGTAATGTATCTAATGTAAAATAATAATATTAAACGTGATATTTAATGACTCTTTTGCAGCGACTTTTCTTTTTTATAAATGGGATTACAATCTAGAAGAAATCTCATTTCAGGGGGCTTAGGTCTGGGCGTATTTGAAGGCTGTATGGTGTCTGAGGAATTTGCGTTCGGTTGTTCAGGGATTATGGCAGCGTTAATGATCACTGATGTTGGCGTAAGATCTTGTCTATCTATATGAGGTTTCGGATATATGAATGATTCTCAAATACACTGCAAAAGCGTTGCAAGAATTCACTGACAAACACAGAACAGTAACATCGAGATTTGAAGCATGTAATCATTCTTATATCACTCAAACCCATTGCTATCTAATGAGGTAGCGTGTATGTTGAATCAAGTTTTTGGAATCAAGGCTGAAGAAGCTTTAAGTACCATCGCTTACGCCCGGCGACTGTTTTTGTTGTTGTTGTAAATAACTTATAGGTATCACATTATTATATAATAACACTTTATATGTATTATACTCCAACATCAGTGTTTGCCACGATATAGTTTATGAATTGTGATATTTATTTTAATATTCATATCGTGTTAACTTAAGATTATTATCACGGTGGTTTCACAGGCGGAATTGGAAATTTTGGTGTGTTTGATGAATGTACTATTGGTGAAGAATTCGGTTTTGGATGTACTGGCATAACAACCGCTATTGGAGGCACGGCGCTGGGCGTGAGTGTTATGGCTTACATATCGGAAATACCATGGATTTATATGGATTTTAATCGATTTATTTCGATGCTCATTGTGCAATTGTTTTCATAATAATATTTTGTCCCAAATGAAAAGTGTCTTTGAAAAGCCTATCGGTGGCATTCCAATCCAAAATAGTGTCAGTCATTGAAAGCGATGTTTCCACAGCCACACATTTTATACTGTCACAACTGCAGCGCCCTCTACGCAATTTTCCCTCCAGCGGTAAAAAAGTTGACCACTTGAGGTTGATTAGTTAAACATTTCTGTAAATCCAATCCAACGTTATTAGGTATTGTAATATATATAATTACGCAATTACAATTTCTCTGTGTTGTATTCAACGTGTGTGCTGCTTTATTGACGTATGTGTAGGTAAAGTAAGTATAATTGAATTTAGTGTCCGATCGAAGTTTCGATATTGATTGAAAGTTTTTGTTTTGGAGAAATACTGCCAAAGTTAGTAAATTTTATAGGTTAGGAGCAATATAAAAGATGAAAGTTATTATTATGTTACATAAATCATCGCAAAAATATCTTTTTATATAAATAAAAAAAAAACTTCTACATCAACTTCACTGTATTTTTTTTAAAAATCATTCTCAGAATTGTTATATTAACATGCTAATTAACATTTAAAAATGCAACTAGGCCCGAATAAAAAAAAATCAATCAAAGACATTCATCAAATCAAATAAAGTTATGTTTTCTGAATTAAACTTATCGATCGAACACTTAACAATCATTACGCGGGTTTCAATGGTTCGTTCATTTCAGGTGGAATGTCAATGGGTGTTTTTGAGGGTTGTATGATTGCAGAAGAATTTGCTTTTGGGTGTACTGGAATTATGACTGCAATGGAGGCTAGTGGTTTAGGCGTGAGTTCATTATCAAATACAGATGCAAAAGATTTAAGTAGCAATGTATTTAACACTCACAGCCAAACGTTAGAATTGTCAATTGTAATTTAATTTAATTAAGAGATACTAGTTGAACTAGAAATATTTAAATCGTAAATTTTGTAATTAATATTATATAAGATTTTCATCTCATTATTTTTACTTACATCAATATGTGTTAATACAACTTAAATCTTGTTTTTAAATTGTAACACTGAATGCAATCAGGGCAATTAATTTTATCATGTGTGTTCACCAATGAAAGCATTTCAATTTAAAAATATCATCTATGTGGCTTAATATATCCTCATCAGAAATAAATCCATGGTATATGTAAATGGTTAATAAATCTGCATGCGCTTGATTCCTCTTTTTGTGCAAATCACTATAAAAGTTTTATATTTTCTAGCAAACTCCAGTCATTATTGCTGGTAATAAGGAACAGCAGAAGAAATATCTTGGCAGACTTATTGAAGAACCACTTGTCGCTGTAAATATATATCTCTTATTATTTAGAGCATTGTGGGCATTTAATAGATTTAAGGTCAAAATGGGATAAAAATCGTTTTAAGTATTTAATTATCATGAAAAATTATGAATTTGCATGATAATTTTGATTGAACAAGAGGATCATTTATAGTTTTGTTTATAATGAATATAGTAATCTAAGTTAGGCATTGAAAGTTTAACAAAAATAGTCAGTGTGTTCTTTACAACTTCAGGCATATTGCGTAACGGAGCCAGGTGCTGGATCAGATGTTGCTGGTGTAAGAACAAAGGCCGAGAAGAAAGGCGATGAATGGATTCTTAATGGCCAAAAAATGTGGATCACCAATGGAGGAGTGGCAAATTGGTATTGTATTGTTATCTTAGTGTATTAACCTAAAATGACAAAATTGCAGGACTGTTGTTTGTGACAGTATTATTTTGTTTACAGTATGACACAATACTGGTCTGGGTTTGGTTATATGTTTGTATTGTTCTTGCCCTGATATAGTAGAGTATATAAAAATAGACATGTTATTTCTCCCTTCGTAAAATTTATTTAATCTCAATATTAAACAGGTACTTTGTGTTGGCAAGAACCAATCCTGATCCAAAGTGTCCAGCCAGCAAAGCATTCACCGGATTCATTGTAGAACGTGAATGGCCTGGAGTAACTCCTGGTCGCAAGGTATGTTTTGATATTTATGATAATCATACTACAAGTCACAAGACTTAATTGCAAACAGCTATTACTCCTACTTATAAGGGAACGGTACCCTGTACCAGGTTGCTTTAAAAACAGATTTCTTATTGTTAATTTCGTGTACCTATTTACAGGAACAAAATATGGGTCAAAGAGCTTCTGATACGCGTGGAATCACATTCGAAGACGTTCGGATTCCGAAGGAAAATGTGCTTATTGGTGAAGGGGCTGGATTCAAGATTGCCATGGGAGCCTTTGATAAGACACGTCCACCTGTAAGTTATGAACGTTAATGTCAATATAATAGGGTATCACGAGAATAATATCTTGGTCTTTTAGTTTTGAAGGTATGAGTAAATTTGTTCAAAAACGATTTTATTATTTATTGCCTAGAAAATGCTCTAATTTATTAGTTTTACAAATGCAGTAGCTGCAATGCTCTTTAGTTTTCTATAGATTTATATTATGACCAAAATAAACTAATTAAAATTTCTTATTGATTATGATAGGTAGCCGCAGGAGCTACAGGTTTGGCTGCCCGTGCTCTACATGAAGCAACGAAGTATTCTTTGGAGAGGAAAACATTTGGTGTGCCTATTGCTCATCATCAAGCTGTGGCATTCATGTTGGCTGATATGGCTATAGGTTTGGAGACAGCACGTTTGGCGTGGCAGAGAGCCGCTTGGATGGTTGACCATGGTACTTATTATCAAATAATCTGAAGAAATTGAGTTTAATTCACCTCAAACCTCTGAATGTTGCCAGCTTTTTATATGCTACTTAGTATAATAGTAGTTGTGAACTTATTTGTACTTAATTGATTTCAGGTCAAAAGAATACAGTTGCCGCGTCTGTAGCGAAATGTCACGCTTCTGAAGTAGCAAACAAATCTGCTGCTGATGCCGTACAAATATTCGGCGGGAATGGCTTCAATACTGAATATCCTGTGGAGAAACTCATGCGAGATGCTAAAATCTACCAAATTTATGAAGGAACGTCACAGATTCAAAGACTAATCATTTCAAGGGAGTTGCTTAGTGCTGCTAAGCAATTAAATGCCTAAAACATATCTTTTTTGTAATATTTAACATTATTGAGGATCATTCTATCGCTTAGGGTAATATTTACTAGATTCACAGTGACACTTAATGAATTATACTAACCAGCTGTTTCTGTTTATCTAAATTAAGTTTTAAACACACTATACACAAATTAATAAAGTTTATAAGGCCGTTACCCATACAACTAGTTGTAATTTGAATAAACTATGAATTTAAAGTATATGAGTTTTAGCGAGTTTTGTTTGTTATTTTTAGGTTTCTATGTGGATCTAGTATCTACAATATCTAATAGATATGATAGAATCGAATTTAAAAGAAAGTGTTTATGTATAACTTTTAAAAACCGTATTATTGTGCTGTTAATAATACTCATGTTTTATTTTTATTATGGCAAAGTTGAATAAGTAAAAAGTTAATGTTTTTATCACCATAATTTTATATTCATGTCTTTTAAACTTTTACAATATTTAACCTTTTAATTATGAATTATATATATTTTTTAAATGTATATGTTGGGATTTTTAACAAATAAAGAAAGAATTACTTTTAAAAATGTTTTTATTTTACTTATCAACCTCATCCTCATTCACAAGCCTCTCGCTAAATTCGCTACAATAATATAAATGTTACATACAATTAAATAACACATAATAATCGAAATGACAATCAGATTTTCACTTTATAATTTATATTGCTAAGGCCCGTATTCAAATATTACGCCCAACCATAGATTATATCGGAGTAAAAATCAACCTCAAATGTCACTTAAACGTACGAATCAAAATAGACCAATAACAGGCTTGGAAAATGACGTAATTTTTGACCAATGATGATAATCCATCGCAACAGTCTAGCTGTCATTACGTTCTGTTACACGCATTTATAAGAAATCGTTTCAAACGTTACTTATTAATATATAAATAATAGAAAGGCAAATTATATATATCATATCCGCATATAAAAGTACATGCAACATATTACCATTTTATTTTGATTACTGTCTAATGATTGCCGTTTAATGATTTATTAGTAAATAATATTTACGGCATAAAATGGATGATTTTATTGGTAGCAGTTGAAATATCATATGATTCAAATTTTCAACCTCACATCATACGTCACACTTACTGCTTGAATTCAAATATGTTAAAAATCACAAGAATTAATAATTACATTTAATATTTAGGCGGGCTTTTCAAAGTCACGAAGTTTTAATTACGTTTGCGTCCATTTTTTTTTATATAGGAAATATAAATTGGGGTCGATTGTAAACGAAACTTTACAAATATAGTTTTGAACAATAAACTGAAACTTCATTTTAAATATTCACATCGATCGTATTTGCAGTCTCTTAACAGGGCACTTGTGAGTATTGTAGACTAAAACCTCTATTCGCAATATCTGGTGGTGATTGAGCTGTTGGTCCTTCATTGTTACTCGTTACCACATACAATACGAATGGCTTGAGGTATGCTGCAATTATTAAAAAAATATTAGAAAATAGTTTATATATGTTTGGGTCAATTATTTTTATTTTTATAAGTATTTAGTTTTTATATTATTCCCGCCCTAATTCAAACTATACTTACTAGTAGCAGATCTAAATCCAACTCCACAGAAGCGGTCTGTACCAACAGGGTCACCGGTGGCTGTGTAAAATGGACTTGGTATAACCACATAATCAGTGGTACAAGCCCCGTCGTTCTCAGCACCCAAGGCTGTACCCAAGACTGTAATATCAGCTCCTTCTACATCACCTGATACTGTGAATGAGTATGGATCTCCACTAACCTATAAAAAACCTTTGTGAGTTATAGGTATAGCTAAAGACTGTAGTAGGTACCGTAGTCCTAGAGGGGCAGGGATAAAGTTTTTTCACAGAACAAACAAAACAACATTAGTGTTATGAATGTAAAACTAAGATTGTTGATAACATTTTATGAATATTTGTTCGGGAACCCCCGATCATTGGTACGACCCACGTTAGACTGATATAGGATCAAAAATTTAAAAACTATCATATCTGTATATATAATAGACACGACGGCAATTACCTAGAAACCAACATGATATAATATTTACCTGATGATATAAATACCTGAGAATAAGTGATTCCGCAATATCCTGCTTCCATTCTAATGCATACTCCATAACCTAGATTTACCATTTGTCTCGTTCCTGTTACTAAGGACGAACTGAGCACTTGATTAGCACCGGAACCAAAGTTAAAACTATTTATTAATCCAGTTGTACCCATGTGATATTGTAGACAGCCATTGGGAGCTAAAAATTGTATTAGGTACTATGTTAACTATATCAAGCTAAGCTATATTACTGTATTAATATTTAATTAACAATAATTCCTTATTTCTTCCATTCTAAATTTTCAGATATGTTTAGTGTAAGAAAACTAAGACGCTACCGACGTAACTTTGTTATATGTACAATATTTAGGTCGCTCAGTACCTACAGTATAACATAGACATTAAATAAAGAGTAGTAGGCAGACAGATGATGGTTTCAGCCCAGTATTCAATCCCAGAGTTGTATCACTACTTTATAATATAAATAAGGGCAGTTTAACATTGTCATACCTAATCCGGGACAATCACAACCTAGTTGCGTCAGCTTCAAATTCCATCTCCTTCCAAGAGTAACTGTCGCAGAGGCAGATACCGTTATTGTGATAGCAGTATCTCCGTCGAAGTCTACAAAAACGCTCTGTCCCGTCAGATCACCACATAAGACTGGTACAATAGTGTTACCACCAGTTATTGTAATAGAATCTGTTACACAATTCCCATCGCCATCTGGTTGAGCAAGCACTAAATCTAAAAAATCTATTCTTAGCTGAAAACAAAATTAATAGATTTCATAGCTAAATTTCTAAATTTAAAAATTAATGTTCAATATTTAGCAAGTGACACAATAATGTTTTGGAGACTACAAACAAAGAAACCATGTACGTTCTCTGTCGCTTGGATTGATGTTAGCCAGAAGTCTCTAGAGAGCACGTGCTTATAATGTTTACATATTAATCGTCCACTGGCCTATATAATTATTATACTTTATAAAGTTTCTTTTCCTATATTTCTGCATAAACAGTTACCCATTCTCCTTTTATTTATTAATAAAATAATATCAATTTTAAAATTTTACCTGACATATTTGTGGATTACAGCGAAAGACCTGTATTGTACAAGATGGACCTCCGCCATAAGCAGCCGGATATGAGGGACTCACAAAATATGTATTATTCACATTTGTTATACCTCCACATGTACGAGATACTAAAATTGATTATTTAATTAAATTTAAATAATATTTGCCACCAAATAATATTACATTTTTTGAAAAAAGGCATCATAATATTTTAACTTACGGACCCTAAACTATGAATTAATGCATCTGATAAGAAATATAATAATAGATGAATATTAAATATAAAAATAAATATGCAACAATACTCGCATATGTTGCTGACTTACCAATGCAACAACGACCTCTTTTGGAAGCACAGAAACCGCTATTTGTACCGCCTAGATCATTACATTCCCGCCGTGTCAAACAAGTCCCATTCAATGTGCCAGATCCTGAACATTCTGTATTAGCAAAACGCACCACGCTCACGAAAGGAAATACTAAAATTAAACTGAATGCTTAACGTGGTATTTTGTCTGCTTACTACATTAATTAAAGGATAGTAAGCAGATTAATGATGATTAGTAGCACAAGGTTGTACCCGTTTAAGCGTAACACCACGAGATCGACTTTTAAATAATCAAGTATAACGACTGGAATGTACCTGGTCAATCTAGATAGCGTATATTCGTCCCTTTAAGCCGGCATAGCGGGGGCGCATTTACTTAATTTTATCACTGTCTCTAAAGCTTAGCAGTCGTATAAGCTGCACATATGTAATTATCTAAACACATAAAAATATTTTGAGCAGTGTTTGCCTCAATATTTTT
Source organism: Tineola bisselliella (assembly GCA_028551675.1). Lineage (NCBI taxonomy): Eukaryota > Metazoa > Arthropoda > Insecta > Lepidoptera > Tineidae > Tineola > Tineola bisselliella. The sequence goes on along the minus strand of JAPWLS010001203.1, from coordinate 106,706 downwards.
GATGCTTATTATACTTTATGAAAACACAAATCATAATATTATTTTTATCATTTATCATAAACTATACATTTTAAAATATAGGTATTTATAGAAAATAAAAATTACTTATAATAAGTACACATACATATTCTTCCTTTTCTTCCGGTCTCATCCAAATCATCGTCTGTATCAAGATGATTAATGTGAAGAGCTGATGCTAACACTAATGTTCCCACGAATATCCCCCATTTCCATATTGATTTTTCCATAACTAATGCCAATGAATTAAAACAAATTAACACAAAACTAAAACGTACATATGCTTGTTTGTACAAAGTTGAGTTAGAGACTTCTGCATCACGAATAAAGAGCAACTGAATCAAATTCTGCAAATTATGTTTTTATAAAGTGGGTAAAGTTAACGGCTTCCCAACCTAATGTTTATTCTTTTACTTAGGGACTTAATTAACACCCACTGCGTTGTATGCAGGGTATACCTAATGACCCACTATTGGCCTGTTTTAACTGTTGTAACTTACTCCACTGACATACATAGTGCCAGTAGTAACACACGACCATGCAATATCCCCGCCAGCTACCCGTTTGAAAATAAAATTAAACCATACTTTAAATTATCTATACTAACATTATACTCTCATGCCTTGTCTATTGTACAATGGCCGCAAGAGGCTACCTTAAAGCATTAGCTAATGATACTTGAACTTTGCTAGATCGTACAATTTGCGGGCACTGTCTCCCGCAAATTCGAGGCACTGGATTAGTTGCATAGGTATTCCACACCAATGCTGCACCTTCTGATGTATAAAGCGCACACAAAGTCAGCGTGGAACACTGTTTTCACCTCTGGGATGGTAACACGGGTTATTTTCTAATTCACTTCATCATAAGGATCGTGGGTCTCTAGGGACCTCTAGTTTTCTTCGTTTTCTACCACCATTGCCACGTTTAAGGCATCTGTCAGGTTTAATCAGTTAAATAAAAAAGTTGTAAAAAAAGATTCTTTAATTGGGTATAATTAGCATTCAATATATCATATTAAAATCATAAAACATATGGCATAAGGTTATTTTCAGACAAAATAATGAAGTAAAATCATGTAAGATAGCTTTAAATAACACTAACAAAAATATAATTCGTAAATCCAATGATTTTGCTTGAAATGGAGCAAAATTATTATTATACAATTTTTATTTATTAATATTTAAAAAGTAGTGGTATTTTTGTCATAATACAATTAATTGAAGTTATAAATGTTGTAAAAATTAGTCTTTAATGTAGAATCAATTTCATAATTGTAAAGAAAAGATTCATTGGGTTAAAATTCATTTAAAGTAATTATCAAATTTTTGTTTTAGATTATATCAAATAAATGTAAACATCAATTTTATATTTACATTAAATTGCGTAATTAGTTATCAATAATTGAATTATTATTTTCATTTATTTCAAGGCGATATGACTAATATTTCTCTGTTAAAATGTTTTATAATAACAATTTCATATTTATAAACATACAAAATAATATAGTAACAACACCAACTTATTAATAGCTACCAAAACATTATTAACATATTAAAAATATTTAAATATTTTTGTACTGTGGTTTTTAGATAACTTAAAATGATCATGTCAACAATAATTAAATTTAGTTAGATAATAACCGTCAACAACAACACTCCGGTACAATAACACCACTCAGGAATACAACAATATCAATAAAAACAAACAAAATAATCTGAATAATTAGGAAAAATAAATGACAGAAATTGTGTTTCAAAATGTTTACACAGTAGACAACTGTCATTTTGAAAATAATTTATATAATAAGGTATAGGTTTATACTATAAAGATAATAAATAATGTTTTTTTAATTGCTTATAAAACATTCCGCACGTAAAAGTTTATAAAACACTTAAACATAGCCATTGTAGGCCAATTTGGCATACCATTATTTGCCATAACCTAATGTTACAAGGATAATGGGAGTCATAGGGAATGCATTTTTTACTTACACTCAGAATCGCTTAAAACTACAAAAAATGACAATAAAAAGGTTTACTTAATAATACTATCTGTACAAGATGGTATTTATAGTTTTTAATTGGAACGCCTGGAATTTTTTTATGGATTACATATAATTTTATAATTTTAATTATACCAATCACACATGTAATAAATCAGTCATGCAAAGTACTTTAAAAAAAAATAAAAATCAGGATAGGAACATAATGGATTAAACTCTAAAATGTATTGAAAGCAAGCTTATAAAATATTACAGCCTGTCTGTAACTTAGAGTTAATAAACTAAGATTGTTTATGCGTCGCCTATAGATAGAGCATTCTGCGGTCCGGTTGCAGATGTCACACCAGACTATGCGTAGTTGTTCATTTCTTTTTAAACACTAGCCTAATTAAATACGACTGGTGTTAAAATGAATGGAGCACGTTGCTATTAAACTACTTAGATCAAGACAGATGTTAGGCACGGATAATTTTGGAAAAACCGATAGTCACTTTCGAGTTATTTTCTTTTTCAAAAAGGTATTTCTTTCGTATCTACTCGAACTGTATGTATCTAAATAACTAAAACAAATATTTGAGCTAAAGCATCTATCTCTACACAACAGAAATTTGCCTACAACTATTATGTAATATAAATGTTTGAACAAAATCACTATTTTTATTTTCAATTCCGGTGGAGCACAATTACAGGTTTTATTATATTTATTGTATTAAATTTATATTTTTTTAAACTTTACTAGGGGGACTGTATACGCTGATAATACTATTAATTGCATCTTTGGTTCCAAAGATAAGAGCGAAAAGTCCGAAAATTACTACACCAACGTTCTTCCAAATCAAGAATTTGCAGGCGCCGAAACCAATATTCCAATAGGTTATGATTTCAATTAAAGAAGGCACCATAAGACCAAGAATAGAGAAGCAAAAAGCACCAATTACACCCATAAAGGGGCCGATAGTAGGAACAGCCACAGCAAGGAGGACACAGACGATCACCAATACGGTTCTCATTATGTAGTCGGCGAGGTTTGGGTTGTTTGGGAAACGCTCTTTGATGCAGCCCCACGCAATTTCAACACACACGAAGAATTGAAGGCCAAATGTGCAGTAAACAGCGATAGCGATAGAGATCTTCACGATTTGTGCAGGTCTGTAAAATGTGTGCACATTAAAGAAATATATAAGATAATGTTTTAAATTAATAACTAACAGTTTACAAACAAATACTCACATCTCAGAAATATCCAAGTTCAGTGTGATTGAGTCTTCCACACCATCGACATAACGCAAATAACCAAGAAAGCCGAGCAGAATGTACACCAGGGTAACACCGGACATACCCTTATTCAATACGCCACAAAGTCCGAGTAATGAGCGTGGTGTTTTCATAGCATTCTCGAGGGGCATTACTACACCAATGGCTTCCATGGCAAAGATTGTTAGAGAGAAGAATTCAGGCCATTCTTGAGGATGAGTAATTAATTTTACTTTTGAGAAGTCCCGCTCGCCTGTTCCCACCAAGTAATAGAAAGTGATTCCAAGACCCAGAGCCATGAATATGTTTGCAATCATGGATACAGGTGCCAAGTATTTAAGGTTTCTTATCCAAGCCATTACAATTAGAGGTAAAAGAAGGGCGATTATGAAATATCTAATGTTCACTTCACTCTCATCTTTGTGCATATAAAATGCTACCACCTGAAATATACGAAATATATATAAATATAAAATTAATTAAACAACTTCAAATGAGACATAAAAATAACTTACTTGGACAATATTCTTAGCGACGATAACTGTGTACACTGAACAGGTACCAAAATAAGTGATGAACAAACTGATCAGAATGAAGATCCTGAAATATTTATTTTTATTAATAAAATGTTAAATTTTTCGGTCCTCACAAATTATTATTAACAATAATAATTCATTTAATTTGTTAGCTTATGATAACAAAACAATTTTATTAAATGAAATAAAAATAAAATCTTTTATTTTGAAATGATCACATTCATTTTGTAGAACAAGCGTATTATTAATACTTAAAGATTTCCGGTGAAATATTTATTTAGTTTACCTGAACGCATATGCGAATTTCCTTAGTGGTCGTGGTCCATTTTGAAGAGAAGCTTCAGCAACTTCTGGGAAGCTCATGTGGGTCCTTTTTGTTTTCTTGTACAAAACATGAGCACATTTAATCTGTGAACAAAGATTTTTAGATATTTAGCTAAATAATTCACCAATTAAGAAACGCATAGTAAACTTTAGACAATTTCTAAAGTAATTTACTTTATCGATTTACAATTTAGTGTTAAGAAATGATTTGAGATGACGTTTACATAGCGCAGCTTTTGATGAGACTCTAATAAAAATCGATAACAAAATTAAAGGCTAAGAATTTGTTTAAGAACATTGGCTAAGAACATTGTATTTAGACTTTCATTCTGTCAAATAATATGTTAGTACAAAAATCAGCTCAGCTCAAACTGTAGAGTAGGTACCCACATAATGAAAGGTAACTTACGAGAATGTACGCGGTGTGAGTGCAAATGACAGCGACGGCGATCGTCAAAAAGATGCCATTGATAAGTCCCACACATTTGAAGGCCTTTGGCATAGCTAAAATCCCTGTACCAAGTGAAGCCTTGAGAAGATGTGTCAAAGTGTCCATGTTCCTGGAATAAAATAGATTTTGTGGAAATTTTACGAAATGTGAGTAGATATTTAAAAATGTGATAGGCAGATGTATTGTTATTAGCATGATAAGTAGTACCTACCACTGCTTTCAAGCGTTTTTGATTTAGTCAAACGGAGGCGACTGCTGCCTACAGTTATTTGAATGTGGCAGCAGATGTCTTCGTTCATGGACCGTATTTTAGTTTAACAGAAGACAGATGCAGTCCTATATACTAGACTACTATAATAAAACAACTTTTCTTAAGTTAATGATAATATTTCAAAACATTTTACAGTTTTTATAAATAATAAATATAATTTTAATTGTTTTAATGTATTATGGTTACTTTAATGTATTATCACTGAATTCGCAAAATGCAATTTGGTTTGGTTGTTCTGCAATGTCATCCGCATTGCTAATAGATAGCGGCGATGTATTCCTATGTGTCTAAAAATGTAAAATAAATACTTACGAAGTAGGGTTATCCAGTTTCCGTTCTGTGAAAGGATCGAATTCCGAAGACTCTACATCCTTTGTCATTTCATACCTGCAATTGTAATTTAAAACTTTTAATTGCAATAACACTAAATTCAAAATATAACAATGCAAAACCCCGTTGTAAGGAATTTAAATCGTAGGATATAATAATAAAAAAACAGTCTTACTTTGGTGGTACAATGACTTTCTTCTTTTCATCTCGCGGCAGAAACGTCTCCAACTCCTGGGCCGATGGCGCCATCTTATTGGTTTCCTATATAATAAACACATAATAATGTAAATGACATAACCGGTTTATGATACATAGATATCAATAATTGAAATTAAATAAACATAAACATAAATAAACCATGGATGGTGCATATTCATCTCTCCAATTCAGACTTCTATAAAATATAGTAAAAAAATTATATTACAATTGAACTTGGCTATCATTGGCGAATTTTTATTCTATATAAAGTTTTTAGTAACTTACGTTAGACATTTTTAAAGCCGGACACTTTCGTTTTCCTAGTGTCTTTTCACTATTTTATATCTGTAACAAAAATGCGATTATGTGTTATTATTTTATTTGATAATTATCTGAACTTTTTCTAAAATTAATCTTTACTGTCAATATGATATCTGTTTTGAAATGGATCGGCTAATGTTGATCATTTTATAAAACAAATATATAAGTATAACTTTTAACATTAAATATGGGCTTAAAAAACAATCAATAATCGATCACATGTTTTAACATACACAACATGGAAACAATTATTTTATCTCAAAGAATTAACTTATTAATTTAATGCGTAAGATAAATATGTAATTAAAAAAGTATAAAGGAATTTCACGGATCTGAGGGTCTACCAGCTACCTTGAATTCATGAAATTTTGTTTCTTTTTTGACTCTATTCGTGCAATGCACAAGAGTCGTTTACAATAAAACTCAATAAAACTCTCGTTTTGAGTTACTTTAAGTAAGATTTTTATAAAGTACCCCGTAAACCATAATTATAATATATTTATTTACATTGGCCTATAAGTAGTATCTACAAATTGACGCAAACACATTTGCTGGTTGATAAAGTGGTGGGAATTTTATAAATGCAGTGTGAGCAGTAACGTAGGTTTGTTTATTAACGTCTTCAAAACTCAAGAAACCTGGCGCATATTTATATATAACGAAAATAAAATGATAATTCAAGTAGACATATTATAATACATTATTAGATTTGGAAGGTCGCAAAACTCTCGCCTGTTTATTTATGTCGTTTGGATGTAATTTTTAGCACTTTAATAATACTTCGCCAAACAGTTCATTTACGTCGTCTACATTGCTTGTTTTTAAACGTTACGCAATAAAGTTTATTGAATATATCCAATTAAAAATTAATATACGTATGTATTGTAAATATAATGAGATGGTTACTACAGGTGACAAATTGGAGACTTCATTTTGAAGGTCAATAGATCATTTTGTTTAGATATTTTATTCGTACTATTAGTTATAAGCTTGTTTGACAAATTATAATAATTATTATTGGTACTAAACATTCATAGAGACCTAGACATATTATGTAAAGTAAATATTTGCATACCTCTCAAATCTATGTGTGGGTGAGTGTGATTGTGTGAGCATAAGTAACTCAGTGGAATTCTTAAGGATTTACGTGTAACTGTTTTTTTTTTCAATTTAATGTCAAGTATTTAACTTTAATATTATGCTGTCTTCAGATAAAATTTATCACGTAGTTATCGTGATATAAATTTTCTAATTACAAACACTAAAATGTAAGGTGAATGATATTATTTTATAGTTGTAAACATGTTCATACATTATATGTTCATTGTATTCACATTCATAATTAAACTATAAAGTAAATAGGTATATGTAATCGCCTATTTGCTATTTTCAAAATATATTATAATAAAATACAAAACTAGTATAGTTTCTCCAGATCCAAAATCCAAAATGATCTATTTGAGGTATTACGTAACAAATGTCCAAATAACCATACATTTGGAATTATAATATTGTTAGGACATTGTAATCAAATCGAGATAAGCTTTAACTACTGACAATATAAGTCTTAAAAACACTAGTTTGGAATTATCAAAGTGCTTCATCGACTACTTTATTTTAGAATATTTGTCTAAATATCAAAAATATCGATTATCCGATATCTAGACATCGGCGTTTTAGTTTAGCTGACAGCTGAACCGATAAGATTTACGTGAATCCATAAAACGTAAAGTTATAATCTCATTTGCTCACAAGAGACAACGATTACATATGACTGTTCTTTAAATAAAATGAACATTGACGATCTTTTGAGTAAATAAAATCTACTCGACATATCTATGATAGTACATATCTCCAATGTCACTAAATGTTGGGGGATTTTGTACTACTAAAATATGTAGCACAAAAGAGTTCTGCTTACTTTTATTAAAACAAAAATGTAAGAAAGTATAAATATTTCAGCGGTCTCCTGTAGATATAGTAGGTACGTGCGTGAATGTAAGTAACATATTCAGAATATATTTTTATTATTATTATTTTTTCTCTAAAACTTGGTAATTTATTCACTTTATAATTTTAAATATAAAAGCACTGCAAATATAAAAGCACTTTAAATATAAATGCACTAGCAACCTTGCTTTTCATGAAACACAATTAAAATACCAAAATACAAATATCCAGTACTGTGTGAAGGACGTCATGGTTGGAAATAGGTCAAGAATATTCACGATGCACTTTTCTAATAAAATGCACTATTATTAGAGATATTATCTTTTATTATGCTACCTTTAATGTGTTTTAGGTTTAGGTTTATAACATATTTGTTGCCTCACTTAATGAGGTTTGATAAAAATTACAATTTGTTGCAAAAATTAACAAATAATGTGTTTGTTAACAGATAAGTGTTATCCTTGTGTTAAATAAAATTATATTACTTTATTAAATTTTAGAAGAAAACATAACAAAGTGAATAAACAAAAATCACGTATTAATAAAGTATAATTGAATATTAATTAAGTTTTACATAAAATAAATAGTAAGTGAAAAATAATTGATACAATCTGTGACTTATTATGTCCTATATTTTAATTCCACAATGTGCCTAAGTGAGGCATTACGGAGCACAGTTTGACGCAATCTATACCACAAAATGTACGTTGACACAGTTCAAGATTTGCATCGTGACACGATAACAATACCGGTGAGAGATTTAAGAAATTTAAACACGGGATCATGATTGCTAGTCCATGTTTTAATAATTTTTTTTTTTATTAATGAGTGTAATTATTAAGATATATTTTTATCTGTAATATAAGCATATAAAATGTGTAAATGTAATAAAAAGTTTATAATAAAGTTATGAGTTAGCGCAGTTATAGTATTAATTTATAACAGATGTTAAAGTTAAAGTTTATCACAATGTCTACCACATGCCACGCAATTTTATATATGACTTAATAGGTTGTAAAATATTGTGCCAGAATTTCACTTTACCTTTCATAATATATATATTTACTACAATAACAATTGGTAGATTAAATATATTAATTTCAATTGTAGTAATTTGAAATGTGCTTATTGTAAAATTTTTAAAATTATTATTATTTGTATATGTCTATTGCGGATATTTTTGAATAATATTTAAATTGATTACTAGAGACAATGAATTGACAAAAACAATTAAGACTGTGGTTTTTACTTTGTACTGCTTGCACGACTAAGATAAAATACAGTTCCTGGTCATTTGTATAAGAGAGCAAAATGGTAATCACGATACAAATCTAGGATTATTAGAATATGTTTAGACTTATTTATACACATTAGGTTATCATAAGCCTGATAATATATTAATTGCTTGTCTATTACATTATTTATGGTTATACTCATAATAATTTTTAATATATTTAATTGTGATAACGTATGTTTTGACATAACGGAATATTTCCCACATAAAATTGTTTATATTTAAAAATTACCATCGCAAAATTTATTAAATTTAAATATTCAAAAACAATTGCACTTTTAAGAATTTTAATATAAAAATTATTTATTATTCAAATGTTTTGATATTAATGTGAGTCAGTTGGATTATATATTTTTGAATAAGGAGAACTAATATTTAAACAAACTTACAGTATTTTCAAAGCGGAACCCTAAATACCAGTCAGCTGAAGTCACGTAGAACCGCGCGAGAACGCCAGCCACACCGCGCATATGCGTCCAACACCGATTGATTCAACCAAACGAATGAGTGATCAACTAAGTCTCTCCTTACGAAGTTATAAAAACTAAATATTATCTCAACTTGACCAATAATGTTTCGGTAGATTACTGTTATGTAATTTATACTAGTCAAGGGTAGGTAACACTTAATAGCAAACGTCATGTGACGTGTTTTTAGATAAATATATAAAAGCAAATTTATTTTTAAATCATCCAAAATTATACCATCGAAACACACTCAATGTGCAATACATATATTATAGTTTAGATTGTTGTATAATGAATTAAATAATTTGACTTAATTGAATAATAATTAATTTTGAGATAATAACAAATTTATAATTTAGATGTATTACACTATGTACTCACATTTGCATTAGAACTAGAACTGATCTCACCTTTAGAACCACTTGTGTGTGCATATGAAGCTAACGAATGAGTGATTGATTGAGCATCGATGCATAGATTACTTAATCTTACGGTTCAGGAAAAGCAAGGCCAACCAAGTACCTACATATCTTTTTGTTACAAATACCCATGGTATTAAGTAATCATTGATAAGAATATTAATTTAAATTCGCTATCGTCACAAAGCTCATCACGTCTAAGTATATGAGAAATTATGACGTTTTCAGACAACAATTAATATATTTAATTATAGACATATTGTAACGTTTATTCATTAAAACTACTACGGAAGTTACTGTTACGAACGCACACAGAGTACGTTGACCCTTCTAGTAGATGATTCGAAAGAGAATGAACAAAGTAATTGTAAGACGTAATTTTTTGTATGAGCTGATTGATAGCAACGTTTCAAACATTTTAAAGTAACGTGTATTGTTATTTTTAATAGGTTTTATTATTAAAGTAAAGAAACGTCAAAGTTAACATATTGATTTTTTATTCTACAAATGCTTTCGACCTATCTAATTTTATCTAAAATTATTTTACATTTATATTTATTTATTTTAAACTTTTTAGGAACGACATTGACCACATACATATACTCGTGTCTTTAACACTTAATATTACTATTTCAATGGATCGAACTTTCTAAGGTTATAAATAATTCTTAGATGAGAATCAAAAAAATTTTCTGAAGATTGTGAAATATAGGCCTATACACTAATTTAAAAGTCTTTGAAACGCTTTGCAACCATTACACGCGATAGTCAGCCGTACAAAACCTTTTAAATTAGGTAAATCTTGTTCGCGAAAAATTCAGACATCGGAGGATATTTTTTTTAATTTCGTTTCTTATAGTTTTGGGATTTTATTTACTTTGCAATAAATATAGTATATATTATATATAGTTATGTAATAAATCAAAATTAATTTTACTAATATAAATAAATATGACTTGTATTTTATTGATATCGATTCTGAAACAGTTTTGATACAATGTTAAGACACAATGCTGAATCACGACAGTTAAGACGAGAAAGTTCAATTTTCTGGCATTGTCAGTTTTTGTGGTAAAATCTATTGAACCGTGCAACGAAACACTTACTACAATGGATTTGGAAATGCGTTTTTCATTTCGAACATTCAATATTATCTAATTTTGTAAATAAACGTGAAATGTGTCAATGGTGCATCAAAAGGTTTTTTTAGAAGTTTCTTCTAACCCTATTCAAATCACCTTTTATTCGGTATTTAAGCAATTTCTAGTTAAAAAAATGTCGTTTTACAATCATATATTGAAATTGTAGGCAGACAAATAATAGCTAGTAAGTGCTGTCTCTGGTCTCAGGACGGTAACACCAATGAAAGCGACCTATTTCGGGACCAGCACAAAGTTCGAATAGGTCTATAACAATTGACTCCGCTTATTTAGTGCACTCGGGTTTAACATCAGGCATTACCATCGTGTGCTATAAAAATACATACATTCTCATTTATGTATATATGAATTATATCCACAAAATTGCAACTGAAATTCAATAACATTCAATTACAAGTCTATAAATATGTTATGAATACTTAACGTTTGTGTGAGCAGGTATTCGTGCCTTGGACGATACGCCACCTGCATATAAAGAGGTCATATTACCTAGGTAACTTTTGATACTTACTACGTGTCATCTGCGTTGGGATCCATATACTAAGCTAGAGTTTTTGTCAAAGATACTGAGAGACCGAAACGCGTTATCCTTAAATATTCTAACCATACTGGTCAAATTTAAAAACAATTTTTACGGAGTCGTATTTAAAGCTGCAAAAAGTTTTTTAAATTAGTTAAATCATATTCACGCATAACTCAAGACAAATCCGTTTATATTATTTATTTTAACAGCTATAATGAATATTCTAATTAATATAAAAATCTGGCTCAATTATGCTTCTGAGATTAACGGATAATTACCAGCTAATCGGGACCCTGAGTCACATGCTGGTATTTATAGGATTTCAGATATTTTCATTCGATAATACCTACAGATATGTTTATTTAGACATGTATTGTAGATGTGCACAATTAATTCCCTCATATACACTGCATTCCAGGAAAAATAAACAAAAGGCTGCATTTATCTATTTGCAATTAAAATAATATAAAAATAAGTTATATAATAAAGATTATATATTTGTGTTAGCCGATATACTTTATATGCTATTGTCAAATCTGGTGTAACACTAGCTATAAAATATTGGAAAAAGCATTCTCCCATAACAAATATAAATAAATAAAAAGTAGGTAATATAGGATATAATTAAAATAAATGTAACTTAATAATAACAATTATTTGCATATTATAATTAATATGTAAACTAGAGCAACAAGGAAACTCTACAAATACAGCATTGTTTTGTAGGCTATTTTTTATTGTGAAGTAGTTTTTGTAAATACGAAAAGTGTATATAATTTTTTGATTCCACAAATGATTACAACTGATGATTAGATAAGATTTGTAGACTGTAATGATTTTTATCATAAGCTTTAGGACGGGATCTTCTGATTAGATATATACCTACATACATTGATATACAAAACATATAGGTATCATCTTTCTTCAAATATATTCTAACAATATATTGATTAAAATTATTGTTAGTATTTGGGTGTTTTTTACTTCATCACGTTAGACTTTATATTATATACCAATATGTACTAATAGTACCTATAATATATCTTGGACATTCTCTAAACGACGAGAGAAGCCATGTAGAACTCGCATCCGAAAAATCATTTATGAGTACATTGGTAGATAGGCAACGAATACGAACTTTCAAAACACAGTCAATTTTTAGCACACTGATTTTTTGTAAAGGTAAAAACTGCTAACAAACTCGGTTTGATTACTTATTTAATATTATAATTAATTGCGAGTAAGTGAACTGCCAAGTATATTCATATGGCTTCTTTCACTTCTATTACCGCGGATGGAACGCGATATTCTGTCGGTATTAAATAGACTTATTACTATTATTATGTGACGTGTTTTGTTTTATACTCCATTGTTAAATCCTTAGTTTGAATCTGCTGTTATATTAAAATATAGTATTAAGCATTTGATTTATAACGTATGTTATGCGACTTACGCGTATAATGACATTTGTGATGTAAAAAACGTATTGTGAACATAGGTACTTATTAGAGCTAGAAACTATATAGTCGTAGTAGGTATAATTCTTAGTATATAGCATTGTGTTTATCTTTAAATAAATTAGCAATGTATTTGTATAATTGGTTTATAAATTTAAACTGAACCTAATTACATTTTAATAAAGTCAAATTAGTTTAGCTCTTAGTGTGCCTTGCAATGTATAATATAATATGATCATAAAAAAACATATATTTCAACTTTTCTAGTAAAAAACTCTCGCACAATGAATACCTAAAATGTATATCGAGGAACCCTTATTATGAGTCATATATTGGATTGCAGCGGTCATGCTATTATATTACAAACTGTACGCCTATTTATTAACAATGGGGCATACAAAAAATTCCCACTATACTGCTACAATCATTTTACTTCTTCTAGTATTTTACTTCTACTATTTATTAACTTCTCTCTCAGATTGTTCCTTTAAAATACTGCACATTTCCAATAGACATTCATTACCCGGAAACAAACGTTTATACATTTTTAAAATATGACTTTAAATCATTAGTATGAGTTTTTTTTTTAAATATTAGTCTCATACATAATATGTGTTCACGTACTAAAATAAAATAAAATATGATAATGACATGATAATGTTTGAAATGATTAAAAATAAACGACCATGATTTTTAAGCATCTTCAAATAATTTTTTTTTAAATACTACTAATTTTAAATTAACCGTTCCTATTACACTTTTTTTTAAATAAAAGAAGCATTATTATAGAACACTATATAATTATAAAATAAAAACAATAAATTTTGTATTCTAAATCTTGTAATAATGTACATAGATTATTTACAGAAAAGCTGACATATTATTGTACACATTCAAACGTCACATAAAATAATAACAAAATTATATCTAACATTGAGCTCAATCTCAATCAATGTCGAGATAAGTTTGAATATATACTCATAAAATTTAATCGCAAACAGTAGTTGTTTTTCTATAGAAGATCATTATTATTATTATTATTAAATAATCGTAATAATATTGTAAGTCAAGATTATTTTGTACCCCATACTGAGACATGATTAGTACAACGAATATTATTGTAGATTACACTTCTGTGAGCGTCCTATAAAATTACGAGTTTGTATTAGTGTATCAAACTTTATGAAAGCTGCCCCATTATACGTCACAACTTTTCATTGTAAACCCTATAAATTAATCTGGGAATTTCTTAAAAATTAGTGCCAACTTTTTTCGGTATAAGGGTAAATAACTTTATTCGCTGTCACTATTTTAACAGACAACATCTTCTATAAGTTATTAGAGATAAAAATGTCATGTGAATCTGAAATAAATGTACCTAGGTTTTAATTCGTTTCATAAATATAACTATTTTACTGTTGGTTTGTTTAAATTGATTTAGAAATTTATAAATTTTAAGGATATTGCGGTTTCTAGAGAGAGAAAGAGAAAGACAGAGAAAGAGTAAGTTAGAGATCGTAGGCGCAGCTCTGTTAAGTCTCACCCTATTAGGAGTAAGTTATTCAGCTGTTTCAACTTCATTCATATAGTAAAGCTATTCTAATTACCTTATCATACTTTTTATCTGTGAATACATCGAAATAGCACATCTTTTGACCCCGTTAGATAGTGGGCTCATGTATCCCACAATCCTTTTCAATTTGATATGCATCTCATTGTTACAAAAGAATCTCTATGTAAAATAAATGGTAAAACGTTGAGCCTCAGGACAGATAACTGCGCATGCTCGCTACCGACGTACGCGTACAATGACATTCTTAGTGTACGTAGGTGACATATGTACGCAACGACACATGACGTAAATTAATTCTTTTATAAAGTTTTATATTCAATGTGGAATTAGTCTTAGATTATATTTGATTTCTTTACTTCTTATTTAATTAAATATTAATTGATACAAAATATTTATATATAGAAGAAGTTAATTAATTTTGTACAATTTCTAAAAAGTTATCAGATTCCATATTGCTAAATAAAGGGGAATTAGAGTGTAATGAGCAATTATGTTGTTATTAACTGCATGCAAACATTTCCACGGTTCTTCGTAGATAATGTTTAATGGTGTAATTAATACGCACTGGTTTTCTAACTGCAGCAAAAGTCACTTAAATACAATATTGTTAATTGAAAATAGGTGTCACCTGGAAAATGATTTATTGGACAAACATGCACTTCATTCGGGCGCTCCTCCAATATCGATTTTTTTATGCCGTATGATTCATAAGACCTGTTTACTCTAATAAAGTTAAAGGTCCAATGTAAAGAAGATAATGTTTTGCCATGTTTTGTAGAAAGGCCTATCCCAGACAAACATAGTTTAGGTATTGTTTATGAGTATGACGTGAGACACGTGTACGTACTTGCAGGTAGAATAAGTTTTTTTTACATTAATACTACATTTTACATTTATACAATGTTAGATTTGACGGACACACAGGGGATGGCGCGTTAATATTATCTAATGATTATATTATGAATTGTTATTATTCATATTAGTTATGATTGACACGTAGATTATGTAAATGCGTGACATGTGTATACTAGGACTCGATACAAAGTAAACACTTTAATAGAGTTAGAAACATAAAGTCACGCAGACCATTTCTTTCAATTTTAATCACGTGTGACACCGTTTCCGAAGATCGAGTCATATCTGTAGTTTAATGCGATCTATGAACATCAGCCTAGAATATTTTCTTATACACAAAACTTAGATACAAAAAATTAAATCAGTTGTGTTACCACTTGAATAGTTATTTAAGGTTATTGTAAAAAAAAAACTGACAAAAAATATTTAAATGTAGTCGTCAAGATTTATATTTTCTATTAACAACTTTTATTTATAGAATCATCGATTAATATACCTTAATTATTATACATTTGATAACTTGTAAAATAGTATTAATATTGTAAATTAGAGGAACATATAATACAATTAAGTTGGCAAGTTCAACCTTATCAATACGTACAATTTATGGATATAATCGTATCAATTTGAGTAAATTAAATTAGAACCTAACAATAGGTTTGTACAATTACCATAACGATGTATAAACGACGTAGAAGTCACGCTGACATGAGCCTCATTTATTGATGCTTACTCAAACAATTTACCAAACTATGTATTATTTACACATTGACAAAAGGAACGTCTAAAGGTTAACTGATAAAATATTTACCAAAAGTTCTTTGCATTCCAGTTTATTATAACTTCATGATTGGCAATTAAAAATTAAATACTTACATATAAAAATAGTTTCTTTTAATTAAGTAATTTTATCGAAAAACTCGCTGTTGCGATACCTGTGTACCTGTACCTGCAACTGGTGATCTCACACGTGCTTGTTTTGTACAAATGACCAAATGCAACAACACATTAACTAATTTAAATACCTTTTGCAGTTTAATATTTTGTTACCTAATTAAAATTTTTGAAACTATAATTACAAAGGCCTCACCGCCATAGTAGCGTCGTTTGTCTCAGATAACAGAACTACCTTTAAAGATGTTTTTAATGTGATATGGGTGGGTTGTTTAGAACTTGATCGTGGAAACTAACGGTGTCTAATAGAATAATAGACGGACTTAAAGCTTATGTATGATTGGGTCTTAGTTCCACTGATAATAAAAACAAACTCGACAGTAAATAGTAAAAGTATTTTAAGTTAATTAAATCATGTTCGCAAATAACATGAAATTCTGGTAATTTTGATTTGACTTGACTGAATAAGTTTTTGGTGCTGTTGATAATTTATGTTTAATTAATTTTCAGCTGCCACTTTAATTTGTGGTGAAATAGTTAGCCTGTTGATACGTCAAGACAGAGGTCCCACATTCGACGACCGGTTAAACCAAATATTTATAAATATAGAATGTTTCCGGAATTGCGTGGTCTATATTTGTGTTCTAGTTTAAGGTCAAGGCGTTGTATATAAATTACACATATTTGAAAAGACCTCGAGATTTTAAAAATATAATAATCAATTTTATGTAAAATTAATATAAATATAATAATATAAAATATAAATAATTTACACTTTTTATACTCATTATCGCGATTTTTTAAATATTATTTTAATTCGATATTTCGGTTTGCAGCCACCGCGGTCGCAAGGAGACTAGCTCTAAAACTTTTGAAACAACGCGACGAATTTAAATAATAAGTCGCAAAAAGTGTAAATTATTGAAATTATGTTCGCGAATAACCCAAAACAACACTAAAAGTAATCAAGTTCAAGTTGACTTAAATCAGTATTTAGATGATTTACACATAAAAGTTAATGTCATTACCATTTACTTCACCATTTTACATATAAGTATTTTAAAAACATCGATAAAACGTTACAGTAACGTCACATACTATATTGATATTCATGCTAACCGATAAGCTTTATCTATACCTATAATACGCAAGTGTGCCAAATTGTTATATGGAACTAGGAGCATAAACTATAAAATTAAATTTTACTAAGAAGTTTTGTTTTCAAACACAAACAGATTGCTTCATTGGATTGGATAAAAAAGTAACTATTTTAATGTGCCATTGAAAACGAATGCGGTCAGAATAAATAAGAATACTGCAAGATAAATGAAGATGTGGTGACAATAATTGAGAAACAATAATAATTTATCATAGATGAATGATAATAGATTAAGGGCCTGGACACATATACGAATAAAAGGACATTCGAAATTTAAGTAACACTAAACTAAACTAAAGATACACGCAATGGCTGTACGTCACGCATTGACCATGGGTCCTATGAAACTGTCGAGATAAATTGAAAAAGTCATAAATTGTTTAGAAATGAGAAAAACATTATCGTGTTGGGTGATTCTGTATCATAAGATAAGAAACTATTCGGACAAAGAAAAAATGTTCTAAAACCGACTATACTTCGACGTAAAATTAACTAAAAAGCACTGTCTCTATGTATGTACATATTATATTTACACAATTGCAATATTTGTTAGCGAATGTGACACGTTTATGTACACCCATAAGTTACCAGTGTTTTTACTTTCTGTGGCAAACATATTTATCCATATAATAACTCAAAATGTTTAATATTCCATCTAACTATACCATAATATAATTGTTACATAATTTTGAGTTATTCCATGAGTACATATATTTGCCCACTATATTATACTCGTATATAAATAACGAAATACTTAATTAAAAATAACGGTCCCAATCCTCACCTTTAGTCTTAATATAATACAATGTATTTTAAAGTTCGTTGGCACCACGGCCTGGCGACCTATATTAACTATTTATTTACGAATACTAAAGGTGGATGAAATATCTTTTTAAAAGTACAATTACACATCGATTGTCTATATTATGATAATTACACTTTAAATATTTTATACTACATTATATCTGTATATAGGTAGGTAGAAATATTATATACGCTTTATGATATTTAACACAAACTCGGATATTTTAGTACTAACTGTTCAGTTAGACGCATGGGTTAAAGTGTAATTTTATGTTTAGCAAAGCTTTCTATACTTACTTATAAATATGTAACACGAGATAGGTAACATAGGGAATACGAAGTTCATATTGTTTTAGATCTTAAGGAAAATATATGAAGTAATGATAATTTGTTTTTCAATTTAATTGCTTATGTTATTTTTCTAAGAATATTTTATAAGATTTTATGTTAAATAGAATCTACAATCTTATATAATTATTATAAATTTGTCCTTAGTATTTATTATTTTATCGAAATCTTTTTATTATGGGTTAAGGATACTTTTTGTGTGTAAATAAAGAATAATACTTATATCTACGTATATATATTTGTTAACATAACAATTTTCCCTCCTTATATCTTATTCAATATTAGATATTATTAAAAAGTTATTTTTTATATGAGAAATATTTATTACTTCGATATTGAACTACTAGGTTACCGAAATAAATAAAATAAATGAAAATAACTGATATCTATATTTGGCAGCTGTGACGTATTCGATTTATTTGTAAAAAAAAATACCTTTATCTTATCGTATTAGGCTCGCTGTCCATTAGCGAGTATAGAAACGTACGATTTAATAGAAAATTAAATTCTTGCATTGCTGCAATTTTTGTATTTGCTAACAATAACGTCGCAATATATCGGGACTGTTACAGTCAATGAATTACTAATAAATAAACCAATATTTGACAATTAAAATACTACATTCATGGAAATAAGTCAGTAAAGCGCGTTTTGGTGTAAATTACTATTATGAAAATGGACAAAATGCGAAAATGAGTTTATATAATTATATACTTTTAACCAATTAACAATTACCATAGTAGGGACAGCGTAGTAGTGAGCAAAGCAGAATGTCTCTACGAGAAGATGAATATTGTTTTAAAGAATTTTCTCTCTAGGCGCGACATTAAATCAAAGGAACACGAGACATTGTGATTGTTTGTCGAAAAAATGTTTTTAAGACTGTGTGGGCGGCGCGTATTACGAGTTTCGCAGTTGCACCCATTCGTGTCGTTGACCTCTTTTCGTTATGTAATTCCCTCCGCGTTACTAGATTGCCATTATATTCAATTTTTTCGGGATTAATTTATCAGTTACTTAAATGAAGAAAAAACACAAAGAAGTAATCATGCCAGTTAATACTAGTAGGTAATAATTCAGAACAAATTATTTTTAAGGTGGAGAATACAACCGCAACGTCACGAACTTTATCTACAAAAAACAATGCTATTTTTTTAATTACAAATCGAATATCA
The DNA here is from genome assembly GCA_028551675.1 of Tineola bisselliella. Classification (NCBI taxonomy): domain Eukaryota; kingdom Metazoa; phylum Arthropoda; class Insecta; order Lepidoptera; family Tineidae; genus Tineola; species Tineola bisselliella. Next base: position 86,920 of record JAPWLS010001203.1, on the reverse strand, counting down.
ATACGTAATTATTATTAAATATTAAGGTCGCATAAGTCAATACGATTAGGTACGAGCATGTATGCGTCAAGATTCACACGCGTATATGTGCCCAACTTACAATTAGATATTAGCACAGCTGATTAAAATAAGAAGAAGAAGCCAATATTGGTTTGATCTAATTCAAAATTCTTAATTCATATATATATACTATTCTTCCCTATTAGAGAAAATAAAGGTTGGTTATGTGTAGGTTGTGACCCGTTCACTCGCAATAAAAGGTTGACGTATTTCAATGTAACTTACATAATTATAATGACGAGTTCAGCATTAATAATTATAGCAATAGCTATTTGTAATGTTACTAAGTTGTTTAAGAGAAAACAATTGAAAATTGGTGTTCGTCATTCGATATAAATTAGTACGTAGGAAACTACAAACATTTACAACTTTAAATTACTTTAGATTAGATAATTGTGTACTTTATTATGCAATTAAAACCAATAAACAATATAATAAAAAAATGTAATATAAGTAATAAATTATGCACAGCTTACTGTAGTTATAATTAGTAGTTTTAAAATTTATTTGAAATTAAAAATTATTAAATTATAAGGAAAATGATCTAAAGAAAATAATGTTACATTTGTTTTATTGTTAGGAGTACAAATTCAATAGAAAATCTACAAATTAATGTGTGTGTAAATCATTAACGCGACAGACGGCTCACAAACATTATGTACCTAATTTTAGTTTTTCATTAATGTTCCTAATATCAGTCATTGACCTTAGGCGCCAACTCGGCTAATTAGGAGAATCAAATAAGAAATTTATTAGATATTGTGACCTGTGTTGGAAACAGTATACCCTAAGAATATAGCCGGTATCTTTTTATAGATCTAATTGTAATATTATATCATAATAAAATAAATAAATAAATATGTCAATAAATATAAAAAGAAAATAAATATAATGTGTTAATGAAATGATTAAGCATCTACATTATGAGAGTGGAATTGGGCTATTCACCTTTGCCGCGCATCTGATGCGTTATGGGCCAAGTCCATCACAGAGCGAACTCTGGATTGCAAAATACATTGCGGCTAAATGTAGATGCCGGGATGAGCTCGACGCCTATATTAAGTGTAGAGCTCGCAGAGCCAAGAGTTGTGAAAAGCAGAAAGGGAGCTCATTGTCCAGCAATGAGACATGTAAAGGTTAGCCATTATTGAACGGCATAATAACGTCCAAAAAATAGTTTTTAATTTAAAAAAAAAAGAGTTCTGACTTATGAATAAAGATGTATTTATGATAAAATACATTAATAAATATTTATTAGAATAACTTGTATAATGTATAATATAAATACTTGTATCTTATATAATATTATAATATAGGTATAATATTACCATCGTATTCAGATTTATTATTATCATTATTTATAACTGCAATATTACCTATATGTAAATAAATAAAAATTCTTATGTTGAAACTAAATAAATTGCGTTGAATATAAAAAGTGTCAACTTTGCGCCAATTAAAGGTTAGAACGCATTTAGCGCATACAATGCGGACGTATGCCGTTGTATGCATCTGCCAGTTTTATACATGTATATTAGAAATATCAATGTAGGAACGCGTACGTCAAGCGAGACACGCGTATATGTAACCTGACCTTTATACGGCTAATTAATTAATGACTTGACAGCGGCAGTTCTACATTGAATTGATTGAGATTTGATGTCGATTATTTTGCAGTTATATCGATGGATTTATATTTTCGTCAATTCGTCGTGTTAGTCGCTAACACAATCGCCTCGATGTCTACACTGCTGACTAAGTTCGAGAACGTTTTACGTTTAAACAACAATTATTCAGTTCCCCCCCTCCCCTCACTTTAGATTTTATGTAGGTATGAAAAACAACTACAATTCTAAATATCTTTAAATAATTTACTAGTTTATAATTGATTTGATAGATTTTTAGTAATGCTATATCTAATACTATGGAGATAATTGTTTGAATAGAAAAATGGATATCAGAACATAAACCCTTGTCGTATTTTGATTGGGGATACCCGAATTCCTCACTAAACCGAGTTGTTTAAAAAAAGGTCAAAACCCGAAACAGGTAGGCGAAACTGCACCCATGATAAATAATGATAACAAACAAAGAAATGTAAAGAAATTAATATTATAACATTTTATAGAAAAAATAAAAAATATCGAAATGTAAATAGTGTAATAATCTCGCACACACGTTCAAGGCTATGTATGATATATAAATACTTTGATATTTACATACATATAAGGGAAAACTCAAATGTACATACTTACTTAATCATGATAAAGTTTAAAACTTAAAACAAACTAACTGGTGTTTCCTAAAAAATTGGAACAATTAGAAAGGCCAAGTTAATGATTTTGAAGTTTATGAATACGTGTACGCAGATCATGACTACCAATATGCTGAAGTACCTAATTGTTTGTGCGTACTTGAGGCGAGGTCTTTAAATAAGTTATTGCTAAGTATTGTCGTATGAAGGTAATTTAAATTATTATGCTAAATATTTGCAATTCATATCTATTAAAGTTCACGTTTAGTACATTTAATGCTTATATTATTGAAATCGCAATAACATAATGAACCTTTAAGCAGATTAAACGGATATTAAAATAAATTCCACAGTAAAAATCTAATTACACATAATCTAAAAAGTTTAATGTTCCATATATTTAATTAAGGTTTGGCCGATATTTATTCAAGAACTTACCTAAAAATCGCCTGTCTCGAACAGTTGTCGAAATTATGAAATGAGTTCCCAGTAACTGAAATATATTGCGACCACGTGTGTTTAAGAATAGCCCGACCAACACGCGGCCGCCTCGAGCTACGGATATAAGCGGAATGAGAGTGCACTAGCAAACGAGCCGGCTGTGTCTCGTATAGTAAGAACTCCTTGGATTTACGTCAGTTTTAACAATATAGCAACTAACCAGCTAAGGGTGAATGCCCATTATATCCATGGATATGTGAACGAGTTCATAGCATTACGTTTTAGTCGGTTGTTCTTTTATGATGTTCAGCGCGTTTTTATTATCCCGATGCGTTTTGTACTTATTGCTTGCTAAGTGCCGGTTTTTGGCCGACATTATGAAGAACCTGTATAACGAAGTAAACCGTAGCTATTTTAGAAATTTAGTAGTAATTTTAGTGGAACATATTAGTGTTGTATGTCGTATCACTATGGATACGCCGAACCGATACCAAATACGATAATAAATAATTGCGATACGATTGCTTTTGGAACAAATTATAGAAAACGTTCTTAGTTGTCATTTCGTAAGTATTGTGAACGCATTTCATTTGTTCTCATAGAAAATCCCCTTTAATTTTTTGAACGCCTATGTGATAAAATTGTAGAAATAAAAATATGTAGTCATGCTACCGAAGAAGCCGTTAAAAAATCCAGAAAGCGAGGAACCTGGAAACAGCTAAAAACCTAAGGCTGATATTGAGGAGGACTCACGAATACGCACGCGATGACCTAATTAAATTACGATTACTCTAATTACTTTACTGACTCTAATATAGGTACGCACCGAATATACGCACACAAAACGTGCATTATTGTGTATTGTTTTTAATAGTATGTATAGTATCATAGTATGCATTTTGTTGTCATATTTGGAGTTCCCTGCATACAAAATCAAACTATCTTTCTACGACTTCGTTTAGTGTTTTAAAATTAATTATTCAAATAAGTTTAAGAATTATTATGATTGTAAGCTATTCTTGAAAGTTCGTTACAATGTATGTTATAAAACATTCAATTATTAATATTGATTGTTCAAGTATGATAATTATTTTTCGAGAACTTTTTTTCTAAGCATCAATTCTATCAAAAAATTGTCATTGAGTGTTTTATGTGTATTGTTGGACCAGAATGGAATTAAAAATTCACTGAACCATTTCTTAAAGCCATCTAAGTTCACTTGCTCATGTCCTTCAAGTAACGTTTGAGTATTCGGCAATTAGTCTCATATTCTAGAACACCCATGACACTCGCAGTGGCTTTATGATCATTCTCACAAGCGCAAAAAATAAACGCTTTATAAATATACCTATGTATTTATAGGCAGTGGGCTGATGCAACACCATTTTGTATTTCAGTTTAAGTAAATTGAAATATTGCATTTTCTTGGAATGTCAAACAACACTATTCATTCAAAATAATATTATTGAATTGTATTGCATCAGCTTTTACATATTCTATATTACGCGAATTCAGCAACGATTCACGAAATTAATATTGGGAGTAAAGTTACTTTTAATATATATCTGAAACTTTTGATTGAGAGCTATAAAGCTAAGTGAGCGATAATCACTTCAGGGTGGAGTTCTGTGTTCATGTTTTGTCTCAATAGAATTACCCCGTTTCTGCTGCGGTTACAGGCCGAGTATCGGTGGGGTTGCATATGAACGTGTGTCCGTGATAGTGAGGTCGAAGTACTAAAGAGGATATCTGCTCAGAATATTGTATGGAAGAGGCACACTTGCGGTAATGCAGGTGCAATCTTAGTGGTCATTACACCTTTTAGATTTCGTCTTATATTCATATGTCTATAAAATTTGCTTTTACTTTGATATGTATTCTTGAACTGACGAAAATAATATTATACATAATGAAATACATAGTTTTATAAAAACAAAACATTAGAAGTACAGACGGGCCTATACATATTACATTGAATAAAACAATACAAGAATAGCTCGTTGCCTTGAGCTTATAAATTAGACCGTTTTGGCATGCTATGTGAAATTGAAATCAGAGTCCAACATGCATTAGTAAGACTAAAACGCAAAAACTGGTGGATCATTATTATTGATTCTTAATTATCAATATAGTGTGAATTATGCTTTATATGAAAGCTGTTGCTGAAGCTACGGCGAGAAAGTACCCCAGCTTTTAAATAGATGGCGTTGTGTTGTAATGCTTTTGATTTCACCAAGTAGAAAGTAGATGGCGATATGTAGTATAATATGCACAAATGATAAATTTGTAAAATAATTCAAATATATATTTACTTTATTTATTATGTACTATGTGTAGAATTTAAATTGAACTCGGCAGTTATATCGCATTTACATTGTCCGTTAAAATGCCATAAAAGCTACACTCCGGTAACAATTTATTTAGTTGAAAAGCGTCGTACTGAACAGGCATGCTTTGTATACAGACTACGCGTGCTGTGTATAAATCGGGTTATCGGTCGGCAAATTTCATTAGTCGTGCATGCGGGATACCGATCGAATGAACGACCAATGAAAATGAGTCATTACGGTCACAATTGATTCGATCGACAAGTTCATGAAAAACTTGATGAAACATCGTCAATTAAATATCATAATTTAGTAGTATAATATATTAATTCGCATTTTGCAAGGATATTTTATTAATATTTGCAAAGTTATAAGCAATAATTGTTTAGGTATCGTTATAATATTTGGAGGATATAAATAAAATAAAAATTGATATTGTTAAAACATTTAATATCTAAAAATAATAGGATAGGAATAATTGATATATTTTTCACTTTTAAAATTGAAGGCAACTCGTTTAATATTGTGAGCAACATGGTCGCCGTACACATTTTTTCCTACGAGAACTGACGGGCTTACAAGGTCTACATGGTGCACAGCAAGTTATATCTTCACAATCGCATTGGATGGTTTTGCAGGAGTGGCTGGCAGGTTTCGGTTTTGCAGGAATTTTCGGTGTTACTAATTCGACCTGTATAATGAGTTAGCTTTTAAGTAGACGATTATAACGAGAGGAGTCTGCACTGTTCATTTGAAGCCGGTTATAGACGTCAGATAGAATGAGGGGTTACTATCTGGGGTTATGCCAGGTTACTAAAAAAATAGTTAAATAATATTACCTCTATATTTCCAGTACGATTAGGCTCATCAGTTTGTTTTCCGATCTTTAATATGAATACGTCTTTATCGGGATGCAACATTTTTTGAGCTTTTACGCCTTTAGGAGCATCTTTTGGAGTTACGTTGCACATAGTATCATGAACTTCTCTCTTACTGTATACTATTTCTGAATTTCGACCAGTTCTACTTGTGAATGCTTCACACATGTCATCGGGAACCTATGACAGTACATTATAAAAATAATCATGAGCATATGCAGATTTAAAGAGTTATTATGTAAAAAAGATTAAGACCTGAAAAGTAAGATTGTTAGCTGGCCCATTCATAGCGTTAGGCAAACCGCAAGTTTCTGAACAAACTGACTCATCTTCATCACAAGTACATTGTTGCTCCAATTTTAATTGTGAGGGTGTCAGTTTAGGGGGTTTTGAAGTTGACTTCGGTACTCTTATCTTTACCTGGGAATTGTTTAAACTAATTATTTTAAATAATTAACTACTTAATTATTATATTAATAAATAATTTCCAAGTTCTTTACCTCATTACCATTAAATATAGCTCCAATTTCCTCAAATGGTTTTCGTGTTCTTTTAAAACGAGGACTAGGTTGTGGCGAAGGCATTTTTATAGTTTTTACAATCAATAATTTTATGCAGCAACTTAGAATTTTGACAATAAATAAAAATGACGTAACTGTTAAATTATTTGAGACAGAATAATGACATATTTCTTTATATCGTCATAGACAAATAGTTTATAATAATTATGCTTTTTCCTGTTTTTTATTTTTTGTACAGCAACAGCAGCGTGGTGGGTCTGGGTCGCATTGGGTCTCTCTTGAATCCAGTCGAGCCATTGACTTTTTTTCTGGTCCTTTTGGTGAAACTAATTCTAGCTCCAATTTACTTTTACGATCTCCTTGTGCACTTACTTTGGACACCTGCGCCACACATACAATAATAAGCTTTAAAATATGCGACAAGAATTTAAAATCGTTGTTTTACAATAATTGAATTCATGGTTGAGGATAGTTTAGCCTTTCGTTGTCGAAGCCACACCAAAATAACAAGATATATTTTTAGGGAAGTGCTCTGAATTTATGCTTATTTCAATTCTAATGAAAAGCGTTTTATTTTTTAAGTAACTTTTGTACCTTTAACACAAATACATCTTTAAGTGGATGCAAAATACGTTGAGTTTCATGTGGTCCTGGAACATTTTTAGGTATCAAAGCACATGCTTGTGGACAAGGTCTGTTTCTCTTTGTAGGTTTCGGCTGCCCCGTTTTACTTTTGCTGGATTTACTCGACAATACAGATTTAAGGGAAGATGGACTTTGTGACATTTTATAAATAAATAACAGCACAACAAATTTCAAAAAGGATGATGAAACTAATAATACAAATTTGTCAACGTTTCAATAACGTCATTACTTATAAAAAATTTGGTCTAGATTATTACTTGAATCATAATTTTTATCATAATATATAAAATCAATAATAAGATTAAAATTTAAAGAGATATAAATAAATAATTTTGTATATAATAAAGCTATAATATCGAGGAAGTCGTCTGCAATCAGTGCCTTTGAATAAATTTCATTTGTGGGTGACCACGGGACTCTATTTATCGAATTAGGGTTGTGTAATCACCGTGCCCTTAGTGTTCTATTGTTAATCTTGCCAACAGTGAATATTCAAAGTTGATACTGAATTAAATATTTGTTTAGAATTTAAGAATAGTAATTGAATGTGTTATCGCTTATATTTTCCTGGAAATCACAAAGAAAACTGTAGATATAGTAGAAAAAACACAGTATTGGACTCTTTATCTATATAGTCATACCCTTTCGCAATTCATATACGAATTACATACATATTGTTTTCGCATCTTCTACGTTCATCATTTCCTTCATACACGCGATACAATATTGTGGGCATTAGGAACCTTTTCTGTAAATCGTTTAGTCGTACTATACTTTAGCTGAGGGTGAACGAACATGCGCTAAGAGATTTAAACTCACTCTTCAATACATTTTCAAAGATAATACATTTTATTTAGAATCAAGGGTATTTAAAAAAAATTAGTATTTGACAGTATATATATCGATAATAGTTTTATTAATCAGTATCAATAATTATTGATTAGATTATTGAAAACGGACAACTATAACTTTGTCCTTGTATCAAAGCTGCTTGGGACAGTATTAGATGACGCACGTGGTTTCTAAAATTCAGTAATGTAGACCTTGATGTGTCTAAATGTAAGTTCCAGAAGGTATAATCTTTCACGGTTGAGGAATTGCGCGTCTACGTTTTAATGGATACATTAATAATTAACATGATACGTAGAGGTAATATTAATTTCAATTTACAAACATAAAATGGAATTTTATAATAAATGAAGCAGATAACACAAAATTGTATCATGATAGATCTGATGCAATAATTGCATAGATTAGTATTGAGATATCACATTGAAATATGATTGAAATGTAAACATGAACGGTTTTATTACTCCAATTGGTTATAAAATGCTCCTACACGAAAATTCGTCTTAGTTAGTCTTCTCCTGTATCTATATTATAATTTTAAACCGTAGTCCATGATTATTATTAAGAAAATAATTGATGGGTTATGAAAGAGGTCGAAGGTATATTGCTGCACCTATAGCTAGATATGTCATAATCTTAAACATGTATGCTAATAAAAATTATAATTATTATGCTAAGTATTATTTTTTTTAGAAAATAATGAAACATTTCTATTATTTGCTTGTCCCCTATCTCGAGCATTACAATGGAAAGGGTCGTATGCAAACACTGAGACAGGTTATGCGGGTAACCCATACAACTTTATCAGATTTAATACAGATTCTTTAGTTACATTTCCTATTCTATGTTTGTTTGTTGATAAACGCCTAAACATATTTCACACAACAACTTATTTTTGGAAGTGGCAGCCCAGATAATCGTAACTCGTTTTAGGACCTATGTAAGTATATGTAAGACAACGACAAAACTATATAACAACGCTATTATAATACAAACTAACAAACAAATAGACTTTTTAATTGTATAAAAAACTTATCACAACTCAAAATAAAAGTTTGAAACATTTTCAGATATTATTTTTGTTCATGGTTTTTTGTATATTTTAAATTAATTATCTGTACCCCATCGACATCCCTTTGTCAAACAGTGGAGGAGTTAAATAGACAGGAAGGAAACGATTGGCTTTTGTTCAACAGTCGTCGTACGCACCGCTCATTCTCTCGCTCATCATGTTGCTCTAATATGGTCATAGCATTAATTTGAAACACGTGGCACCATACAAATGAATCGTAACACTATTTTGTGTAGCATTTGTATAGGAACATCTCAATAATCAAACGCTTTTTTATGGTAGTTACTGTACAACGCCTGTGGTAATAGTGGGTGTTTCATGACTTGACATAGGTTCCATTCATAAATGTAATATGCGATTTTCCTTAAGTTGGAGCTATAAGTCTTGAACTTTTGTAAATATCTTTTGTAATATAACATATAGCAGTTTTCATATGTTTTGTATAAAAATAACGCCTGAATTTTTATAATAGCACTAATGTTATACCACATTTGCATTATAAACATTTAAAATGTTCGTTAAAACATTATGAGAATAAGTGCATAAAAATAAATTGAGAAAAGTAACGTAAATACTTATTTAGTGATACATCATGTTAAATTTTTTTTTAACTAACTACCTATACTTAGAGTTTATCGAAGTCAAAATTCTAAAATTATCACTTATTTTTAAGGAGCAAATATTCAAGCAGATTTTAATGAATGTGAGTTGTAGTACTTGCTTTAACATTCTGCAATATTGGATAAGACTGTGTGGTATTTAGACGTGGGTGTGACGGTAGCTGCTGTCTCATTCTAGCAATGCTATTAGGTATATGTATTTTACAAATTAAGGTCTGGGTTACATTGAATAAATTAATATAAATACAAATCAAATGCCCAAGTTTGTTATCCATCTAATACAGAACGAATAATACTATGTTATAGATAATATTGTAGAATATTAATTTTTAAATAAAATTATATAATTAGAAAAGTTCTGGTTTTTTAATATTACGAAATTCTCATCTCGAAAAATAATTTCTCGATTTAATATCTCGAAATTGCTCATTTATATAGCTATATAGCGGTGATTGAGGTAATGATTTAACCAATTTAAAAGACTTCATGCGGCTTGCTATTACGTCTAATTTGATTAATTCTGTCTGACGTATTCAAATCTGTGTAGCCTCCGTAGCCGTGGAGTTGTCAGTAATAAATGCGATAATAAAATTTTTTAATATTATATTAGACCTACGTTTGATAACCCGATTTGTTTATATTCAGACAACATTTCGGCTTATTCTAAAAAAATATCAGTGATACAAATTTACATCATTATTATCACATAAAAATATATTTTTTAACCGATATAATTTTTGTTCCTTGGGACGAATTGCTCGTTAAACTTTCAGATCGCTATTTGTATGTCCAATTCGTGATGTACTGTACAATACGTGATATAAAAATATTCCACACATACCAATACGTACGATTATATCCATCTGTCGGGTTCATAAATTCTAAATGTGCATATGTAAGGATAGCTTAAACCGCTAACATCCTTGGACTGGGCCACTCGCTACAAATCTGCTTTAGGTTATGTGGTAAAGCAATAGCGGTTACAGAGTAACTGTTAAAAGTTGTGGGATGTTCAGTCCTAACTAAATTTTAGTAGCTAACATGAACTTGGGCATATGAATTCCACCCGTTTACATAAACGAATTTGACTAAACCAGAATATAGAAACTTTTAAAAATATGTCATTTATTTTATGAAAGTATGTTATTCAATAGATATTTCATTTATTTTGTATAGTCAATATAAATAATAAAATTTTATTATGTTTTTGAACATACTTAATGTATAATGGTGAACGGAGCTTAAAAGCTGCGCACGCGCCTCTCCACGCTTCGTTACCAATAAGCATGATTTAAGATGATACCAATCTGACTCGCTTCGTCCGCAGCTCTCTCGGAAATGCAATTTTTATACTTCCAAAAGATATATTAATAGATAGTGAATGAAATATTGAATGTTAAAAAATAATAAAAATGTTACCAATGTTTGTTGAGGTATGGCATATAATTGAAAATCAATCATGTTTTAAAATAAATGCAAAATGCTTTAAAGCTTTTTTAAAATTTATTATTTGAGTCATAAACATCAGAATTTCAGTAGGCCACCATACACATAGCTCTGGGATTTCCAAGTAAACAGTTTACAGGTTCAATGTAAATATTAAATATCACGTTCGGGTGGACTGAGTAATCAGAACTATCCGAGTGTTCTAACTGAACTTAGTGTACAGAGTATGGGACTGGAGATGATACCAAAAGGCGTAATAATAATTTTATGAATATATATATATATATATATATATACATACATGGTATGTGTATTCTTGTAAACGATCATTTGTTGAAAGTTAATATACGAGTATATTATATTTATAAATACATATTTATGCATAACAAAACAAACCGAAACTGAAGCGATTTTAATAAGCCATAACTACATAAATCAATATTTGATTATGCAAATACGGACAAAAACCGGCAACATTTTGTGCCATAACTTCTTTGAATCCCATAACTCTTTAGTAGAGGGCGTTGAAGCACTCATAACATAAAAAAATAAAGGTATGTTTTAGTGAAATTTATCCCGTAACAACTACTAAACGTCTTAGTATTACAATGATGTAGTTTAATTCGACCCTGAGAGCTCCTGCTCGCAAAAAACGGTTTTCATTCAGATGATGTTTGTATGGCCACATATACGGTCAGCAAATAAAACTTCATTACTTTATTATTTTAATTAATCTCAATATTTATAAAATTTATGAATTTTTGATCTACGTTTTTAATAAATGATAAGAAATTTGATTATAATTAATATACCATAATAAATGCTATATTACGTTGAAAAATAGATATAAGTAACTATTTTGTTATTGTTTTAGAGGGACATTTTACCGCACATCGCCGAATGCTGAGCCAGCGTGTGATCTATAAACAGGGGAGACTGCTACCACAGAAAATACTCTGAGGATAACATTCGCGCCTGCTATACCGACTTAGGCAAATAACTTATCTGCTTATTCACTTTTTTGTTGACTGTACAAACGTCCAAGAGGCCATAAATAGCGGTCTTCATATATCTGTCGACGGCGCAGGCGAGTCGACGGTATTATTTATAGAGGCATTTGAATAAATCCTGCTATAGCGTAAACACCCGCCTCCGGAGAGCTTGGACATCGCCTGCATTTCGCATCCCTGCGTATACGCATTTATCACTAAAATGTTACAGCCTACATTAATTACTGAATATGATTAAAACGTAATATGTGCACGTTAGCACCTAATATATATTTAAGGACTCGAGACATTTCTTCGCGCAACGTACCATATACCAGATTTAAAAAAAAAATGAATTCGTTAATTAGGCATTATTCTAATAATAATATTATATATTTTATTATCATAGGTAAGTAACAAATCATCGTATATAACTCAGTAGGGTTGAATTGGAAAATGATAATTTCAGCCCGAAACAAAGCAATGACATAACCATTCGTCCCTCAAACGGATATACTGAATAAATTTGAATATTTATCAGCGATAATGAAAGCCAACAAGAGAGTTGATGAATCGGAACCCCAACACAACTCGCGGCGGTTGTGATCATTAGGCACAGAGGATGGTTCAGGAAAGCTTTGAAAATTTCCTTTTACATAAGGTGCATATTTTAAGAGATTAGCTTTAGGAATCGTTCATTTAGTTTTTGGTATGTGAAATGTTTCTTTTGTTGAGTATCTATGAGTATCAGGTTAAAAACAACATAAACAGATAATATCCGTACCTGAAGCCAAGACTTATTTAATATTCTATTCTATTTTCTAATATCATACGTAGGTTCCTATAATAAATATATGTGGCGTTAACAGGGGATAGAAACCGGATCTCCACTTAAGAGACTTACGTGCTAACCATTGTACCACCGAAGCCGTCTTAATAACTTGAATATTTAAAAATAAATTCAGGACCAATTTTATTAAATCAAAATGGCGATAGAACGCGAAAGTTGCGAAGTAGTATATTTTTATAAAGTTCTAAAAACGATATCCACGAAAACCTTAGGTTATAGCTTTTTTGGGATACAAAAGGGGCTTTTCCCCTCTTCGTTACCCTGTAACGAACTGTTTGCAGGCTCCATGGGGGCAGGTAATTCAATAATAACCGCCTCCCTTCTACCCTTTGTACCGTTTTTCCTTATGTTGATCGATATTTACTTATCTTTTGCCTTTACTCAGGTAAACGATGATATAACGTCTTAAAATTACCGTGTATGTAACACGTATATAATTTTCCCTTTTATTTCTAATTGTATAACCTTATTATATAAAAAATATGAATGAAAATCGATATGATACGTGCTAAACTTCTTCTATACGAATATAATTCGTATAAAAGGTAAATTTGTAATAAGTTAAAGTTTGTTCTACGAACCAAGATTGAAATATATATATTTTATTTTAATAAAAATTAGTTTCTAGTTTGAAATGTTTGTATATCGAGTCGGAAGAAAAGGGCTTTATCGGCATGCGGTGACCCAATGGTTGGATATAGTACTGCAATAATATGATTAATATCAAATCAGTAGAGTTAAGAAATTACAGCCTAACTTTTATAATTAAAGGATATTTTCATTTGATAATAAATAATTATGATATAATAAAATATAAGGTTTAATATTAGGAAAATGAAAAATACGACAATTGACGTTTAATATGTTCGTGAAACTACAAAAATTAATAAATAAAAGTCTATATAATCAAAACGTTAATTATTAAAGATCCATATACCCCCATAATGAAACGACTATGATAATTTGGTAATGGTGAAAAACAACGAATTAATAAAAAACGTCGCGAATCGACTTCTACTTTTTAGTACAATGACAATAAGTAAGTTGACAGAACTAAAAATTCGTCACCCCTAATTCACACAACACGCCCTCATATTTACACTATCAAATTCCGCTTCAGTGATCTCGACGTGTTCATTAAATAAGCAAAGCTAGCCTTACACACTTGCCCAATGATTCCTTTTGGAAATCATTCGAATGTACCGCATTCAATGAGGAATTTTGCACAAATACATAGCCGATCCCACGCTGTGTAGGGTGTCTCTTCTTTAACACTATTTCTGTAAATAATGGCAAAAAGGAACACTCTCTATTTTTTCTCTTAAAGTTATTAGTAAACTCAAAAGATTACGATGTCTAAATCTTTAAAACATATAATTAATCTTAGACATTGACTAAATATGATGAAACTAATCGCTTTAATTTTCTCCGGGATTAACTGTATGGCCATCCTACATTAATAATTATTATACAATACCGCATCAAAATGTCATTGCTCAATGGGCAATGATGCCCAGAAATAGAGTAAATGGCGGTGACGCGTGTCTATTATATTAAGAGATTTTCATTTGAGGATGCATTAATACTTTGATGATTTTGAATAAAACATACGAACAATATTTTTTTGTGAATTTATACTGTAAAATTATAATTGCTTCGCTTTAATTAAAAATGTTAGTAATATTTTGAAACACAAATCAATTTAAATTAACAAACAAACTTTATTTTACTTTTATTTATTTAACTTTAATAAAACAAAAAATTAATTACTCTGCATTTTTTTTTAAATACACTATGATAAAATAGTGCAGTAGAAAATAGCGCATACATGCAAATCCAGTTAGCATCTAAAAAGGGGAGAGTCGGCAAAGCGGGCAAGCGGGTTATAATCGTGTTGCACGCTCGGCTTAGCGGGCGTGTGCCGTGTAATCTCATTCACAGAAGCTTAATAGTCTTAAGGCAGCACAAAGGAGCGATCAAACGGACGCCAATTCGAACGACCAAATGTCGGGAACAACTGGAATTGCAATGATAGTAACAAAGTTATCCATTTCAAAATTCAATTTATAATAACCATCGTGTTTGCAGATTCTATACCTATTATTTATAAAATTTTAAAACGTATTTATTGTAAATATTCATACAACAAAAACTTTAAAAAATATCTTAATTTTCAAAAAGAAACACAAATTGTAAATTAAAACTATACTTACATTTTACACTATTTAAAAAATGTAGCTTCATTGTCATATAAACAGCGACAGAAGCAGAGCATCCAATAAGCAAACATTTACCCCAAACATCACAAATGAGCGTGTCGAACAGTAAATAATAATAACAAACATGGAGTAAAGCAATTGAGTTTTACGTCCATCTGTCTGTAGTGTGTAGAAAGCAAACGGGCCCTGGGGATTATTTTGGCGCTAAAAGTTGCCGTAATGAAGGTATCCTTGTTACAATTGTCAAGGGACATTGCTGTTGCGAATTTACACAGGGTATATTATATAACTGAGTTTCTATTTCTTACTTTCTTAGTTGCCCTTTTAATCACTCTTAGAATTAATTTGGATTTTGCAATATACATCTATGTTAAATATTAAGTAAAGTAACATTGATAATATTCTAATTAAAAGCAGTCAGGCTTAACGCGTGACGCTTCTTGTTATAACTAATTTACTGTGTCATATCATGAGCCGCGCAAAATATGCGATATGTATCTATTCATTAATTATTCTTGCTTTTTGAATTAAATTAATGTGAGATGTAAATACTATAGTTTGACTGGTCCAAAAACTTGTAAAATATGATTTGAGAAAATTATAATAAATTTTACTCGAACTGTTTGTTAATACGAGTAGAAAAAAAGCTTACTAATAAAATATTTTTATATTTAACTATTTGTATATAAAAATTAGTAGACATACAATTTCTACGTAAGATCTAATTTAATGAAAGGCAAAATTATTTACATTCATAGCCATTCGTAGTATAACGTAATTTTCTTCCAGTATTCAGTTTTCGTACTCACAAGCTACAAATCAATAGATACAGAACAAATACATGAGTTGATTGTTAATTTGTACCACGCTCTGCTCCCCCGGGGAAGTGAGCGATATCCTCTGATCTCCCCTGCTCGCTCCACACTACATGCAATTGTTTACACGTACTGTCGAATTTGTCGCGATTTTGACAATTGTTATTTAAGATTTAAGGGTATAGATACGATGTATTATTTATACGTACTTATATAGGTATAATTTATTATATTTCTCATTATTTGTATTTATTTCTATAGATAGTTTAGTATAATAATTTAAATACATAAAAAAAATATACACATTAAAAATTATCTCTGTAAATACACTTTCCGTAATAAAATCATTGAATTGGTTCATATATTGCATAATGTTTTATTTTAAAATTTTATTTATAGGAAAGATAAACAGTACAATTAAAAATATAACATGTATTGTATGTATATGTAACAATAGTTTTCTTCTATGTTTTAGGGTAGATATAATCATGGTGTATTATGACAGGACAGGTGGATTTATTCAACGGGATAATATTCAATTAATTTCAACAAATCGAGCATTAATCAAATTAATCAACCATTTTAAGATAGATAATTAATTAATTTTATTACTCCTCTCTCAGATAATAGTTAATAACCATGGGTAATTAAATGAGAGCGGTTACTAGTGGTTATTGCGGATTTAATTCCCTTTCAAATCAATTTTATTATAATACAAACAAAAAATAAACTTGAGAATCTAGGACATATAAATGTATTTTACATACATATGCGTTATAATTGTAATATTTATTTTTGTAACCACTGTGCAATCACATCGTCATTTTTCATTTTTCATCATTGATTAGTCACACAATACTGGCCAAGTGGCTTATTCTGTTGGTGGATGTGGAGTTGGGGTGTGTGACAGCGGAAGTGGTGTTTACTTACGCGTCGACACCGTGGTGGCGTGTTGGTCTAGGTCGCACCCTTCCCTAAAATATGGTTGACGGGAGTGATGGCTGTCCAGGACGTGATACTCGTGAACGGGTGCTGCGATGGGGGCGGTCTACTCCTGTGTGCCATGCTTCTCTCTTTGCTACTCACCGGCGTGGTTTTTCATATTATTGTGGGCTGATACCTGTGTGGTTGCACCGTGAATCTGATTTAATTTTTAATTCTTGTGAATCATGTATTATTGAGAATAATGTGACTTATGAATTGTTATTTACTTTTTTTCTGAATGAAAATTCAGTTTTTTTTTGTTAATTATTTTATGTACAGGCTACGATTGGCGAGTTTCTTGTGGTCTTCTTCTCGTCATACGCCTTTCCGAGGCCATTATAGATTCTAACGATGAGCAAGCGCACGCCTTTAGTGCCTATGCTTCACTTCATTTCATAATCCAATGTATTTCTAATATTAATAATGCATTTTATAATTATTAAAATTTAAGTACGCACTCGTAATTAAGTTATCCTGACGGCTACCCCCAATATAAATATTCCCTCCCTATTCAATGAAATTACAAACCAGTCGTTTGAAGGAAAAAATGCAAAAGTTAAATTAAAAGTATGATTGCTCAAACGGAAACTCCGTGAGCGGAAGTCGGAACTTCGATATCGGAAAAATCGGGCGGGAATAATTACGATCTCTCGCCAGTCAGCGTCGCTGATCCAGCAAAAACGAAAAACGCAGAGAAAATGTTAAATTATGCAAAGGGAATTCTATTTGAATTATTATCTTTGAAATGCATATCATTTGCATTGCTATCGAGAAAGACTATGGCTGATTAAAGATTCCATAGTATATATATATGTATATGGTATCTCTAATAATATACAGTTAAATACAAAAATAGTTTTCACCTAATCATAATAATATCTACATATTATATTCCGACTCCGTATATCGTGATATTATATTATAGGCAAATCTTTTACTAGGCTGTCTCACCAGGTTTTTTGTAACCGCCTGGTCATAACACAGTACCTACATATTAAATAGTGATAATTTTAGAGAATTGTCATGAATTACTACACGTACACATTATGTCATATATTATGTGTGTTGACTATCAATATGAATATTCAGGAAAATTATATACGTTAAAATGCAAACAGACATAATCTTAAAATTACAGTGACCCTAATTCCACACGACGATAATACTTTAATGGTAGACAAAATTGCAGACACTTCAAATTGCAATCACGTTGCTTGTGCTGTACACACGTATACAAAAGTACCACCCAAAGGGGGCTTGAAAAACTAGGTGGCGTGGGTTATTATACCGTGAATGTCCTCCTATCCCCTATTCTGTGGTCTCGGATCTCTACTTACAAAAGCTTAACTATAGCTAACTCTGTGTAAGCTCTAATTACAGAGCTGATATCTTCAGACTGTGTGAAAGAGAAGAAAATCTTTTCAAAGTCTATTATTTACCAATTGCGTACTGTCTATTTGTTATCACACTTACAGCTTCATATAATATATATATCTTAATCAGCTATTACAATTCTAAAAAATAATAATTCAAAACTTTAATACGTTGTGATACATAAATTCACAAATATACTTAAATGAAGTATAGGAGATACGACCCTATAAATAGATCTCCTGAAACCACAAAACTAGTTACTATATATTGGTGATTTTTAATCTCCACTCTTCAACCTATAGACAGATAGATGTATACATCATGTTTGACTGTGACCCAGACCCAATTAGATAAAGTTATTATTATTACTATTGGTAATATCTGTAAAGATTTCACCATGTATTCTGGATTAATCGTACTGTTTAACATACCAAACAATGTAAATAAATAAATTCAATAAACAAGCAAACTACAAAGTTTACAATCACTGATTGGACATGACTTGGAAAATTTAGAAATTTAATATAACTCAATTCAGTTCGAGTTGAATTCCTCGATCTCTATGTTAAAGTGAGGGAGTATAAATGCAGAATTTTAAAATAGCAAGCAATACTCATCGAGTTTGTTTAAATAAAATCTATTTAATAAGCTACGTGAGAGAGATATGAATATTGTACGGGTGAACGTACACGATGCCAGCGATTTTTAAGGTAGGTCCATATCATACAAAATATTGTATTATTGTTATGAAATAAATTAGTTGCAATACACTACTGATTTGGTTTTGTTTGTTTTAGACTAACATTGGTTTAATTAAGAGGAATTATATTTTAGCAACCTTTACAAAATCTATGTATTTGTTATTCAAGTGGATGTTCATGTATTTACTAAGTACATAGTATCCATTTTACGTCATATTAATTAAAAGGGTAAGGAGAGGCCTATTACCCCATACAAGACACAATCCGAAAGCTCGTTGAAAAAATTGTATTATCCATCATTATTTATTATTCTACAAGTCAACTACGAACGTATCACTTTTTTCAATGTCCGTTGAGTGTGTACTTACCTTTATTTGTGTATGAATATATACGAGTATGGAAAATCGACCTAATACAAGGGATACTGCGACACGCCCAGCTCAGTATTCACCAATCCAAGGACGGAATCTCTGGAAAGTGACGCCCATCTAGAGTCAGTTACCGCATCCATGACGATCAGTTTATCAATTAATCCCATACCGTGTTGACGTGCCGGTGTCGGAACTTTTGGAAATCATAAAATTGTTATTTGCGGCTTTGGGTTTCAATAATTCTTTCCTCAAATGTTCAAAATAAAAGCCGGTGACGCGACAGCGAGCGGTTTAAATTAAAGTTAATTAGATATTAATATTTGTGAAAAACAGTGAATTAAAAAAATCAAAGTGTTGGGGTTAAAGTTGGAAATGAAGGTAAGTCTTCATTTATACTTTTAGTTTTCTTTCATTAAGTGTCTACACTGGCATCGCGGTAGGAATACTCTTCATACCAATTAATTGTGAAAAACCAATCATTACTATATTACATAACCTCAAATATTTATTCACATCTCAATAGGAAGATCAAGATGAATTTGTAATTTTAAAAATAATATTGAATATATAGTAATGATAAGAATAAATGAAAACTACCGAATAATTAAGCTTAACCACTTGGTGATCAACGTAACATTAGTGCATTTAGGCATAGCTACTAATTACAAAAATTGCTGACGTGGACATATCTATAGGAAATAATATTTTAATTAGAGAATTAGGTATTTATGTGTTTTACACTAGAAAGGGTTATTATTGTCTCCAACATGCAATATGCATCATTAAAGTAAACAAATTTGATTAAATTAATTAATTATTAGATAACAGAATGCAATGAATAATAACTGTCTCTGAACTTTTTTGATCGTCCTTTATTATTTGACATTGATTATAATGAAATTATGTTCATTATTAAAAATAAGTTAGTACATACCTACACTTAATTAAAGTGGAGATTATTAATGTTGGTTTTGCTGCGCGAATTTTATATCTCAAATTAGTTATACTATTGTGTCATTACACCTATTTTATATTTACATTTTCGTTATTATCTCTATCACATTTATTAATATTAATTATTTGCAATTAAACATCATGGTCGTGTAATATCTTGAATTATTACTATAATACATTAATTGTATTATATTTCAAACATATTTATTTGTTTACAATACCTATATTATACTATATACGCATTTTTAATTGCAGTTTTCTTATCAGAAAAGAGTATCATTAGTACAACATTATAGGCACATCTCGAGTACTTCGTAGTCAATTTTAATCTACTTACGACCGTTTATCCATAGCGAATATGATGAGTCTATATGGAGAAGTTTCAATTAATAGTTGCGCTAAGGTTAGAATAGAAGTAATTTTACGGTTAATAGACAAAATGTTAATTATATAATTGATATGTTAGTCAGTTTGTCTAGTCATTTATTAAGCGCATGACATGTGTTAACAATGAATGAGGTATTTCTGATTGTCTTTATTGACAACTAGTAGACCCGCGGTCGTATATGATTTTATAACAAATTAAATACTTAAATAATAAATCCAAAAGGTTGTAAGAGGCAAAAAAATAATGAAATTCCTGAATTCAATCACACTTATTTACAAATGCCGTCGGGTTTGAACGCGTATTGAAGCTATGCAAGTGGGACTAACTATTTATAATATATTAATTATTGCTTAGGTTTTTCGATATATTATATACAATGTTATAGATATCAGAACAATGACAATACAAACAAAAAACACCTAGAACGGATTCAAAAACTTTCATTTTAAAAAGCAGACATATTAAATATTTCTTTTGACTGGAGCTTCAAAACTAAACACTACCCAACAGAGAAAATTGTGTTTTAGTTTGTGATACAAATGGCAAATTTCAAGGTAAGTAAAAATATACTTAAGAGGATTAATATAGATAAAAAATACCACCCTGCCATATACGTAGAAAGTTTTATCTTTATTCAGTTATTTAACTTAAATTAAACCGATTACAACCTACAACAAATAAAGAAAAGCGAAAAATATATTTACGATTACTCATTTTAATCAGTAATTTAAGTAGCATCGGTAGTTACTAATTTTTATACTATCTAAATATATGTTAATAAGCAAACTGCACTGCCATTGATTTGGTTTTTTTTAGTTTCGAATCTTTTACTAACTAACATATTAAACTAACAACTGATTGAGATTGTGTTATTTGTAATACTATTATTATTATTCAAAATAGAGTTGTATCATAGTTTTAGCAAGTATTTCAAATATGTACTAAAAGTAATTGAAGAAAAAACTGGGGGGCTACTCAGGCATATAGGAGGTTTCCTGATACGGCCATCACTTTTGTAGCTTACGTGAATTTTGACTTATAAATCCGTAAAAAGTCCTGTCAAATGTCCGTAAAATAAGCATTGAGTGGCCTATCCGTCGTGACATCGCTGACAAATCCGTAATTTCGTGAATGATTACGGGTCCGTAAGTGTTTTTGAGTAGGAAACGTCCGTATTTTTGTCCGAAGTTTGTGCGCCTGAGTAGCCTAGCCCCCCTGATTAGGCAATCTCTCTTGTAAATATCTAGTTATATGCATGCGGTTATGAATACTACTCTTTAAAACAGTAATTCTTTTATTTCTACATTTTTAGTACTCGGAAACATTCTTCTTCAAGCACAAACGAAAATTGTAGTTTTATTAAGCGTGAATTGAATTGAACTAACTTAAATAAGTAAAAGAAACAGGAACTTTTTCCGGATATCTTTTGTTTTCCAATTAGCGTTATTAAAATGTATCATATTAAGTGCACTACTGTAATATTGTTGTACAATATAAATTAAATTTCCATTTTAATTTGAAAATGATTAGCATATAATACATGGCAAAGAAGGAGTCGGGTCACTTGAGACGTGTAAACAGGCTTAGGGTCTGCCAAAACATAAAAACTTGCAATTTGCAAAACACTCGAAGCAACGTCCGTCGAACTCAATTACTCACCCTTTTATAGCATCGCCGCACTAATCGATCCACCCATTCCTGATCGATACCAGTGGAAGAAGACATTCGCCACTCGTTCCTTCAAGACGTTTGATACATTCCGATCATTAATATAGGCATTGAACTCGGTGGCAGCACGGCGGGGCACCTTGCCGCTATTCACATATTAAATAACGCATTAGGCACCAAAGCGGCCGACGCAATATTTCTAAAGTTCTCGAATACATTTGGTAATTCGGATCGTAACGAATCGACATCGATGACAGATGACGCCCGGTCTCGTTCTCAACTTATCGACCGGCGACCGATTAAGGAGACTCAGCGGGCATTGGTTAATCGGATTTTAAGTAATATTGTCCAAGTATCGGGTTTCAAAGTCGATGTAGCTCCGAAATGTTAAAATTCTCACGTCATTTCAGAGATTTGAAAATGAGTTAGTTGCTTGTGTTTTGCAATGATTGGATATTCCAGTGAATTATGTTTCACTTCTGATTATTTGAAGTCATCTCCTATATTTATGCGATGTGAGTAAATTCCAATCAAATGATGATGAAACTTGCAGGTGTGCAGTATGCAGTGCACTTATTTTTTTAAAAGTAAGTAAGACCACCAACGATATATACTGAAATTACAGAATTAAACACTTTATTTAAAATTATTATATTAAACACAGACAAAATCATACAGCCCAATTTCATAGCATTACAAATGAGGTTCCAAAATCGAAACAGATGCTGTGGGAACTCAGCGCGCTCACGACAAAGGAGTCCGAAATCCCCAAAAAATACACACCTGAGAGTCATCTCTAAACTTAAGATAGGATTGCCGGTGATCAGTGTTTATTGAATAAACAGGCCCCAGATAGAGCTATTCAGCGTCCGTCAACGAGAAGAGTTGACGTGGTAAATAGTTTTCGAATGCACTTTTGTTAGACCATGATTTTACATTTCTCGATGGACATTTATTTTTTTTAGGTTTACATCGTAGTCGAGGCCTGGCATCTTACTAATAAAAATTATTTCGGATGAGCTTTATGAAATGTGAATATCAGTTTTTTGGACAAATAAAACGGGTTATCAACGTTGGTGTTCGAATTCCATCACATATTTTAACAGAATGCATATGTTTTACGTACCCTAATTTAGTAGATCTAAATGGACCTACCATAACAATATAAATACCAAATTAATAGCATAATTATGCAAATTTTAGTAAAATATTTCTGAAATTATTATGGAAATACAGGTAATAACTTGTACAACTAGTACAAAAATACATTCAAATATAAGTATTGTTAGTCACTTTATATTTTAATAAAATGCCCACCACTTAAGTAAGTAGTCTCACATAGCTGTGTTCTAGTACCTACCATCTAAAAATAATATTAATAAAGACTAAATTTTTTGTATATAAACCGCGTATAACCGGTTTTGTTCTAAAGACTAACTCGTAAACTTATAAGTTCCTCTAATAAATATTACATATAATCAATTAGTATAAAAAACTTATGACTTGGAATGAACTAAAAATATCTCACACTAACATACATACCAGAGCAAATACTAATTCAGCAATTAATTATTACATTACTGGGTGTAGTCCGTCAATAACAACAGGACATAACTCATTGCATTATTGAAAAAGGACTCCGACGTTTGGCTGTGAAATATTTGTACTCTTCTGATGGTCTCTATCAATCAGCTTACACAAAGGAGGTGAGTTGATTGATAGACTCGAACGTGTGTAGAGTGTAACAAGTAGGGCAACCATCAATTATGAAATACTAATAATAACAATTCAGAGTTGATTTAAGTTTAAAATACATAATAAAATGTGTTTATCTTCCCTATTATTATATTTGCTGTTTAAAAAAGTTTAAAATATTAATAACTTCAGTGTCTATTGTTAAATTGTGGTTAAATTTTGAAGAATATACTAGTGTTTTTATATAAATTTAATCTTGAAAAATCCTTATTTTTGATAACAGTGTATATGCCCTAGTGGTGTTTCTTTCGTAGTACCATGAAGTTAAATCCTTTTTCACTGATAATTTTTCAACCAACAGATGTTAATTTCGTATTTGATTCGAGAAGCATTTGTATTGTTAATCGACTGTTTTTTTTTTTGGTTTCGTGTCGAACTATATTATTATAGGCATCATTGTTGATATCGAGGGTTATGGAGTGATAATAGTAACTTTTAGTTTTATTTTGATTTCACTTTTAAGTTTTGATTTTTCTTAACTTTTTTATTTATACATTTTATACACACATATACTTGGATATCACATTATATTTGGCATAAACTTTAACAAGTTTAATAACTTAACAGAATGTCTCTAAAACCAATTTAAGAGTATATTAATTAATACGGGCGGCATTTTATTAAAAAATAACATAAAATTTAAATGTCGAATAAAACGCAAATATGACTTTGAAAATAATAATATTTAACGTATTTTTAATTTTTAAGAGGCAACAATTTACAAAAGTGTGAAACAGTTTTAAATGATAAATGCAGTGATCCCTCGCGGTGACAAAAGCCCCTTACATACACATGCCCTTTGTGGTAACTTGATTTAACACTTCGTCTGTTGTATCTTACTTTTTATTATTTTCAAGCATTTCGAGTCGAGGGTACACGCGACGAGAACGCCACTCGACTTCTTTTTTAATCCTGGTGAATATTATCGAAGAACTCTTAATAGTACATAATTAAATTAACAAATGAAATTTTACTAAAAATACCAATATATTTGTTTATAATGTTAAGAACAATTTATTTGAAACATTAGGTAAAGTGGTAAACCAGATATTTTACAATAGTCGAATTTCATTAAACTTGAATAAACACTCTAAATTATTAATCTAAAGACAATGCTTTTAAACAATATCTTCATTAACACTTATTGTGTTAAAAAGTTAACTTTATTATATACAAAACATAGAAAAATAATTCACAATATTACAATGATAATTATAACATAGAAATCTACAATAAAATGTATTTAAAATCTTAATCGTGCCTCCTTAATGAAACGTGTCGTAGACGTTTACAATATTTGATTTGCATTTTTATTTATTTGATTTAAAAACAAAGTCCCACATTGCCAAAAAGTCTAATTAAACATATTTCGTTTATACCACATAGAGATAAACTAATACTTGCATATATAGTGTAAGTAGTAGTTTTCGAATATAATTTTATTACCGTTCAAATAAAATGAAAGCAATACAACATTTAAACAGGCTATATAAGCCACGCTTTACACACAAACTTCATATATCAAAAATCGATGACTATCGTGTAATAGCGTTAAAGTAAGGTGTGAAAGATGCACCCGTGGACTTAATCCGAAAGTAAGAGGCAATTCTGATAGGATTAAAAGTGTTCCCTGGTGTTATTTATCAATTTCGATGAGGTTGTTTTTGTCGGCGCGATTGGACACTACCTCGAGTCTGCAACCCGTTTCGAACATTCTACATTATTTTGCATCACTAATATATACGTATTTTGTTTAGTAATTAATTTTAAGATGCCATTTACTTATACAAAATTAGTTGTCATGTTTATTTTAGAGAAATGTAATAAAAACTTGATATTAGTTACAAAAATCTATTTCTCAAAACAATAAGTTAAAATATTTGAACAAAATACACAATCGTGTGAAATTTAAACTATCATAATAATCTATCAGAAAAAAATGACATCTTAATTTTGAACATAAATAATAAAATGTCTTAAAAACAGTAAAGTGTTAATTAAAAAACTGTTCTATATCGACGCCGCAAGTTTACAATGTTGCATGAAATAATAAAAAGTGTAGAAAATTGTTAGTACAATTCATATTCACTTGTGTAAATTTTACTCTGTTTATACAAGACGGTGGCTTTAAGATGTGTGCTCTTTGAAGATGCCTATCTTGTGTATATATTATTATATTCATATCAATGTAATGGTTAGAAACTCAATGACGTAACGTAAAAAAACATTCTTTGCTTTTAAGCTTTTGAAGCAGCGACAATACATATAGGCATACAATGCTCTGACCTCAAATTAAAGTGCGCTGTAATAATTATTGTTGCTATGGAGTATGGATATCAGGGCAAGGACAACATAGATATATAAATACATAACACCTGAATCCAAAACAAATATTTTATTCTTTTATAACAATATTATCTGTGCCATATTTAAGAATTAAAATCATTTGTGGTTTATACAGACTTCAAATCCGAATGAAATTCACACAGCAAAGTTCGGTCAAATTAAAACGAATTCAGTCTCAATTATGTTACTTTAAGTTGTCTATTTAGGAAATATAGGAAAACAGATGGTCATATATATGCTCTCTATTTTGCAGTTTTTACAAATATTCCTTTTCATGTTTTCTAGTTTGAATCATTTGTCTACATAACGTGTATAACATAACCAACACATTATCACCTGATGTAATACGGCAACACGCTGTCTTCAAATGCCCCTAAAGATGCTTTTTCCTTATAAGCACTTTTAGAATATCTGATTATGACTATTATTATCCAAGTGTTATGAACTTCACATTTAACAGTATTGTTGAATTTTCTGGACACTCTAAAGGGGAGATTTATGACGAAGAGTATAAAAAAATGAGGACAGGTGCGGGGGCGTGTGCCGGAGCAGTTGGGCAGTTGGAGAGCACGAGCGGAGTCCCCGCTGTGCATTGAATCTTTATTCGATAATTAGTGTTGAGCATTTGCTTTATCGATATCAGTATTACACAATATTATTGAATTTCGTGACTATATATAGAATATTGTTTTTAGGAAATACATAATACTCATAGATATTTTATCTAAAGTTAGAACTAGATATGAATGTTTAATGTTTTGAATTAAGAACAATAACAATAATAACTAACAGACTATTTGAATTTTAGACGTTTCCTTGAGATATTTCAATTTTAAATAATGTCGTCACGTTATTATAAATTCTTCGATTATACAGTCGATAACAATTGTCCAACACTATTACTGGATTTAACACCTGCCCATTCTTTCAATATCGTACTCGACTAGCAACTTCTCTTTATTTCCATGTCTGCAAAGCCGCAAATTGCATAAAATAATAAACTTTTAATTGCATTTTTATTTGCTACATATCTCAGATTAAAACGTCATTCAGTGCCTATAGTATAATAAAGAGCAATAAGGAGACTAATATGCCATCCCAAGGTAGTACCACCACTTTCAAGTGAAACAACGAAGTCGCGTTTCAAGATCAGCTTGAAAGTAGCCGGGTATAACGAAAGGAGTGATCATTTGTCATCTCAACCCGACATAGTGGAGGCGACTGTTACACTGTTTCCCGCACTTTTGCTTAACATCAGACACGTGGTCACATATTAGGCTATTATTACCTATAAGCAAAAAGTGAATAAAAATTTATTTTTTAAGAATGTTATATTATTTATTACGGTAATGAGTTGATTAACTAAAGTCTATATATTATATTATGTGTACTTATAAACAGCTTGCCGCTCAGGTACATTAGCAATTTTATCGTGGACGATTATCTAACAGTAATAATATGAATATTTATACTTAAAATTCCCCTGAGTTAGCATTATTAGCCGTGAACAAGTGATAGTCAAAAATGAGCCGGTCTTTTGTTTCATAACAACGAATTAAATATGTCAAATAACTCAGCGCTTAATAGGCGCGGCGAAGCTTTTCTAGCTATATTAAATACTACACCTATATAAGTTTTTTTAATGTTCGGTCATGGATATTGATGTATAAATTTCTGTCTTTTTCTGTATACGGCTCGAGGCGCCGGTCGTTCTTTGCTTTTATTATACCATCAATGACCGTCGTATCCTTTTTTTAAAATAATAACATCTTTAATTACAATGGCGTCATAGAAGATTGAATGTAAATGGGAAGAAAGTTGCGTTTTAGAATTATTATTGTAACAGCGGCTATGGGAACTGGATTAATAAATATTCATATAGATAATGTTTTGTACAAAATTTGTGAGTTAACATAAGCGATTAATTTTTTTAACAGATAGTTTTTGTAAATGAGTTTTTGAGTTTTGTATTAGATTTTTTAGTTAATTGACTTTATGATGGGCTATGGGGGAAATGAGAACGTCTAATAAACTATAACTGATCTCTAGATATTAAATTTTAGTTTATCATGCAGGTAATATATTTTGTTTTATATACGTAACTATTTATAAACTTAAAAGGTAATTTATAAATATGTGAAGATTATTAGCAAGAGGTTAAAGAACTTCTGATAAGAAAATTATATTGAAGAGAATTTGCTCTTTAAAATTATATAAATAAATTAATAATCAACTTATCTAAATTGAATGCAGACATATTTTTAACTCGTAGATTAATGATGTGTACTTGCATTATCTACATATTAATATTGACTGAATTTTCGTTTTACAAAAATGTTTGTTACTAATTAATATAAGATATGTAAATAGTAGAGTGATAATAATTAAAATATATATGTATATATATATTTTTAAACAAAATTAGAACCAAATAAGTATCTACTTAGCAGGTATATTAAAAACAAGTCAAACTGATCTAAAAGTTTCGGCATCGAGTTTCAATTTCAATAACCGTAGATTATTAATAATTTACACAAAATAACAGCTATTGACCGGCGGGGGATCTCGGTCAAAATATCTCAAACGTTAGTGATTGGTAATTAGTGCCTTTTCAATGAGTCCGACGTGGTCGCCACGGAGTTTATTACCTGTTTATGTCTTAATATTATCTTTTAAGATTACATTGGTTTCCCAATCCTATACTTGCATTACTTTTATATTACACATACTTATCACAAAAAAGAAACATAATACGATTATGATTGTTAAGATAAATTCTCGATATATTTTCATTGAATGTTATTTCTGTGGAGGAATTAGGAATGTTAAAAACTTTTAGTTTAAGGTTCAAACTTTAACCAAAATGTATGAAAATGTTTAACATTGTACTTGGTCGTGCACCCTACATCGGAACAAAGCTGCCAGATTCAGCAGCGACCACGCCCCGCCACGCCCCGACTGTCAGCGTACGGCAAACACTGCCATGCCATCTCTTAACGAACCATCTCTGCTGCTACTTGAATTGTCTTTCGAAACATTCTTGAGGACATAACTTCTAAGTTGCCTATTTATGGATTCATTGCACAATCAAATAACACATAAACGTAATATTAAGATGAATTAATATCAGAAAATATAATTTTGAAAAATAACAAATTCATATTGGAAGTAGTTCCATTTAAAATAGGTCACCACTAAATTTTTTTCCAAAAAAAGTAAACATGTCATTCAAAAAGTAGTACCTAATAGAATTCTATACGTTCACAATAAAAGTCATATGCATGATAATAAAAGAAATGCTACCGAGATTTCGTGTGATATATTTTTTTATATCAATTTGCATACACACATTTTAGCTGAAATCACAGATGATGGATCAACCCACGACCTTCATCAAGAAGAAAGAATCTCCATAGTAGTGTGAAGAGACCCTGCTGAGCAATTCTTAGTGTTCCCATTGTTATATATTGTAGCCGTCGAAACAAACGCTAAGATATGGACCCAATGACAAACCAAAACGTTTACTGACATTGTGGTCATAGATATTTTTTTAATTTATCTTCCTCTATTGTATGATTGGTTAAAAAAAATGTATATTAATTCCTTCTTGCACGTAAATTATTATATTATAATATCTCAACTTTTATATTAAGTAGTACAATTTACAAACATTAACAAAAGCAATATAAGAAAAAGAAACAAATTGGAAAGAAAATATTATTGTAAATGTTTCGTACAAACGGAGCCCATTTCCATGTGATTTCACAGAGAGTTGTATTTCTCAATATAAAACTGTTTTCCTCCTGAATACAAAACGAGCGTTTCAAGGAATTTTGGCAACACTTGAAATTTGCTACTGTTATGGTAATAGGGAAAGGAAGATCCGGAGTTCATTTGTTTGTATTGTATTTTTTGAGAGGAAAATCTTTATTTTAATGTAGTACAAAAAAGCTATTACGTTATTTCATTTAATTAATTAACAAACACGTAATGGTGTTCGTAATAAATTCTGAGAAACTTTGCGTAAGTATTTGTACAACGAAATAAACTCCACTGCTTAAAAGAAATCAATCAAAAATTCAAAACATGACAAAATAAAAGAAAATAACCTCATGGCATCATCGGAATTCCTGTTGCTGTAGACGAAAAAAGGACACCCTCCCACAAAAGTTAATCTCATAAATACATTTATCATGTTCAAATGATAAAAATACGATTGAGTTCAGTTTTACACAATAAGATACATCATCTTACCTGATACGAATGCTCGAGTCAATTATATTCAAATATAAATCCGATTTGCAAAGTAAGACTCTGACAATAGAGTAGGCCAGGCGCCGCTATTGATTTTGTCGGTTTAAACCCACCTTTTTGGGGCCTTATTTTGTTATAATGCCATGACAATACAAGCAGACAGTTTGCTATTCTATCGGTTTGCTTTAATAGAGGTGTATGGCAGATATCACGCCTGGCCTTTTCATTCGGATTATGGCGGAACTGATGATATTTGCTACAATATCAGAAGTATATTAAAGTTATACACTTAACAAATATATATACGTAAAAAGAAATTCATTCACATTTATTTCAGTCATTTAAAGAGCTTAATTAGATATCAACATTTGTATGTTATTTTGACATTAATAATGGATAACCGCAAATTTTACATTTATATTCAATTTTACCAAGGACACAAATATTACGTTCCAATTATATTTATATTGAAATTGACCTTTAGTGCCTTTGCTGCATATATTATAGACAAAGTGAGAAGGAAATGGAATGGAACAAACCATGAGTTATGGCTGGAGCAGTGAAACGTTAAATAGGTTTTTCATAATAATAATTGCCTTATAACATTTATAAAAGATAGCATACACAGGATAGTTTTGAAACAAAAACCGGAACATTCTCTTATCCGGTAAGGCTCCGATCACGTGTTCAAATCACGCCCGCCAAATCATAATACAATGTAGGATTTTGAACACACATTCTACTGTCAAATGTTCTCTATTCACCGGGTGGCGGCAGTTGCTGTGCCTATTGTAGTAGTTTATTGGATATCAATTTCGGTGACAAAAAAAGTTTGTGGCTTCAATGAATTTTATTTTTGT
Organism: Tineola bisselliella; assembly: GCA_028551675.1. Taxonomy (NCBI): domain Eukaryota; kingdom Metazoa; phylum Arthropoda; class Insecta; order Lepidoptera; family Tineidae; genus Tineola; species Tineola bisselliella. The sequence goes on along the minus strand of JAPWLS010001203.1, from coordinate 55,279 downwards.
CCCCTCACTTTTGTTATTATTGTTATCCTTTGCATGAGTATTATTATTTTTATTTAGTTTTGCAATAAACACTCTAACATTTATTAAACTAATGACGTGGAAGATTTTATCACAATTTAGTATTTTGTACAGAGTTGCATTTAAGTTTTTTTTGTGTAGTATTACTTTAAAAAGTTAAGAGAAGTTACATGCATTTTGTCACGTGTATATGAACATTGTGAAATATTGTATGGGTTGTAAGCGAAGCGTCAGCAAGACATTGCATTAGCATAATTTCAACCAAAAAAATCAGAACAAACAAACCCGTCTAAATGACGCGTTAAATATACTGAAACAACCTCATTATAAAAGAGTAGCTTCTTGCTTTTTGTCCCATTTGGGTTGCACAAAAAATGTCTAGGAGCCGTATCACAATACACTCACCCAGAATTTATTTTTCTTTTCTTTTTTATAAAATAGACCCTTAGAGTATCTCGAAATTATATGATGGGTTGTAACAGTGGGTAGAGTGACAACCGTATTGTTGTTATCTCGAGACTAGAGATTACATATGTGTTATTATTATTTATTACATTACGCGACACGGTAGAGACCATAATGCGATGGGTGACGTATGGTCCGTTAGGGTGACATAGCACTCTATTCAATACAAACTTGGTAGGTTTAATATTTTAGGGGTGTTCAAATGGCGCGAAATGTTTAATAAAAACGGAGGTACATTATTTGTTATTATTTGGGCGTTTAACCGACACGTAGTGGTTTTGACAAACGATTTCCATATCAATACGGGCTTTGATCAATGGACTGGTATAAAATTATCAAAAACTGAAAAGATAGTAGGTACTTTAGTTTTAGCATCAGGCGGAGTGTGATCACATTTTGGACTTATACAAAGATAATAATGACAAAAATCAATCAAATTAAACACACAAGAAAAGTACAATAAAACTTACACAACAAATTACGATTGTCTATATCTAGGCATAAATTATTTAATGTCTACGTATTTTTTATTAATTTTTAAATTTAAATTCATTATTATTCTCTGTAAAATATACAAATTGCATTACACTGACGAAACTTCAATTAAAAATTAGTGTACGGGCGTTATATTTGCACAAAGTCTCAATTAGATTACTCCGCTCTGTCGAAATGACGACATCCCCCGATAGTTGAGAAGAATAAATAAATACCACGAAAATCTGTGACGTGAACACCCCTTACACATGTTCAAACAGTATCCTTTGCTAAGCAAAACTTGCAAAGAAAACCACACTCTATTACGATCGGAATAACAATGATTATTGTGTCGGAATGTCTCTCAAATTGAATTACGAACAATTTTCGAAGATTGTTGCGTTGTATAGTGTGTACGCGCTACGCCTACAAAATTCAGCACAAAAAGTTTTAAACTAATTTGTATTATGAATGTGTTGCAACCATTTATAGTTGTGATTGTAGTCTAAATCCGTGGGCGGGAGCAATATAATTTTATTTGCGGTCTTTGTTTAGATGCCCCCTTTTGTTTTCTAATATTGATTGTTCGTTGTTTATGCAAATTAATTTACATATATATAATAAATTAATTTACATATATATATATATATAATTTACATATATATATATATATATATATATATATATATATATATATATATTTATTATTATTTTGATTTTACAATACAAACTTATAAATTCACACGAACGAATAACACTTAATTCATCAAGTTTACTTTGAATAATAGTATAGGAAATAGCAAAATTAATTCAAAATAAAAACAAACAAAATCAGTTCAATTATTTTGTTTGATTGGCAGACAAATATTTAAGGATATTGTAATCATTATGACATAGAACCGTTTTACTAAAAATATGTATTAAGAAAAAGTAAAATTTTAAAAATATTTAATATCATTAGGATTTGCAAATATAGTTGATATGGACAGATAATGGGTTTAAACGTTATTATCCAGTAACTTAGAAACAGTAGTCTAGGTAAGCTTAATCGAAATAAAAAGGTTATATGTAACGAGCCATTATTTTGGGAAACTGACAAGACACAGTAAAATGCTACACTATGACGCGTCCTGCAGTCTTGCTTTCTGTATGGATATCAATAATTTTTATATAGTTTTATTTTTCTATTATTACATAATGTTTAGTATTTCCAACTATTATTCAATTCTAATTTAGTTTTCTTCGTTGTCTAAAATAATGTATTAAATTTATTTTCCATACAATTAAAACAGTCTTTACAATTTATTCTTATTTTCAGACTGAGCATCGCACATGCTGTGCGTGCCAGGAGCCGATATCAGACCGGTATCTGCTGGAAGTGGGCGGAGGCGCGTGGCATACATCCTGTCTAAGATGCTGCGTATGCGCAGTACAATTAGACAGGCATCCCTCCTGCTTCTTGCGAGATAGACAAGTCTATTGCAAACAAGACTATGCCAAGTAAGTTTGACTTTACAAATTAAAACGATTTTTTAAATTAGTTTTAAACACAAATTATATTAATTTTGCAAACGCGAATGATAATAAAACATTTACCATTACACGACATCAATATTGACTTAGTAACGCCATTCATATCTATAGGAAACCCTCTTATTCGCATCGACAACATTTCAAAACCATCGATGACGCATCGAATCATAACCAAGAGTGGCTGTGGCACCAAATCCTTTGGCCTCAGTATTTTGCCGCATCACTGTACCACACACAGGCTATATCATTGTCCGCGGGTCGAGGGTCAGATACCACGCGTGTATGGACACGGTAGAGACCGCCTAGTCCGAACATTCCTCTACACAGGGTGTCTATTCTTTATGAAATCAAAAAGACTGAACATGAATTCTCTAAATGAAATATCATAGATTATAACAGCGACAATCGTTAATAAAAAAATTATAAAATTGGTACTAAATAAAATAGAAACATTAAAAATTAAATAAAGTCATTAGTAGTCAATGAGATGTAGTAAAATATTAATTATTTTAAAAATATTGTAATTGTTTATTCCGCTTTAACCGTTAAATGTTGGTTATACGATGAATACAATCTATTAAACGTCAACATAAGAAGTGTTGTCGAATAAGGTTTTCGAGAACTCCGTAAGCGGTTCTCAAACCGATCGGATTATATTCTGCTATATCGACAGATGACTTTGTAATTTTAATGCGCCGAAGGTTAATTGGACGTTCTTATGATATCATAAATTATTTTTCTGTTTCAATCCTGTTTGTAGTTGAATAGCATTTCGGATCAGCAACGTAACACGAAATAGCATTTTATCAAGATAAGAGCATTCATATTTCTTTATGTATTAGCATTTGAATATAGTTTATGAAAACTTATATTTGAATAGTAAAGGTAAGTTGTATATAGGTTTGCATCGTGTTGCATTCGGGTAAGCGTAGGAAGATCTCAGGATCTCATAAAACAAACAAGAGGATTTTCTCTTATAAATATAATATATTATTATGTTAAACACAATATATATTTCTTGAGAAACCTTTAAAATAAAAGTTACAAAAAAGTATAGGAATCTTGTCCTGTTTATCCTAATACGGGCAAGCGGAATGACTGGCACCTGAAGAGTTCATTTGTCATTAATTTTGATTGTCATAATGCGCAGTGACGTGGATCCATATTTTATAAGACCATAATACCGTATATCGATTTGGAATGTTGTTTAGGTTTTGACGTTAAAGGCACTCATGTTTACTATTTATTAAATACGACCCGCGACCTCATACGCAAACAAACAAACAAACTACACACAAACACTATTTCAACTTCAAACGTAACTATTACACTATCCCGGCAATATTCATTACTTTAATTCTTATACAATACCTCTTATTCCTATTCCTTTTATTATTAAATAGGGTTAGGCCTACTCTATACGTTTACCAAATTGGCTCAACCGTTTCGACAATTATGCCGCGTGTCCTAAAAGTCAACGTCATACCTGTAATACACGAACAATACTACTCAAACAATGAGAGGGTTTTTGTTTAAGCTGTTTAGGTTTAAATTGTTAAGCTTAAAGAAGAAGAATTATTAATAAATTTCAATATATTTTATTGTCAATATATTTCTACTAATTAAAAACCATCGTGAACATGCGCAACTCATTAAAGTTTCATCTGAATCGAATGAATGGTGAAGGAACACGTTTTTGTAAATATTAAAATTAAGCACTATACTTATATTGATAAATAAACCCTTTAGCATATATTTAAAAAAATATAGGCTTTATTTTATAATAGTATAAATTTCGACTGTATATCGTTACGTTCATGTTTTATAGGGCGTTCAAAAGAAGCTACTTACTTTAATAATTTAAGTGTGTACTTTTTAATGATTTAAACTAGATTTAATTAAATTAAATAGTTAGTCTAGGCTCCAATGAAGTTAAAACTGTGTGTAATAAAAAATATTAAAACAAAGTTTAGAATATGCCTTTAGGTGAACAGTTACAAACGTTCTAACTAGGGGAATTAACCAGCCACCGCCGTTCCTTCCGGCGACATCCGTTAAATTACTTTTGTTTAATATATTATTTCTTCAATGTTTATTTTAACATTAAATGGTAGCATTTTAAAGTATTGGATTAGACTAACGAATGTCTTGTTTAGATTTTTCCGCTCTATATAATCTACTAGGGATTCTAGGTATATATATAGATATAGGATAGCATCACGAAAGTAAAGTATATTGAACGTACGCTCATTTATTATTTTCGAATATCATTTTATTGCTTCATTAACCAATTTCCAATCAAATTCGATGTTTATTTTAATTATCTCCATATAAAAGGACAAGGCAAAAACCAAATTTCAGTTTATTCCCTATTCGATAGTATGAAGTATGTTTCAATATTAATGAAGATCTAGAAAGTGCAAACTTTCCTTAAACCTTATTTATTTGGAAAGTGAGTAAGCATCCTGTAGAGACCGCCTCCCACACTCTCGCACAAATGCATGGACCATGTCTTATGTAAATCGATCTTGTCGCCCTCTACTTTTAATTAATCTCTAACCGCATAAATAAACAAGAGAATCGATTCGAGAAACGAGTGGCTTAGATCGATTTATACTCGTACGAGTATGAACACTCGATCCCTGAATGGTATAAATAAAACAATGTAACGACGAATGAACTTGCTAAACGACTACACGAATGCACTAACGCAAACTGTACTAATAACTTAACACATTATTTAACCACTAGTTTTTCAATGACGGATTGCAATTATTATGCAGAATATTTACATAAATGTAGAGAAATGTACCCACACATATTATATCCAAACATAAAATATAAACACCTAGAACACCAATTAAACGTATTGACAAGAAATCCTGTCTGTAGAGTTGCGCCCGCGCACTGCAAACAGCCTGGGGCGCCATAATAAATCCTCAGTAGTTGATTGCATCGAGCCCCTCGTGGACGTATCCCCGACCCGCGCTCCACAAATTTTAATACACAATTTAGCTCCATACATGATTTAGAATATTTGTTTAAAGCACCTTCAATATTCATTGGATTTCGAAAGTTATTTTTCTGAATAAGCCCTAGGCTACTATGTATCATTTGCTTTAACTAACAAACTTTTGTGTTATATATGCATTTTGTTTTGAATCCTTATAAAATATAAATGTATTTAATTTAAGATAAGTATTCAACGATATATAAGCCTACACTGAGTCATAAAAAAATGTTACTTTATGAGTATACTTCTTCTAATAAGGTTTAAACTGAAAATTGTGGTCATCTATTCAGAATTCGAAAATATTAGATTTTTAGCAATCATGTAAAAGGTAGAAAAGACCACCATCAAAAGTTCAATATGAATCCAGTTGTCGGTGTAATCTGCGCCGGCGCCTTCCTATCACCACATCTTCATTACCGGCAAGTGTTTAAACGTGTTAATCTGTCACTTGCTTAATTATTATGCGCGAGACCGCCTCTTAATTGATGTTAATTGATTCAGAAGTGTTGCAAAGGAATAAGGTGGAATACGTTCTGATAAACTTTGCTTCGATATAATAAATTAAACTTACTCGTAGACGAAGGTACAACATACTGAAATAAATTTTATTCCAGTGTTGATAAAGTAAGGGTGTAAATACACTATATGAAAAGGTAACTATTCTAAATTTTGATGTGGTGCGTTGTAGATTGGTCATACAAAATTTACTATCAGCAATTTAATGATTGTAAACAGTAGCTTAACAATGTTATCAATGTCTCATAAAAAATTGTTAACTGCTATAGCGAATTTGAACTTTTTTGTTGAAAACTTTTAGATAAGCATATTCTGTACACCATCCACACAGGCTTTATTTTATCTTCAGAAGCTTCGGAGCGAAATGTTCGAAATGCTGCCGGGGGATTTCCTCTTCAGATTGGGTGAGAAAGGCCAGGGAACAAGTTTACCATCTAGCTTGCTTTGCCTGTGACGCATGCGGACGTCAACTGTCCACAGGCGAACAATTTGCACTCCATGAAGACCGAGTGTTATGTAAGCCACACTATTTGGAAACATTGGATGGAGGATCTATATCATCTGATGGTAGGATATTAAATAAATTAATATCTGTATCTAATTACGCTATGTGCGGTTTAGTATAAAAACGTTTATTTACTCGATTGTATTCATATTGTTTAAATAATACAATTGTGCTAACACTTCGGGTTACAATGTTATTTACGTTCCTTAAAAATTACTTTAAAACTAATGGACATTGTTATTAGTATAATTAAGTAACTAGTAAAACCTGTTGTGTTCAGCAGTGGATACAAAATGGCATAATGACAATTAAATGGTTGTCTGCACTCTAATTAGCAAACAATTTGCTGAATCACCTGTTAAGATTTTATTAAATCTAGATATGCAAATGTTAAGAAAGTTATTAAGAATTAATTTGAAATATATTTATAATTTTATGCAGATGGATGTGATTCTGAAGGCTACCACAAAAGCAAGGCCAAACGTGTTCGTACGACGTTTACAGAGGAGCAACTTCAAGTCTTACAAGCAAACTTTCAACTAGATTCTAATCCTGACGGCCAAGACCTGGAGCGTATCGCTCAAGTCACAGGCCTAAGCAAGAGAGTCACCCAAGTATGGTTCCAGAACTCAAGAGCAAGACAGAAGAAACACCAACATACCGGCAAGGGAAAACAAAGCCAATGTTAGTAACTTGCTCTTTTGTAAAAGTTATTAATATTAGTTATATAAGATTCAGAGTAATGTTTATATTAGTATTATATTTACCTGGTAACACGTACAACGAACTATAGTGTTTGTGAAGTATCATAGCAAGTCATTTTTCATTTGATTCAATGACGTATACACTTGAATATGAAATGAAACCCAAATATCATTTGATATCCGAACAATCGGCTGTCATTGTACTAATGATTATGACAGTGGAGTGGCCTGTGATCTTTGCCCGCTGTGGCTTCACCAATATCTTCGTTACCTCTGCACACATCTAACTAAGCATGTTTGCTTTCAAATAAGTTCTACGTGGGTACAGAATTGACTAACAAAAAGCTTGCGATTTCTTGCGCCCGCTTGCGTAATTGTTTTATTTTCTTCGTAAAACCGTTTGTGTTTTATTTCAGTATTAGCTCGCGACGGTGATCCAGTGGGTTTTGGGAGGCCAATTAATCTGCATCTCACGTACTCATTTCAAAATAAACCCCCTTTTGTGCCAATAGGTAAGACAATAACATTATATTTGTACAAAACTGTTATATACTCTTAAATAATAATGCATTGAGTTCCTTTACTTTACGCCAAGCAAATGCCAGTTAGTTATCTATTTATAAATTCATTTGGAAATGGTTTCCCACCTAACACTTGAAAAGTGGCTATATTTTCTTAATTTCAGATGGGACTTCCTTCACAGATTCTTCTATGGATGAACTTTCTGAGGACTCGTCCATTCACTGCATGCAGAGCGAAGTTTAGTTTCACGCCAAGAGATCATCGCTATCCACTTCTATAATTGTTATTGTCGCACTTCTGTAAATGCTTTTTATAAGTAAATGTTGAAGAAAAACTGGGACTTTTTTAGATTTTTACGCTATGAATGGAACGTCCAGATTTTTCTTGATTACTGTATAACTATGTAATTATTGTATAACTTTGTTACGTATATTTAATTATAGTGCATTGATAATAATGTATACATGAATTAATATGATCGCAGCACAACATTATACTAGAAAATTATAAAATTATTTACTTTTAATTATACTGAGTCTATTTTCTGATTATCTTCTTCAGCTGTAAAATGCTGTAATCAATTTAATATGTATTATCTTCTGTTAAATCTAAGTCATTCCAGAAAACTAAAACTATTTATTTATTTATTTATTTATTCAAAACTGTGATATTATGTATTTTACGATATTTATTTATGTTTTCTTAAATGTAATGTTATATGTCTTTTCAAAATATCATGCGAAATAATGTTTGTTTTAATGAATATTTCAATGTTTTTCTAATAGACTGTTCGATGGATGTCAATTAAGTTAAATAGTGCCAATTTTTATGTAAATAATTATATATATTTTTAAATGTTAAGATTTTTTATGAAATTGTGCCAAAAATAATCCTTAAAAACATCAATTAACGTTTTATGAGAATTTCGAAATATATTTGTTTTTAGCAATTGTTTTCAAAATAAAGACTTTTACAATATTCGGACATATTTTAAAAATGAATTTGCCAAAGCAATTATAAGAATGTTAAACCAATTCCTGCCAACTTACAACAGTATTACATTAATTGCAACATGTTTTTACCGTTATTATTAAAGTTTTGATAACATTTCATCATCGTCGGTGTTGGTAAGGGCGTGGCTCAGACTATTGGTTTTGTATTAATAAGATTGTTGTTTATTATTATTATTAATATAAATCAGCATACATTATGTATTGTGTGTAATAAATTCGTCAGCAAAATATTTGATCAACCATATTGAGATAAGTAGTAGATTGAATGTTATGGTGACAATGAGCGTTAACCCGCATGCGGGGACTCTGCAAATATAAAATACGTTTTCTTAATAAATAACAAACATGTTCGCTTAATTAATCTGTAGTCGCAGGGGATTTCTAAGATATATGTTATACAGATTTATTTATATACCACACATGCGGAGACTAACGATCAAATTACGTCACATAAAAATATAGCGTCCATTCATTTATTATATTAAAATAAAAAAAGCTTAAACAATTGCAATTGTTTATTGTGACATGTTTATTGTTATATTTAAATGAAATATTTAGTAAGAAAAAAGTTCTCTACACCACCATGTATAAAAATTTAGCATTTCACATGTGTAAATAAGTAAATATTATTTATTTTAGATATTATTTAGACAATAAGTTTCCTAGTAAAGTAATTATATATCTTGTCATATTATATTTATCTATCTATGATTATAATTACAGTACTAGGTACTGATTATATAATTATAAATATTATTATTGTATGAGTATTGGTTAGACACAATTACGTTGTTTACTTCGTCATGTTTACTACACCCTATAACATTAATAAATACTACAAATCTAATCGTTTGTTTCTTTGTTGCCCTTATTAGTACATGTTATTAAATAAATCAAAACACTATTATTATTTTTTATCCCACAGCTTGTCCATGGCACTGATGAGGAGTTCCATGTCTTGGTGTACCTCACGAATAAGATGGCTGATTTGTCGCGGAGAATCGAGGATGTCTATTGATTGCGTGTAGGCGTTGTAGCGGACACCGAAGTCACGAGGAATCGTCTGAGCAAATTTTCTGTGGATATTTTGTAATATAAGTAGAATGTATTTGTCCATTATGATACGGTTTCTAAAATAATTAGCAATTATAATGTTATTATTTTAAGTAATTTGAGTAACTTACATCATTCTGTCCTTAGCATCTTCAAAACTGTTTGCAACATAATATATTGGTTGATATTCAGTAATTGGATAGATTTGCAAGCCCGTGGACTCAGGCTCAAACTCCCTCAATTCAGGCTCGTCCGATAAGCAGTACTGAAGCTCACCAAATGAAGATAATAATCCTGCACCATACGCTTTAAGTTTTCCATCTTGACGGCACAACCCAAATTCTACGGTGAACCAAAAGCACTGAAAAATATATCAAACGGTAAATACATTACAAGTTTAGTCAAAAGTATGTAGTTTGTAAATAACTTTAAAGTAATTAAATAAATAATTTAATAAACTAACCGTAGCCAGCTTCTCGACGTAATCATCGGGTGCTCCTAAAGAGGCTAAACCGATTTCTTGAGAGAACTGCGCAAAAGCGGGATCAGCAAATAGCGGCGCATGACCGAGGAGTTCATGGCACACATCTGGTTCTGGTGTATATAGAGGGCGTGAGTGATGCCTAATGTATTGAGTGCTGTGGAACACTCTAAAAGCTAAACCTGCCAAGAAATCTCTGGAAGACAGCAAACCGGCCACAGGGCGAAGGGTGAAGCCAGTACAATCTGAAAGATAAATTGTTAATTTTAAAAATATTTTGAAGTTTTAGCAGAATAAATTCGTATTTCATCATTATTTTTCTCACAACCTTTACAAAGCTACGTTTATGTTATAATACAGTTTTTAATATTCCTTCATCCAAAGAGGTAAGTTTCTCTAATAATATTCACGACAATATTTTTGCTAAGGTTGTATGGGATGTGAGCCATTGCACTACAATGTATAATAATAATAATACATTAAAGATGATTAAGTATCAAATACAATGTGTTAGTAGTACCTTTTAAAAAGTTAGAGACATCTTCCAACTGAGGAATGTTATTTTCACTATACCCGCAATTCTCAATGAGCAACGGGAACACGTGATTGTGTTCCCTGCAAGCATGAGTTGGATATAACTCAGTCAACTTTCTAAACACTATGCCCCAAGTTTCAATTTCTTTCTTACTGTAGTCCACATGAGGCAACGGTTGACCATGTTTATAGTTATAGGCTATGTCAGCGAAATATTTACGTCGGTCCCTGTACTCGGCATCCGTAAATCCAGGATGGTCAGAGTCAAGTTCTGCGCCATACGAAAGAATCTGATTGGCGAATCGATCTAAATCGCGTATACGGCGAGGAAACCATGGTACGGCAGCTGAAAATATAACGTTAGCAAGTTATTAATAGTTATAATTGAAGATTTGAAGATTAGGCTCACTGTAATTTATGAAGTTTGATTTATTTATAGTAACAAGGTAATAAGGAATATATAATAAAAATATTTACTGTTATTGTCCTTGTAGTTCCTGGAAATGATATTCAAATATCCAACATGTTTTCGTAATTCTTCCAATGCGGATCCAAAATCTCCTGTGCCATGTTGACATTCAACCATGAACTCATAACCGGGTCTCCTAGAAGAAGACCTAGATTCTATATGGCTTAAATTCACGCCATGGTTTGAAAAAATATTAAGGAAACGAGCAAGAGAACCAGCACTATCTGCTTCGGGGCTGAACATTAGCCATGTTGACTTGTCAGTATAGTTGCCATTGCTGACGCAGCTTCCCCCATGCATAAATTTTTGCTGAAAAAATATTATATATAATAATAAGTGGATTATTTTCTTCGGCAAAACAATAGATTCGTAATAATCTTATACATTTCTAAGTTTTATAAATAACAGTTTTGATAGACTTAGATTAATATAAGAAGATTTCAATATATTATTATAATTTGTCGTTTTATTCGTATCAAAAAATAAAGATTTAATGGCATTATGCTTAAATATGTATGTTTTTTTTAAATTTAAGATAGTTTAAAATGTTCTAAATAATTTAATACAACATTCTCTATGTAATTATAGCAAGTAAGCTGGTTTGCCTTCCATAAATATCTGAACTGGAATTAAGTACTATTATAAATCATAAAGTTTTGTAACCATATATACCTAATTAATTACTCACAAGATTTAATAAAATAAAACAGTTTTATATATTATAATTATATTGTAATATTTATAATATGTTAATGTTTATGTAAGTTGTAAACAACGATTATAAGAAAACACTCTTTCGGAATCCCTTAAGATAATTACCCTAAGTGACTGGACTACCAGCAAAAAGGTTACAGATAATTTTTATCAAATAATGATGGGTCATGTTATTGTTGAACTTGACGATAATAATCAAATAAAACAAATTTTTTAAGATAACAAAAATTAAATAATTATTCAGTTTTGTGTTAACTATAATAATAAACAATATACGTATTCACTATTTTTATACTTATTGTTACTTTTACAACAACACTAATATATAAATAACAATACATATTTGTTGAGAAATTATTGTCAAAACAAGGTTGGGCTAAAAAATAATTGCGAATATTATCGATTTGATAATGATCTTAAATTACCAATGAAATACTAATAAAAATAATCACGCTTATATTATCATTCAATAACGTACAAATATTTCTAGTAAAACTAAATTATTTCAATAAGTGGCCAATCACTAAAGCAAAAAAAAAAACGGAAATTTCCTTAATAAAATATCAGTAAAAAATATGAGATTTTATACGTAACATAAATATAAATAGAATTTCACATCATTTCGTACATTTTAGATGAGTAAGTGTACCAGTTTAGATATAAACACTTAACTATCAAAAACAAACAGACTGTATAAAAAACATGACAAGATTTTTACCAAATTTAGAAAACATTTCAATTTATCTAAATGTTTAGGTATGACCTTAAAATATTTTAACTGTATTTTACTATATCGCCAAAAAGTTTTTTTTTTTCAATAGTTTTCAAATATATATATGAATCAGAATGTATTTGTGTTCGTCTTTCATTTACATCTAAACGGCTCAAATTTTCTTACTGTTTGAAATTTGGGTATAATATGCATATATTGCTCCAATGACTTACATCTGTATTTACTTAAAGTATCGAATCATTCTTAGATAACCGAGATATAGATGCAAGGATCAATGTAATTAGGCTAAGCATGCGCTGCTTTAGGAGCTTTATTCTTAACAGTCAATGATAAATAAAGTTTGTTTATGATAGTAATATATTTTCATAGTATTTTCAGGCACAACGTTACGTAGCGATTTATAAGTTACATTGTATAAGTACAGACTCTCCATAATGAAGTAAACAACTAAGGAATTCAAACTTTATATGAAAGGGATAAAACTATTGTCACTATCTGAATTACACCTTATGTCAATGAAATATAATTTAATTTTCTCATTTGTATAGATCATTCTAAATAGTCTGTCTCGAAACGATATCTGATATATACTTTTATTTAAATGTTAATTGTGTTTGACTTCTGTTTTTATTTTACATATATCTGAGGTGTTGAAGGAGTTTGTGATATATTAAATAATTCTTAATTCTATTACAATGCATAGTAAAAAACACATGGGATTGGAATCTCGCATGAATCCAGCAAGTCTCACTTATCATACAAAAATTTAAAATATAATAAGCTAAATAAATTTTTAAACAAATCATTTTTGGTTTTATAACTACACGAAGATATAATATTGTACGCAAATAATTCGCATTTTTCACCAAGAACAAAACAGACCCTACTTAAATTAAAAAGTAAATAAATGCTTATTAAATAACATATACGTTTTTAATAATGAAGAACTTACCTTCTCAGGCGCATTTATTACATTGGTTTCAGATTTTATCTCAGATTTCATCATTATTCACGTGAATTAAACTAGTGCTGCTTCAACCACGTTTGTAGGTAAACAGTCGCGAGCGTGGACTGTATGGGCTATTTGTAGTGATAATGACGTAGAAATGTTATCAGTTATTGATGTACAAACAATTTTATTAGAGAAGAAAGTTTAAATATTCATTGCTATAATCGTTATTAAACATTTATTTGGTACAATGTTAAACATCTATTTAATTTTATTATAAATTAATAATAAATTTATTTCATTACCTATATATTTTGCTAGAGCTCTTTTGAAAGTAACCCTTTTGAAATTATCATATCTACTAAAGTAACTAAATTTATATATGTATTGTACTACGTGAATAACGATGTCATAAATTAGAGTCGAGATTTTTTGATTCCGCAATAAATAATTTATAAGATGCAATACTGTATATTTATTGCGTGATTTAATTGAGGAAATATTATTTTTGTTTTGAACCAAATTAATTAATGTGAGACTAGATATTGATAGATTTTAGTATTTATAATTTAAGGTGAAATTGCTATAAACCTTTTAAGCCACGCAGTGAGTGTATACAATACAAAGAAAGCGGCGCTAATGTTATTATAATATGTATTGCGCAGTAAGTATTTCGAGCTTGCTTGCTACTCTCTCGCTATCCATGGCTTCGCTGGAAGCAAGCTCGCGATTCGCCTGCATGACATGCTTGTTATTTGTTCTAAATTATTATTACAAATAATTGAATAATTAATTGAGCATTCGTGCGATTATAACTTGTAGTAAAAATATAGAGTGAATTATTATTTTTCAAATAGGGGCAATATCAATGTATTCTTATTGATTAAAAAAATGTTTGACGTCTTACTATTACCGTCATAATAAAATACGTCATAACAAAGCCTAAAATATTTTAAGTAAAGCTAATTTATTGGAAATATACTCGCTCCATTATGGTGCAATTAAAACAAGTATCATTACGTTTAAAATCAATTAAAAACATACAAAAAATTACTAAAACTATGAAAATGGTTTCGGCTAGCAAGTTAGTATTAATACGACTCGTAATATATGGAGGAAAATAATTGTAAGGAAAATAATTGAAAAGTATAATAACAAAACAATAAACTTTTAGATTTACAAAAGCTGAACGTGAATTAAGTGCAGCTAGACCATTTGGATATGGCCCGAGAAAATTTTATCAATCAAGTGCCCTTACTAGAGAAAAAGTAGACCTTGAAGATACTAAGAAAAAAGGAGAAAAAGTGGAAGCTGCGCCACCACCTTCTGAACCGACTCCCGAGGAGAAAGAAGCTGATAAGACAGCGAAAAGAATTTATGTTGCCGTTACTTCTGACAGAGGTTTCAAATTTGTTGTTATTACATTAATTGTATGTAATTAGATACACATTTGCTACTATTTTATTACTAGCAGTCGATTCCCAACAAAGACGTCAAAGTAATCATGGACGATAATACAATTTTTTTTACATAAAGTAGCTCCCAGTATGCCGACGTATATTATTTTACTTTCTATAACTATCCCAGTTCCAAAACTATACAGTTCTTCTTAATTAAGAGAAAATCGTAAGGTACTTCAGTATGTTTACATAGTCTAGGACAGGGGTCGGCAGACCACGGCTCGCGAGCCGCATGCGGCTCTTGCCATAGGATTATCTGGCTCTTCTTACAACTCACTGAAGCAAATTAGACTTTCATTATAGTATAAAGTATAGTATAGTATATAATAAAGTTCATGTTGCGGCTCTCTAAAGGCATGGAAAATCTACAAACTTGATATTCGGCACATCTGGTTGATAAGTCTGCCGACCCCTGGTCTAGGACAACCATAATGACAAGGGTAGACCGTATTATATAAAAGACCGTTTTCTCCTATAAATTAGTTTGATTTAAATTAAATCAATTTAAAAGTTCAGGCGTAATTGGGAAAGAAACACATTAATATCTGTGCACTAAACATTTATCCTTACGTAATAAAAATTATCATTTACTAAATTAATGTGTGTTGACTATTAATTATTTATTCAATATCTACGTAATTCATCATTTATTCTTTCACCAGTTCTTAAATATATTACGAATAAAATTATTCAATATTTACGTACCTAATTAACTTAAATATCATAATGCCGCGTGTGAAGCATTTACTATATAAATTGAATTAAGGTACCTAGTTAGTGCCATCTACCATTTTATAGGTAATTCTCAAACTTCATAACCCTCAGCTTCTTTTAACCCTGATAACCTTCAGTATCAGGGTTACTTAAATTATATCAATGACATTTTGGCCTCGTGTTATGACGTTTTAGTGGAAGTCGTTAATACTTTCAATTTTATTGTAAACAAAAACATTTCCAGTACTGAAATATTCACCTCTAATAAAAGCATGTTGTAACACTGAACTTCACTGTTTATACATTTAGATCATTATGTAATAGTAACGAAATGATCAAAGCAAATTTACAGTTATTTTTATTGTTTTAGGATTGTGTGGTGGCGTTCACAGTGGAGTTGCACGTAGAGTCCGCAGAGAAATAACTGCAAGGGCAACTGACCCAGGAATTGCAAGGCTCGTCTGCATTGGGGATAAATCTAGAAATATGTTGAGAAGAATCTTAAATAAAAATTTAATTATTACTGTTAAAGAGGTAAAAACCTATTAAATTATTACATTTGAAAAACTTATAGTGTTCAAAGGTATTTGGAGGCATGCGATGTCCAACAATGTCTTGTACTGTCTATGTACAGTTCATAGTACACAAACATGTTAACTTTGGGAATGTAATATATGTTATACACAACTAAACTACACCATCTAAAGACGTGTAACGAATATAAGTACCTCGCTCTAATTGTCTCAGGCGTGAGTTTTAGAGTAATGTCATATTCGCAGATTGGTCGTCTAGCTCCAGTTTTCGCTGATGCTTCTGGGATGGCAGCTGCCATCGCCCAGTCAGGTTACTCTTATGATATCGGAGAAATATATTACAACAAATATTGGTCTCCTGTTAAATACGAACTGTCTATTATTCCATTTTTCAATAAGTTTAGAATTGAGGTAAGATATAAATCACACATACTATTGTTACCACTTTAAAACCATTATCCAAAATCCAAAATACATGCTAAATACCATAAGAGAAAGGAAGATAAACTACATTTCCTCCCTTTTCTATGCTTGTTATTATTCTGATATCCTGCCTCTGTAAAACTAAGTAAACCTTTTTTTTCTTAACTAATTGCTCCTTCTTATGTTTTATTATTTTAAATATTCCTTTTAAAATGATCTCACAGAACGCTCCAGGGATGACAGCTTTCGATGACGTAGATGAGGATCAATTGGAAAGTTATGCAGAATGGACACTCGCAGCATTACTTTACTACGCCTTGAAGGAGAGTGCTAGTTCGGAACAGTCTGCACGAATGTCTGCTATGGATAATGCTACTAAAAATGCAGCAGAAATGATTAAAAAATTGACACTACTTTTCAATAGGACTCGGCAAGCTGTTATCACTCGCGAACTCATAGAAATTATTTCTGGAGCGGCGGCATTGAAATAAACACTATTTTATTAGCAATATAATTTATTAAATGTTTAGCTACATGTTTAATATTATTATTCAAACTTCCATAGAAGCACGCCACCGCCATAGGCTTCCTTTTTATTTTAATCGGGCCCGTACGTCTCAGTACTCGTGACTGTTGTTCGACAGGGATGACAGATACGGCTGTGCTATTTCCGATGAGTTTTTATTAGCTTTTCGCGTTGCTGCACTTTTTTAAACTTCAATTTCCTATCAAATTAAATCCATGGTCTGACATCGCATAATACAGTATACATAAACGAAAAAAACAGTTTCACTTTTTTAAATTTGAAACAAGAGTATAAAAGAGATCTATCTAAAATAACAAGGTATTGCTAGTGATTGGTTAAATATAGAAGTCAGAGATGTAAATGTAGCAGCGACTCCAGCAACTACGCCAATTATAATAACTTGCCAGCAGATCAACTTCATCCAGGCGCAGTTTGTACTAGAACACACGGAAACTCTTAAATCTTATTATAACGCCATTTCTTATAAACCAGTATTAAAGTACTGAGAGAGGAACGTGGTTTTTAATCTAATTTGGTAGGTAATTTTTAAATAAGAATAGAGCGATAGAACATTTAGGTAGCTTAATGTTTATCATTGTTTTATTCTGGGGGTAAAGTCGCAAGTTGAGAATGCGCTGGGAAACATGTCATTTTGGTATGTTACTAATTACCTGAGTTTCGATAACTAACTTTTAATTAACTTTTGTGCAAGGACCCTTTGTAATTAATTGGTCTATACAACTGATTTTACAATTTTAAATTTTTGGAATTATATCATGTCTATAATATATAGTGGAATAAATATATTTTTTAAAAACTGTCTTAATCGGCAATATAAATAGGTACTTTAATTAACTATTAAACATGTCTTTCTGTGTTAATGTGTTAATAAAATCATTATTACTAAATGACATAAATGAAAAGTTCTATTTCCGAAACTAGTCGTGTACTATTGAGTTGATATTTTGTTAGCGTTTGTATTCTTGTATCAAACGCATCAAACTCATGGTTAGCGGTTTATTATCAGCTGATTGATTCTGTACCGCAAGTCGGCAGTGCGTCAGTGCGTTATTGATTGGGTACACGACCGAATTAAATTACTTTATTGGGGCAAAATACTTACGAAGCATTTCGATCATGTGTTTGTAGAGACAGCTTCATATAACACCACGATGGCAATATAAATGTGAGTAATGCAATCGTAGTTCCACCAATCAGTGATAATATTTTATGAAAGCGAGGCACACTCTCACCAATGAAAAGGATGCCTAGCAGTATGGCCACACGAATTATTATGCGCCAAATGAAAGAGTCTGTGGGAATAAGAGAATCATATCAGACGGCGTGTAAACAGTTTGTTATTAAATAAGCGTAAGTAAGGTAAGCGGCACGAGACCAAACATTAATTAATATGCGAATATACTTTACATGTACCTCTGGTAACACAGTAAAATTCTTCAAGCTGCTGACAAACTGGATTTAAAATAATAACAAATGCTGATAGTAAATGAACTGTGATTAATATATTGCCCAACAAAGTCATTATTGTCGGAGTAAGCGACATGGCAAAATTAGGAGCTACTGACTCGCCATACACTAGATAACCGGATATTGCAATTATGAGGTACAACGCTAGAATTACTGAAACAATAGACTGCAAAAATTTAGAATTTAGTTTATAGTTTTGGGGTAGTACGTACTCCTTCAAGTTTAACTTACTCATGTCGAGCGGAGTGTACTCTACCCTATTAATTTAAACCTGGAATATAACTATATTTTTAAATATTATTAAATACTTTGGATTCAGGAAACAAATCAGAAATAGAAAACCAGGAAACAAAAGTATAATTTAAGTATGTCATATATCTATTCTGAGAACGGACCTGCCATAGAAATTTGAACACTTTTATGAAATTTAATTTTCTCAGCCATATTATTCTGTATATTAGGGAATGTTGAAACTCCTCCAAAGGCAAACAAAATAGTCCCGAAGGCCATAAAGAAATCGTGAAAACCATGAATACCCCATCGGAAAACCTTATACGGTTTAGCGTCGTTCATCGTTTGAATGAAGTAAAAGACACTGGCTGCTACTACACATACAAATGCAATTATTCCTACAAATCTGAAAAAATGTAATTTACATATAAATACAATGAATATTTGTTCCAACCGAGAAACAATTCCAGAAGCTCTATGTAACAGACCGAAGTGTTAACCATTTCGCCACACAGATTGTCTAATAAAAGTAATAAATGTTTTCAATTCATTCATTCATTCAATGTCTACGTTATAATGCATAGAACTACTTATATGAACACTTTCATATAGGTAGGTAGCCAATGTGTTTCATACAACACTAAACGTACACTTGCAAATTTAATTCGCGAAATACTAATATTATAAAATATTTAATTCAATTTAATACGGAATAAAATTGTATAACGACGAAAGGTTGATGAGTTGATGAATACTAATTAGAAATATTTAGTTTTATGTCAAATTTCGAGACATCTTAAACTGTTGGGAATTAATAATTAAACTATATGAACTCCAAGGATAATTTTAACCATATGATTATTTTCGCCCAGAATGTTTTGTCCTGATACGTAGGATATTTTCTATATAAGCACTTAACTATATGTTAAAGAAATTAAGACCAATCGAAAACTTAATCCATTGAAAAACTCACGTGCAATCCTTCGGTGTTCCAAAAAACATTAGAGGTGAAACAGAAACAACGACAATTAAAAACCAGAGGCAGTATGACATCGATGGAGCTATAACTTTAAGTGTATCTTCGAGTATTTGCGTTGCCACTAAAAGATATACAACACCAACCCCAAATAATGTCAGTGTTATGGATACGGAGGCAACTGTGCTGAAATTAAATATAATGTACAATTGGCAAAAGTTTAGCGGGGGAAGGAGTTCACACATACCCATATTTTCTAAAAAGATGTTGTGTGGATTTTGCTGATAATACTTATATATATCATTTTTTATACCTTTAATTGCATGCCACTGTTTTAACTATGAATCGAGCCCGGTTCCTATTTATAAATATAACCCAGATGCAGCGCGCTATACAGTATAATTCCAGGCTGTAGGTGTTCCTTAATATCGTCGCGCTAAAGGTTATATTTGTTTGTTGAAGTACTGCTCGGTACATACGCTCTATTGCTTTCAATGATAGTTTGTAGAAAATGTCTATCTATAGTTATTGATGATCTCATGAAATTTTGTCGAAGATCATCTGACCTCTAAGCAATTATGTTACTGGATTTGTATTTTATTAGTAAATATTTATAATACCGTAATACGTAATATATTGAGTACAAAGTTATTTAGTAACTAATAAATAACAAACAAAGGAATGTGTTAAAAAGGAATGAACGTCGTAATTGATTGCTTTAAAAATCAATATCGAAGAAAATACTTACTATAATACCGTAATGTAACTTAATACTGAAACCACTCAGTGACTGGTTTATAGTAACGTGATATCAATTACAAACATAATTTATATAAAATATCTAATAAGCAGAAGATTAAATAGATAACCTTATTGTACATAAAACAATTGCCAAATTACAATAAAGAAATTAATTACAAATTGAGGCAAGTACAGTGTGCCTGGACTAGGGTACATAGGCTCTCAGGGTTAGGGGCAGACGAGCTCCATCCAGGCTGATAGGGCAAACTCGTTGGGTCATATTAGTCATTTCCAAGCTAAACGCAACTTCGTGGGTGCCTATCTTGAAAGTTGCGGCTAGTGTAATCACCCGGTATATCTACAAGTTATAGAGATAATTGCTATGCCTAGTGATTAACAAATTTTATCGTTTAAAAGAAGTCGTATTTATAGCGAATGGATGGTTGACGAAATGGTTTTAAATTAACTTTAAAAATTTACCCCCAGGATTTCCCCAGGACTTCCTGAGTGATCATGATATAAGGGTTTTGTTTACATCCCCTCAACTGTGGATTATTCTCTTCAATAATAGACCAGCAATCAGCTAGCCGTTTACCGCTGAATGATGCTAGTAAACAAACAATTATCATCAACAGACACCCGATCCAACCTGAAATTAATTCGCAATTGAATAGTACACGTTGCAAAGTTATGTAACGAGTTTCTGTGAAGCCCAAAATTTGAAAGGATACTGTATAATTTTAGAAGCATTGCATTTAATGTAATGAACTATAAAGTATCATACAATAGTTTGAATTATTTTGTTATGTTCTTTATTGTTATGTATTAAATAAACTTTTGAGAAATATTTTTTAAATAACACAAATAATAATAAACCTACCCGTACAGGCAAGGGCCTTGGGTAGAGCCAATATGCCACATCCTGTCATGGCACTTGCCAATAATAACGTCGCTTGGTTAACTGATAATCCAACTAGTTGTATTTTTGCTTCAGTTTCGTGAATTTCCTAAAGTAATAATTAGATACTTTTAATAGATCATTTCTTAAATGTGAATTATGAGGGTGAAATATTGCTAAACTTTATACCATTACTAAAGGTGTAGCTTCGGACGGGCTTCTTCTTTCGTCATTTTGAACTCTGTTTTCGACGCTCATTTTAAGCTGATAATTTAAAAAAATTCCTCAATTAACAATGATTAATATTAATAAACACACATAATATTAGTAATCGATGACTATCGCCGTAATCGAGAGTGAAATTGAAATGATCGCAAATTTACGTTCATTGAACGCATACAATGGTAATATTAGATTACTAAATTGTATTATAACAATACAATATGTTATATCCTCTTGTAAAGTATTCAAAGGAAAATAATTCTTGTCTTACCGAGACACACGTTTCTAGCGCCTGTACTTCGCGAACGACACTGCCCTACTAAATTACATATGGGACCCCTTGTTGACGTGTCTCTTGTAATAGTAGTTTTTAAACATATACATAACTAAATCTAAACATTGTTTTAATCTCCGATGCTGTATTAAATAAAGTAGAATTAAACACATCCCAACTTTCTATAAGAATTGTTTTGCCTTCTTAATTTTCTTACCTTAAAAAATAATTGTGTTAATAACAAAACTATTCAATAAAATAGGATAGGTTTATTTGTTAGACGAGTTCTATATTTTGTACACCCACGACTAAATCTTATTAATTATTCTTATATTTTTTATAAATGTAAAAATGAAATATGCGATGTATGCAAAATCCAATTCCTTTATACTTATACTTTTTTATCGGGCGTGGTCTATTGGTTGAGGATGAGAAGACCGCGAGACATGTTCGAATCTGTCAAACCGATACCAATGTAACTTTGTTATATGTGTTTTTGTCACTGAGTGCCTGTAGTATAATATGGGCATATAGAGTAGGCAGAGTTAATAGCTGGTACCACCACTAGTGCACAACACTGCGCCGAACGCAGAGCCCGGAGACTACAGTTGCAACATGTACATTAAGCATGAAAGAAAGGGGTATAGAATAGTCAATTATCCTCTTGCACCGCGAACAAAAAAAAATATCAAGAGAGAGAGAGACCTAACATATTAAAAATAAAACACCAAGAAACATAATTCTAATTATTTTAGTGAGTAGTAATAGAGGTTTATAGAGGTATAATAATAATAATACCACATTTCGACTCCAAACATTCAACTGAATCACCTGTATAATAAATTAGGTTTAATTGAAAAAAAAACAACACACATGATCAAAAACGTTTTTTTATTATTTTCACTGTCACATCTATCTATAAAGATATCGATTATTATATATTTATGTATGTGTATATAATATAAATAGATTTTATTAGCTTTTGTTTTGAGATAACTGTATAACACATAAGAATATTGATTGATACAAGTGTGGCACAATATTTTTGTTTTGGCCATCGACATCTATCTACATACAATGAAAGCTGATTATTTAGCACGTCTAGTACAGCGGAAACACCAATTATTTTATTAAAATAGATGAAATTCATAATTAACTCTTGTCTAGGTCTAATCTGCTAACAAATAACAATAATGCATAAAATCGTATCGCTTTGCTGTTATTGATTTCAATTTGTAAGTATGTACGTACATATACTTATAGTTAGTTATTATTTTGTAAAATATATTGATGTGATGAATTAAAACGCGTACATAATTGTACGTAATGATTGTAGATTTAAACATTCTAGCAATGATGTAGTAAAACCACTCACATCTATATTTACAAATATTTATAAATTTCGAATTATTATTCTTTCTCAGTCCATTGGTATCTAAGAAGTCTCATTTTAATTTTTAATATATACAGTATAATTTGATAAAATCGACATTTATTAACATAATAATTAATTACAAAGGATAGATATTATGCAAATACTACTATAACTAAAATTATATTTATATTATTATGTTCATTATTATGATCATATCAAGTCAGCGTTTACTGTTATTTGATAATAGGACTATATATAATACAATCGTCCCAACATGAATTCTATTCTAAATCCTTAGATGTTGTCGGCACATAGACAGACCATATTGGTCTACAACTAATATAAAAACATTTCTTATAAGATTATTATGTTTATTTACTACGCAAAATATTACGTAGATGTAAAATGAATGGAAGTACTAAAACAGTTCTATTTCATAAATACTGTCTAAGTGCATTTCCAATTATTATGCTATTATAATATTTAATATTAGAGCTTATTACTATTTTGAGTTAAAAAGAGAATGTAAATTCAAAATTAGTTTCGTTTATTAAATTTTTTCGAATTTGCAATCACAATCATATAAAAACAATATGCATTGTATGATATTATGCATTTTTTGCTATGTCAATTAATCAATGCTGCACCGTCTATTGGCAATTATATAAAAAAATATGCTTCATTTAGACTTACAACGTGCGGAATACCCAAAAAAAAACCATATGCTACCCCATACTAAATTTAGAACCGTTCAAAAATATCACTTATTTTAAATTTCCTACTGCAAAACTATTATAATGATAGATTATAGATAATTTTGGTAATTAATACTGATATTAAAATTCAAGAAAATAGCATATTAACGATTAATAACATGGATTTTAATTTCGTTGATTGATTAATTGATAAATAAGGATTGATTAATAATTTTGTAAAATTAGGCAATTATGTAAGTTTTTCTAAAACACGCGTCGATTACAAAATGTAATAAAAACATGTATAAACACATAATCTGTGATTATTTGTGATTTTCTACTATGGTGAAAATACCTTAGTTAATGACAAGTATTGTTAATTGTATAAACTTATAGCTAAAAGTATAATTCATTTAAAAAAAAAATAACATTATAAAAACATTCACAAATTGAGATTATGCCATAATTGTATAAAACAAAAAAATAATAAATTATAAAAATAAATTTGCTAACAATGATAATACTCTAAGATGATACTCTATAATACTCTAAAATGAGCAGCCGTCTTCATACACACGTATAGTTTTAAATTGATATTATTCGACCGTAGCGTGTGTAACTAATGTGTGTAAAACAATAACTAAGCTTAATAGTTAGTATGATATAGGCCAACCTTTCTCATTCATATAACACATATGTTTCTAAAATGACATTTTCCAATAATTGATACGATGTAGAAAATTGATCACTATTTTCATCTTCACTAAAGTCAATTTTAGGCGAACCTCGGATATTCCTTAGTTCGAAAAAACCTATATCAATTGAACAGCACAGAATTTGGATCCTCGTTGTCCATTTGTTTCACGTGGCGTAGGACATCCTTCTTAGTAATAACGCCGAGCAAACGTCTAGAAATTAGAAAGGGTATATATATATAATATTACAGTATTTTGGAAGGATATATTATCGATTTCGAATTATTTTCTTTAACTTATTTCTATGTGTGTTATTATATACTAGCAGAACATTAATTATTCATTAAACGTTCAAACACATTTTCAAAAAACAAAATAAATTTGAAATGAACGGAATAAATTTAATATTTTACCCATTATGTGTTACGAGGGTCTGGCGCAATCCTAGTTTGCGGAACATATCGACGACTGTTTCCATAGGTGTTTGATCAGTGACTGTCACTGGTGCCATATCGAGAATTCGGCGCATTGGCAGTGGTGGTGCACGTGGAGACGACGAAGGTAGAGGGCCAGAACCAGCGAAGATCACCAAAGATTGACTTGTAATACCATCAGCTAAACGACGTGCGTTGGCTGCAATAAAAACAATATTATATAATTTAATTCATCAACTGAAAATGCTGCACATGACGTCAAGCCATGAGCAGGAACTAATGTTACAACAAGGAACATATCTGCAATCAGCAGTCGCCTTAGCTGTGAGCCTAGTGTGCACATTTCAGTTTGATTGGGCAGTCACTTCTCTTGTTACCCAGATACTTCAAAGCTGTCACACTTGAAAGTAATAATACTACCTCAAACAGAATTTATATATATATCAAAGTACATACAGCAAAATTACATCGACAGTAATCAAAATTTAATCTCAGAAATTGAGCACCTAAATAATAATTTTAGTTTATCATGAATTCATTTGTGTTGACATATCACAGTAATATTATAAGATATTAAATAAATTAAATTTGAACTAACCTATAGCAAGATTTAAGTCACGTCGAAGAACAAAGCCAACTAGATATTGGGATTCTTTCGACACTACCACAGGATATCCATTATGTTCAGTTTCTTTAAGCAAGGTCTCCACATCATCTACTGTCATCGAGTCCTGAGTAATCACTGACAAAGTCTCGTTGCGCCTGTACAAAAAATAATGGCATTAAGTTCGTCTTTTGTCCAATTATTTAGTGCAATAAAGAATTTATTATTATATACTAACTTTGGTTGCATAACATCCGCAGCAAGAGATGTATGTTGAAATTCATCTTTGCTGTCCAAGAACGGATACCCATTGAGCGCAATATGCGCATCATATATTCCTTGTCTGCCGAGTGCATCACCGACCCATTTAGACGCCATTGCTGCAGCCATTAGGGGTACTATGTAGCGAACACCACCAGTCAACTCGAACATTATTACAACCAGTGATACTGCAAATTAATTATATTTTTATCGTCTTTTTAGTGTACGTCACGCATAACTGCACGCATTGATCGTGTAAAACAATCAAATGATTACTGCAATTGCTTTAATAGTTCTTGTCACAACACAACGTACAAATAATTAAACTATTAAAGTACCTGTCATACGTGTCACACCTCCAAGCACAGCAGCCGCGCCGACCATAGCATAAAGTCCGGGAGTAATGCAATCGTCCCCAGTAGAACATTCACCAGAAAACACCCACAGTTTCGGATAATGGTAAGCTAATTGTTCCACGCCTGTAGTAAAAATCAACACTTATTATAATGTTTTGGGTAAACATATTAAAATAACAAAGCCAAATTGATCAATGAACATACCGATGCCAACAATTCTTCCAGCAATAGCTCCCAATGCAAGACTGGGAATGAAAAGTCCACAGGGAACCTTGATACCAAATGTGAAAACTGTCATAACCAGCTTCAGAACTAACGCCAAGAATAGAAGCCAAATAGCATGATATACCCCTTCTCCTGCAGCAGCCTTCTCAATAGCAGATGACGTACTTCGTGTGAAGTTGCGATTGTAGTCACTAAAATTATAATTAATTGATAGATAACAATAACTAGACTGATGATGGTTATTGATTGTATGTAAATAGCTCACCATAGAGGATCAGCATTGGAGATTCCGCACTGGTTGAATAACAAATAAATCAGTTGGCTTGTATTCATTCTGGTATATGGGTTTGGGTAAGCAATAATAGCTGTGATTAGAGTCACCACAAGAACTTCTGTCACTGGATACTGTCCAAGTTTCGAATATTTACGATAACGGCACCAATAGATATTTGCTTTTATGAATATTGTTGCGATGCAACCCTAAAACAAGCACATAAAGATTAAAAAGTGTTTTATGGGTTTGAGTGTGAGAATGATACATTATTATAAATGTCGACAAATGATCTAAAATAAGAGAATAAAAGAATTTCAATATTGTCCCATTATAATGACTTAAAAAGAAAACATAAATACAATACATACTATACACAATCTACATACTATATAAATACTAGTAGATAAGATAGTTACCCCAATAATTCCAAGACCAACGAAAGGTATCAGTTCAAAGAAAATCCACGGTTTATTGTATTCCACAAAGAATAATACAGAATGTTCATTTCCAAAAGGATTGATCGAACGCAAGATGAAAGCTGCAATTAATGCACAAAAAAACGAACGCCACAACGTTTTCAATGGGAAGTAGTATGATACCTAGAAAAAAAATTATTCTAATACTCCATTTCATCTTCATCTACAAGAAAATTAACAAAATTTATAATATATTTACCTCTTCTAAACTAAAAAGCACACCTCCGATTGGAGCTCCAAAAGCGACGGACACACCAGCCGCAGCTGCAGCCGATAAAATTTCTCGTTTCTTGGCTTCATTCTTTCCATATTTAGGAAATAGATATGATAAAATATTACCTAAAAATAATAATGTTATTAATAGTATCCAAGTTTTATTTGTTGAAAATAAAATGTTTCTTACTCACCCAAGCAACTAGCAATATGAACCATTGGTCCTTCTTTTCCTAATGAGAGTCCAGACGACACAGATAAAATTAACCCTACAGACTTAATAATAAGAGTCCATTTTCCCAAATAGCCACGTATTATGAAGCCACTGAGAATTGTCTTGATTTCTGGGATACCGGAACCACAGGCGTACGGAGCAAACATACGAACTAGGGAAGCTGAGAGAGCGGCGAACAAAAGTGCCCAAACGATGTACAGCAAATAGCTTATTATATATGCGCCGGCTCCCTCGTGGTAATCGCCAAAAACCTGAGCCCATGTTAGCCACTGAAACAAGAAATAACGTCATATACTAGGAAAAAGGAGAGAACAAATAATAATTAATCAGAGCCTCACCTGTGAGCAATTGCCATGATCAAAAGTAGTCAAATTAGATGACCAGCAACATTGTTCTCTATTAAACCAGAATGCTTGAGGGCATATTCCAAACTTCAGATCTGTCATCCATGTGGCACCAATGTCAATAACACCAGCTACCACGCCCGTACAAACACCAACAAGCAAAACACATACCCACCCCGACCAAGCGTCATGTGCCCCCTGCAACAAAAATGTGTAAAATATTAATAATTATATATTAGTTAATAATTATATATTAGCATAAAAATAAATAACTAGTTATTTTACCTTAATAAGATTCCATAATGAATCTTGGCGCTTCTTTACGATGTATCGATGTCGCATGCGGTCCCTGGCAATATCACGTTGCCAATCAATTGTATGGAAGTCGTCATATTGGCCAATCCCAGGGATGTCGTCTGAATCACCTAAATAAGCAAACAATTAAGGCATATTTATTTAACATTGATTTAAAAAAGTATATAGTTTTCCAAATATAATATTAAAACAGTTTTTACCTTGCATCCCAGATAAAATGACAGCGTCCCCTGAAATTAAATGATTTTATTTAAATGGCATGAAATGAGATGCTAGATAATAATAGCGCTCATACATACAAATATGATACGCTCAAGAAATAAAAATGTGAATCATTTACAATTACAGGTACAAACGACTTATGTAAATCATGTGTTTTTGTATGTAACGTCATATCAATAGTATGTAAACAAGCGTGTTTGCTGTTTTAAAACTCGTCTGACTATATTGCTTCAATTAAATTAAAACAAACTAACATGCGTTACAATGCATACAAATAAAGCAGTGCAGCCAATACAGAAAGCTGATAAATAAAGCGATTCAAATTACATTACGTATAGGTATACTAGTTAAAGGTTTCGGTGACTCGCTACTTCAGATTTAGAGCAGAACAATCTATTACACAATCTTAATCTCACGAACAAAGACTTGAGTTATCAAAACCATTGGAAACTAACCCTGAGAGTAATACGAAAATAACAAATAAAACAAATTAAGCTTATGACAGAAACTGTGCAATAAATTAGCAAACCACGTGCAATGACATGATCATTTTAGATAACTGTGAAGACGTTCATGTAATTGAAAACGGATGTTCTAAAGAAATATTTAATACACGTATGTATTTATTGAAAGAAAAATTATTTACCTCCTAAAGGTTCGATATCATCGTCTAATTGTTCTTCACTGTTCATTATTAACAAGAGACTCACAAGACGTTAGTAAACCACTTAATTTGCATTGCATAAACTATCGCAATGTCTCCTTTTATCATTTTATCTAATCCCTACCAACACGCGATTGGATGCCCTTATCTAACAAATAGTATTCTTTATATCTATTTGGTACATAAATACCGGACGATTATTCGCATTAACTCAGTTAATTAATGTCTACAGTTGCAAAGAAATATGTTAATGATTAAAATCTCACTTTTTGTTACTTTAAGGAAACGTTCGTTAATTAAGTCTCTATTTACCTTCAATTCAAATAAATTTATTACAAGTATAAATTGAAATTGTTTTATCCATTTTACTCTATATTTTTATCAACATATATATGTAATTCGTACTGAAGTACTTAATTTTTAAAATGCTGATGAGAAGTAACAAGCGGTTACAATGATGAATAGATTCATTAGCTACAGTGCTATACACAGGTTGATTTAGTTGCACATTTGAAACCGAAAACGTGGTATTAAGAATCGTTAGTCGAGTTCATCCTTATGGTAAGATTATATATATATATATATATATATATCTCTTAATCCTAGAACTAATTATTAACACGGTGGTCACGGTTAAAACAATGCAATATCAAGCATACGCACAAACTTATTGAGCTCACCGCCTGAGAACGCAGATTCTTTGTAAAACATCACTTCAACTCCTTTCGGAAATACCGCTTTACACACGACATTACGATCTATTAATTGTAAAAATAAATGCGAAATAGTATTTCGGCGGCTTTTGTTTAACATTGAACTAACTATTCTGCTACAAGTGTCAATTTATATTACTACTAACTCTCGATATCCATGATTTACATTGAGACACGGGACACCTTTTATGTCTTGTAAATTCAAAACGACCGAAGTTTGGTATAAAAATATTATGTCCCTAGGATCCATTAATATTACTTAATAGCACATTTGTGACTCCACACATTCAACTGAATCAGCCTGTATACAAAGTAATTACAAGGAATGAGATAGTGAATTAATTTATAATGGAGGGTAACACTGAACGACTATAGGCGTAAACAATTATTTACAAAAAAAAAATAAACAATGTAAAAATATAGTTTCTATTATATTAAGGAATTACTTGCTTTCAATGAAACCCTCTGAAACAAAAATAGATAGGCAAATATTATACAAACAAGTTAGTATTTCCCCCTTTATAAATCATACCTGTCGATGAGCTGAAGTACTGAGCGATGTATGCTTGGAAAGAAGAAAAAAATTGAATGACTTATTTTGTCTTGTATAGTATTAATTTCCTATCTAAACTGAGCATCCCTATAGCAAGTAACAAAATACAAGAAACTTTGTTCACAAACAAATCAATATCACATTTATCTATCACAAAACTATTCTTAGCAAAAAATAATAATTACCACACCATATACAAAAAAAAAATTCAAAACAAATCTCAAAGGAAAGTCAACGCGCGTGATTATATCATAAATCATAATCTTACTACACGTGGCAGTTATGCATAGCTCTAAGGGCTTCGAATAAACGTTTACAATTAGTAAAGCAACAATTTAGAACAAATACAATTTCAATAATCTCGCATCTTGACTCTAGGTTACATAAAAACAAATATTAACTACACTTACAATAAGGATCAGCTGCAGTTGAGGACTGGCCCCCGTGTTCATAGAGCTGGAACGTGCCGTGGTGAGTCGGTGTAGTGTCTGTGGCCTGCTGCAGCCCAGGTGTGATATCTACCATATCATCTTCCCCCTCCCCATGGACATGTCTAGCGTTAGGGATATTACTTCCCTAAAACAAACAAACTATGATTGTATATGTATAATAAAAAATCTAGTTTATGCTAAAATAATCATGAAAAATTATCACTGTATCCCAGATTCAATGTACGATACGACTGTAACTATTTACTTATATATTAATAAAAAAAAGAATATAAAACTTAAGACTGGGAAGTTCCAAGCTAAACAAACAATGACTAGATAGTAATGAAAATTTTAAAATTATTTGCTACAAATATACGTATGTATCATTACGTTTACCTTCCTCACCGACATCCGCATCATTTTATGCTGTAACGTATATCAAATCCGTTTTAAAATCATAATAAACGAAAAGTCAATAAAAAGATGAAAAGTATTTAAGAAATACGTACAAAGAACATTTATGTTAGAAGGTTTTATATTGGTTCACACGAAGCACAAATTAACTGCATCTATGTTAACTCTTTGCATACAAAACATAAGCAAGATACAAACACATCTACATCACCGATGTGAACGAGGGCACAGATCAATACCGGGCGCCAACTGCCCCCACCCCGACCTGTCACTCCCCTAAGCAGGGGTGCAGTTTACCCACTAAGCAGCAAAGGAGGATAGCTCTTCCTTCCTTGTCTATTATATTTAACCTACAAACATACTTAAACCGTTCGGCTATTCAACAACTTCACGTTGTTTATTTATGAAATTTTTCTTATAAAATTTAAGAACTACTTTTAGGACGGCTTGAGTAATATTTATTATTTTGTCGATTTAAATTAAAGAGGTGCTTTAAAACAGATTTATAAAACTATTGTTCCTAAATTGAAATAAGAAATAAAAGCTAGTCTAACGACAAAAAAACCTAGCGAAATTAATAATAATTAAGTTAAAGCAAAAAGTTTTAAGAGTTAAAAATTTTCACTGGTACACAATTAAATTCGACAAAGCAAAATTACTGATAGCAATAACAACAAGAACAAGATGGACACAAGCGAACTTAATATGAAATGCAAAGTTCTGTTGAACCATAAATATACCGGATGAATCTCGTCAAATACGATTAGGGATGCAACAATATATCATTTTGAATATCGATGTTTCGATATTCGTTATTTCGGCATATAATTTTTAAATTTGCATTTATTACATATAATTGCAACAAAAAAAAACAACTAAAAATTACACGTAATATCGTATATAATTGTATAATTAATTTAATTGTATAATTGAAGATGAAAGAAGGTATAAAGTGAACTACGATTTAATAAGAATTTTCTACATATATCAAGGCACATCCCTAGTAAACAAATGGATAAACGCTTCGGCGACAGTGTAGGGTGACACGAGAGCTCATTCATAGATAGCATAAGTTGTTAACCAATTTACTAGGGACATTGACTCGAAACTAATCAAAATCGCACAAAAGAATATTCACAAAGATCTATATGACTTGATGTCTGCATTTGTGCAATAATCTTAAGTGGCACTTCCAATGATCTAAATTAATATAAATAGAAAAGCAAAAAAAAGAACTTCACGTCTTATTTTACTCTTAATGATGTCCAATGCGGGTTTTAATTACCGAAAGCGCGACCTTCTTACGATTAGTCTCATTTATAGAAACTCAAATTTCAATATATCCACACCTGAGCCAAATATTGAGGATTTTTTAAAAATATTTCGTCAAGTTTTATAATATTATAATGCGTTTAATTAACGTTGGTATACCAAATCGTGTAGCAAACAACTCTATGAACAGCTAAACAACTTTAGTTAATAGTTTTTATTATGTTATTGACACAGAATTCGTTTGTTTAAGGGGGAAGTTTACTGTGAATTTTTTATTGGCTTAAAAAATACTTTGAATCCTCTAAAATAAGGTACATTAGGTGTTATAGCCGGCAAACTTTTTCTTCATAGAAATTTCGACCTTTTACCGAAGCGCCCCGAAACGCGTACTTGCAGCAGATTCCTATCTGTTCGGCGGGTACAGCGTAGAGACTTGCATTTCAATTTCTAACATTTCTAATACTCCAAGTTGATCAACTGAAGTCACTATATAGGTATATTTTATAGTCAGTTAGCACAGCAACGAGAGCCTGAATGCGATGATCTGGTCGTTAGCTCCGAAAAAGACCAGCGCAAAAACCGTCGATATTTTGTCGTATTGTGTGCTGCGAGTATTTTCTATGAAGGCTACTCCAGTATCTTCAAAATGATGGACGTTATAAACATCAAAATTGGACCAAACGTCTTCAATTTATGCAAAGCCGTGAACGAGCGCAGAATATCACAATCAAACGAACGGCTGTTCGACGCTTCAGAAGGGAGAATCGAAAGAAGAACGGCGCGATTGGCACTCGAAGAGGATTTCCTTGAAGAAGAAGATGTACTATATGAAGCAGGAATGGGCGATTAATGGTAAGAAGCTTAAAAAGGATTTTTCCATTGAAAAAACGAATGCCGAAACTTTAAACGTGTTTTGCTCGAAGCTAAGTTTTTTAAAACGGTGCACTCGATTTCTCGAGTTCTAATGAATGAATTGACCTAAAATTTTAACCACGTATTCTCTGGAATAGTGTCTCTCGTCTGACGGAGCATTTTTTGATATCGTTTTTTGTTTAATTGTTATAAATCTTCAAATATGGACAAAAAAATAGAAAAAAATTTCAAATATTTTTTTTCGGCGTCGAATTTTTTTATCGAGATAATTCTCCGTCAGACGAGAGGCAATACTATGTAGATAATAAATGATAACCATATTTTTATTTTGTGTTTCAGATCACCCAGACATAAGATTTCATGTACACCCTTTGGGTACCTTAAAAAATCGTGCCTGCGTTTGAATATTTCGATTTGATTTTTTTTACAAATACTTGAATATATTATAAAGATAACGGTTTAATTAACTTTAATGTACGAGTCATATTTTGTTAGAAAAAAAATCCGGAAAATCTGCCTGTTATTTCTCTTGTCACAGTAGGCTTCCTCCCCCTTAAAGTGTACGAGTATATCAATTTAGTGCACCGTTGTTGCACTCAACGTGTAATAAATTATTTCTATTTTAGGTTACACCCAATAGGAAGCTTAATATGGATTGTTGTCGTACTAATTACTACACTAGGATGGCAAACTACTGTACTGACATACCTTTTTAAGAGAAGACTGATATGTAGAACCCATTTTAGCTGTCTTCAAAGGAAAATGTTCCATATCATATCAATCTGTAAACAAGAAAACTAAATAAGATTATTCCATATTTTAAAGACAGTGTGAGTTATGATCGAGGGAGTACTAAATTGATATATAACGCAACAATTATTATTTCCTTTCTCTTTCATTCATCTTGTCTATTCAAATATCAAAATAAATTATTAATGTTTTTCAATTTAGACAAACTTTAATTTACGTTACATTACGTTATGAAGCAATTTATTTAATTATGTGGCAATTATCACTTATTATTACTAAGAATTTTTTTCAGTTAAGTGTACAATTATATACTACATAGGTTCATAGTTGTTTTTACTATCATAGTTGTTTTCTTAGTATATGTTTCTTAGATTTTTTAAAAGATTTAAATTAAAAACTAAAACATTTTATATCACAATCATTCTAAAAACAACCTGTATTGATGAACTGTAATCTGTCTATAATCTGTATTGATGAATAGTACACATGCACCTAATATTAGACCAAATGTTGGTATTCGGCATTTTGGCGTATTTTTTCATTTTCATGTTGTATTACGTAAAATTTACATAATATTTATATGAAAAGGTATGTGTGTGAAATTGGCCCCTTATTTCATTTGTAAAAATCAAATCGATCAGAGTTAAAAGTAGCCACACATTGTATCTGTAAATCTGTACAAACACTACCTTGCCATCATTTTTTCACAAAATTAAAAATCAACATAATTCTAGTTTTGTTTAAATTCAACAATTCTAAAGTGACGTAAAATTAAAATGTGATAAATTATGATTTTTAAACCAAATAATGGTGCTACCGTGGTCCATGGCTTATGTCATCAGCATGAACAATAATAAAGAAATAAATATTCTATATAACATACATTGACAATGAATAGTTTGGAAAAACTAATACATTTTCTCAAAACAAAGTTTTCCACATATAAAAAATTACGGGCCGCAACTTAGTGTTTGAAGATGTAAACTTATGATCAATAGACCCCATCTCAAATTTCATAAAAAAATTGTGTATGGGAATCCATACATAGTAACCTAGGCGCGTTTCAGGATCAGTCTGAAAGCAGCCAGAATAACGAAAAGAGTGTATCCCATCAATTTGGACAAAGCATATTCACTTCCTCAAACAGGCATAATGCATAGGAATGTTATATGCAGATGACTGTCTGTGATAGTTACCTCTGACCAAGGACCACACTCTAGTCTAACATCAAGCAGAATGTGGTCATATGTCATGGACAAGTAAAATAACTATTGAAGTTTTAGCCTTCCAATAAATTTGCAAAATAAAACTTATTCTGTAAGCAATGACTTGTTATCTATGCTTTGATTAAGAAATTAATAATATACTGGATATTATTTCCACGTACATAAGTCAATATGAAATCGAGAAGCGTTTAATGATGAATTCAGTTCATCAAATTTAATAATGCAAATTAAACGCCCCTTTTTGGAATAATAGCAATTTGAAAGTAAATGGTATACATAACTCAATGCAAATAAAAACATATATATCTATAATTATAAATCGCCTTTAACTACCAAAATCCAAATTAAATAAACCAGATGATTCAAATAATACATCACAATATACCAACCTAAATGTTTATTACCATTATAGTGCTCACAATATTTATACACCACAAAATCACTATTCACCACAACACATTTATTAAAAGATATTAATGTCCTTTAAATCGGACACGCATGATTTTCCAAAATAAAATATCGTCAATTATATTATGTGAGTGTATATCTAATTTCACTATATATAAACACAGAAACACGCAGCTAAGCAATTTGACAACTAAAAACATTACTTTATTATGACAAAATCGAGATCTTCAAAATAGCGCCCTCTGCCTTTTTCGAACAGAACTAATCTTAACAAGGCAGCAAAAAAAAAATATATATATATATATAGAGCGGCTAAACACGAATAGTACTCTCAAGCCTTTTGAGTTGAATATTTTTCACGCAATTTTAAATTGATTTTATATTATTAATGTTACCTATAATAACAAATAAATGAAACGGTGTTGTTGAATGTTGAATGATGGTAACAAAAATATATATATTGATTAAGAAATAAATTTGTAAAATTTGTAAAAAAATTGTCACCATTAAAATTACATGCTTTTCTAGTTTAAATATTTTTTTTCAAACTCATACAGGTTTACGATAATCCACCATTGCTACATACATATTTACTAAAAGACACAAGTTTAAGTATTAGTAAAGCTACTTGTAAGTTCACAACAAAACACATTTTTTTGGAAGACCGCGTAAATACACTGTAAGATAATGAGAAACATTAAAATATAATAACCATAAACAATTTAAATACTTAAAGCCGCGTCTCCTGCGTGTGTTTTCTCGAAACATTACACAAAAACATTGAAACATTGGGGCGTGGCCGTACACAATGTATATGGCCACGCTCCAATGTTACTATGTTTTTGTGTAATGTTTCGAAGAAACGCGCGCAGGAGACTCGGCTTAAGAATTAATTATGTGCCAAAAAAATATGGAAGACAATATAATATAATATTTTTATTATTACAATATAAAATATTAAAGATCAATTATATTTTAAGATAAAAAATGTTATTATAATGGTCTAATAATTACACCAACATTTAATAATTTCTGGCAACTTTAGAATTAAAATGTACTATTGCTGGTATCTTTTTTTTTTGAAAGAGTCGGAAGTTAGCCGGTGTTCCAGTTTCTGTATAATTTTATTATATTGATGCTGTTGTCTTATTGATATTATATTTGTAAGTACCTAATTATTAATTACAATTTAAAATGTTAAATTAATGAAGTAATTGAGTATATTGTGTAAATATTGTATTGTTACAGTTCGTGTTATTAGTCACCGTGCGTCACAAGCTTTGAAACAGCTTAGGTAAGCTATTGTTTTATAGTAACATATTGGATTTGTTTGTGAGTAATACCACTAAATATATAATTTCTCGCTGTAAATTAAGATTTTTGCTAAGAATTATATGTAATTTCGCTTTTAATCCATATATTTTCCACCCAGAATATAAGACTGAAAAATAATTTAAATTTTATTATACTTATTAGATTTTAATGCGTAATTTGCCAGAATTTTGTAAATTTATCTTAATATTATAAATTATTTGTACAAACTTAATAATAAAGGTTATCTTAACGATAATATTGTAATAACTTTGATTTTGAGTGCATTTATTTAGTTGTACGGCGTAAATTCAAGCGCCATTTTGTAGATGATTTGCATATTTTTCCTTAAGTCTTATAATACTTCAAATATACTAAAAACTGCCGCCAAATAATTTCTTAATAATGTTATTATTGTAGGTAATAAATATTTTATAAAGGAGAATTAGGTAGGTATGTAATTTGAAGTTATATGAATATTGCATTGTCATTTTGTTACAGCGTGGTGTATATTTCGCGCCGTAAGCATTCAACTGGTGAATATTGAATTCTTGGAAGTGAACAAAGGTAAGTGTGTTCTCTTCAATAATAAATTTAATTTATTAATCCACAGCACTACTAAGTATAGAAAACGTTAATTATTTTTTAGGCTAGATTGTACTAGCCCACGTTTATTTGTGCAACAAACAGTAATCAAAAGGAAATTATTTTTTATTAAACTTAATAGCTCTTAGCATGTGCTTTTTTTGTAAATATATTTAAATTTTACAAACTATATGTTAAAGTTGTATTTTTTACCATGAAGATGTAAATGTATTCCGATTTTAGATGTGTTTCTTTGTATATCCCGGTATCAGGGGTCATGTTATAAGTAGATCAGCCTTGGCCTGACGCTTGAGAACGTGAACTCAAACCGAATAGGTATATATGTATATATTTTAATTCCATATTCAAATATGAAGCAAGAAAGAAGTTTGATTTGCTACTTATTAATAAATATAGTTTTTTAAAAATAAGTTTTTTGATAACATAGATAGATTTAATTAACACGTTTTATTTTACGTAATTTATGATTTTTATTTAAAAAAAATTAAGATTGTAATTTGCTTATTTTAA
Organism: Tineola bisselliella; assembly: GCA_028551675.1. Lineage (NCBI taxonomy): Eukaryota > Metazoa > Arthropoda > Insecta > Lepidoptera > Tineidae > Tineola > Tineola bisselliella. The sequence continues at coordinate 16,642 of JAPWLS010001203.1, read as the reverse complement.
TCTACGAATTTCTTAATCGTTCCCAGTAAACGTTAAAAGTAGAAGTATATTAATATCGATATATGGTTATATCAGTGAATATGAATAAGATAGTATGATCCTTATATCTATATACGAATATAAACTAATATTTCATTTTTAAAAGGCAGATATATATTAACAAAAAAGTCGACACATTGGGAAAACAATGTCTCATTTCTATAATATGAATTAATATGAATATTATCAAAATAAATATTTTCTTAACAAAAAAGACACATATGTTATTAGTATGGGGATTAAAAAAAGAAAGAAAGAAAACCTAAAAAACACTCATTCGTTATTAAAAAACTAAATGTTTCTCAAATAAGATTTTGTGGAAACGAAATGCAACTATCCTAGTCTGCGTGTCGATCTTTTGAATATTACTTACAAAATGAACTGTCATAAATAATATTACAAGTAAATATACCATTTCTGTTGCTTAAAGCATGCATATTTGTAGTACAGTATTTAGTTGAAAACTTCTTTTTTTGTCCCAAAATTCTTTAAATAATAATATTATTATTAGTTATTAAAATGAATTGTTGCTTGTAACGGAACGTTAGTTGACGGATGAGTCTAGATGACATGTGAGTTCAGGTCGTTTCTTTTTAATCAAGGTTTGGTAAAAGTATTGATCTCGGTTCTCGTTTTCATGGTTCGGTTTAACTAATATTTTACATTATTAAGTGTAAAGTTTATTTATTGTGTGGAATTTGGACGCAGCCTTCGCCAGGACCAATATTAGGAGCATAAGTCAAAATTATTTATATTTACTTAATTAACTATTATTTTGATATTTGCTTTTATCGATTTTGTAAATGGGTGTTTCCGTGTATTTTATAATTTGTTAGGCTGTTGCCATTGGCAGAATTGTTTTATTAGTCATCTGAGGCCAAATGTAAATGATTATTAAGTTTTTTATTTCGACATGAGTAATTTGCATGTAATTTAAAATTTTATAATTTGCTAAGCTGTCGCTCAAACATTGCCCATAAGCACAGTTGTTTTCACAAAGCCTCTGATGCCATTTAGCAAAGAGAAGAGGTTTTTACCTTAATATTTCAATCATAATTATATTTGCCGTATATATTTTTAGTACTCTAACACAAAATGTGTGCATAATGTAAAGCAGTAAATTTACTTTTGAGCTGATGATGATGCTTTTGGGCTGCAATCTGTATATGTGAATGAGTAAAATAGTATAAAATGCTATAGAACCTGGCTAACAACTATAGTATAAATGCATGGAGGGGTAAAGAACGCCCTTAAAATTTTTATTTTTTATGAAAACTGCAGAAATGCTTAGTTTTTCTTAAACTTGTATGTATGATTGTGTGATGGTATGTTTAAGTGCATTGTAAAATTAATATTTTTGTAATATTTATGGGAATTAAACAAAAATAATTGCTAATCAATAAATATATAACTAATAAAAAAACTCAACAAACAATTTAAGACCAGTAACAATGCACGTAAGTGTAAACAGGACGAAATGCAAGATTTAGTGTTCCACAGGCCAGAATGAGATAAAAATACTTGATTCTCCCCTCATTCCAACAAAGATATCTAAAAATCGCAATCTGATACCTATATATCCCTGTCAATATTGATGGTGTTGTGGTGGTCGCCTCTACAAACCGAAAATATTTATTTAAGAAGATTTTAGGTTATGTGCCATCTTTCTGTTTTTTTTCCTTTTATTGCCACAATGCATTGTGATCATTATATATTCAAATCCATTTTAATCTACATTATTATTTCACATCAATAATTCCAAAGCGTCTATATGTCTGTTCAAACCGCATAATAAAGAATAATGAGCTCTTATTTCGCATGAAAGACTTTTATTTGAATCCACAATCTAACCGTTAATTTGATTTACAGCCAATATGAGTGAGGAGACAGATAGATTGCTTCAGTTGTTAAAAATAGAGACCCAAGTTGGCTATTGTCTTAGATGCCATACTTGTAGTCGCGTGAGGTTTTCTCCATATACCGGACCCTGCGGACATACACGATGTGAAACGTGCTTGCTGGCTGACGACAATTGCAGCTGTGGGGTCCTTTTTCGTGCGACAGGCCTCGATTTCACTCTAAATAATATCATGGACAAACGTGCCAGTGAGTGGACCAAGCGCAATCTGAATGCTATATATCGCATTCCATGTACTGATATCCTGCAGTCGAAGAGTAAGTTAAAATTTTGATTGTTTAAGATCAGATCGCAATGTGTGTTTAGTTGTCGACAAAGTTGGACTTTTTTGCCTCAGAATCAGCTAGAAATTAACCTGGTTTGATGAGAGGATTCCTCAATTACAATTTGAGTAGTGCCTACCCACTTTATGAAGTTTGTAATTAGAAGGTGACTGCTATCACACAAACACATTCACAAAATATAGCATATTAATCTGCAAATAATATTTTACCTGCATTTAATAATACATTTACTTGCTACAGGCATTAAGCGAACTGGATCAGGCAGAAACGCTCCCCCGAACGCTAATATTTTGGAGGTAAATATTTACATATATACTCTAACTTCAAACTGAGATAAGTAACGTAATAATAAATATCAAATAATATTAATTTTCAGCCTGGCCCTAGTAGAATGATAATTGAGAATATTCTGAAAGAAAGGAAGATGGGTCTAAAACCATTGCTTCGTGATGACGATTTCATGTGCCAAATTTGCAGACAAGTATTGAATTGCACTGTGGTTATACCATGTGGTCATGCTTTTTGCAGAAGATGTATTGAAAGTTTATTCAACTTTTCCTTGAAGTGCCCGGTTTGTCGTGCTTCTTTATCAAATTACGAATTAGACTTGGTAAGTTACAAGAATAATAATTTAAGACTGGTTATAATAAGAGTGCTCTGTTGAAGTGTATCAAGTTTGCATAGCAGCTACGTTCATATATAAGAACAGATCAGTCCTTTGAGTAAAGGTATAATTTTTCTTTTTATTTTATTTAAAAAACTATTTTTTATTCCAGGTCGGCGATAGTGTGACATATACTCGTCTTCTAAAAGTCATGGGACATCCTCAAATACCTTCAGATAAACCATTGCTCAGCGACAAGGTGGTCCCAATACTGAACAATATGATATTTCCTACAATGTGTTGCACATTTAAGCTCTCGAAGACCAGTGAGCGCTTAATGATTCGTTATTTAATGAAATCTGAAAGAAAGGTCATAGGTTTACTTGTTGGAAACGAATTTGATGTAGAGAATGAGTTGGTGTCATATGATTACGGCACGGTAAATAGATTGCTTTTTTTGCCAAATATGACAAATACTGAGCTCTTTGTTATAAATAATACAATGCTTTATTGTTTACAGATTTTGCAAGTGTGTGATGTCATACTTGACCATAATAATGAATACGTGGTTACTGGGATTGGAGTTAGGCGTTTTAGAGTTCATAAAAGCAAACGATCCATGTATATGGGGCAAGTGTTTTGAATTTCTGTAACAATCAAGGCGCTAATTATATCGTCTAAAAACATTAAACAAATTGATGATATTTAAGTAACTTTTATTTAAAAAATATATAAATGTTTTATAAATTATTATATATTGTATTTATTATTCAAATTTGATACTGTATACATTTAAAAATATAGAAAACTAATTAATTGCAAAAATAATAAATTCAAGAACATCTTTACTTTACGTTTACTTAAGTGTAATACAAGTTTTTTATAAAAGTGAAATTTATTTGAATTGTTAATTCCAATATATTCATGTTTATAACACAGATTCCCATGTGCTGAAGTTGAGGACTTTGTACCCTCTGAAAGAAAACCAGAAAATTTTGTCTCATTGCATAATGAGGTACACGGACAGTTAAATTCTTGGTTGAAGAATCAAATAAATGTGGCGGATCTCTATCTTAGGTATGGCGAAATGCCAGATCTTGAGGAAAATTGGGAAGAGAAATTCGATGGTCCTGACTGGGTCTGGTGGGCTTTAACAGCGCTCCCAATCTCGTATTACTTGAAGGTAACATTATTTTTCTTGAAACATGCCTATTAAGAGATAAACCAATAACATAACCTTTTTTATTTACAGCGTACAATACGTGATGGAGACGTCGTAGAGTGCATAAACATGATAAAGTCTCATCTATCATTATATTAAGAAAAAACAAACTTAAAACAAAAAATATATACTTAAGTGTGCAGAATTTTCTAAGTGTAATTTTGTTTTTTAAAAGTTTTATTCATTAATTTTAATTCAATTTAATTGTTTGAAATTATCAATTTAATGTATCAAGAAACATTTTATCTGACTTTTTGCATAAAATAGTACTAGAGATTAGAGGCTTACTGTGCGTTCAATGCTTTTCAAAATAAGTGTTTAATTAGTATGATAAAACATAGATTTATTTCGATGTCGTGAAGAAATAATAATAAGGATGTTTTTTCTCAATTACATTTCAATATTCTTAACCTTTTAAACCATTTAAATGTCTTAGTTACAAATGACTTTGTAGTAGCTATAATTCCAATGAATATGTAATTTTAATTCTATTAATAAAGTAAATGTGGACATAATTGTCTTTTATTACAAATAGCTTCAAATCATATGAGGTTTTGTTTAATTTATTTAAGGTATATACTCTTATAATTTTTTTGTCATACAATGCTGTGTTTATTTTGTTATCACTATTTTTTTTTATCATTTCACTTTGCATATTATCACTCACACTGTCAAAGGTTATCTGATAGATAATGGCAGACATTAAGCTCATTTATGCAATAAATATGGTTAGTGCAAAAAGGGTTTTATTATTATCAATTAAATTTGGGTCAACTTGAAATAGCTTGGTATAACGTGGAATGTGATGTGTCGACCTTGATGGAGTGAGTGCATCCATCTCCTCAAATCAGGATAGTTGAGGCATTTAGAACAGCCGTCCCCGCTTAAGAAGCGCACTTTAGCTTAACATCAACATTTTCATTTCCATTACAATGCATTTCACATTGTAATCGTTACAGTAGGTAAACCCTGACATGAGTGATTTATCGAGCTTGTTTATAACTGTTGTAATTTCTTAAAGTTATCAATTAATTATTATTAACTTTGTTTCATGCTTTAGATGGAGATATAAACAAATTACGGTTTAATGAGTTTTGATCTTAAATATCTATCAAAATTAAACTTTAAAAAGAGGAAAGAAAAACAAATGACTGTACTTGTGCAATCTGCATAATTTTAATCATAAATTATTTCTATTCACATTTCATAGTCATCTTGACACGAACCAAATTGAACGCAGACAAAGTCGACCAATGGTACTTCATTCGCCGTTTTTTTTCCATTTAGGCGTTCTATACGGATAATGTCTTCTCGCTCCTACAATACTTGAAACTTATTTTTAATGCTATGTATGTGGCACAGACAATGGGATTAACGGAATTCTGACGAGTGATGGTTAATTTAATAAATAAGAGCTTAATTTTTAAAATACTGTGTTTTTTTATTATATTTAATTTAAATTAGTGATAATTGGTATTTAATCTTTTATTTGAAAAAACTAATTGTAATCTTTGGTACAACACTGGTGGCGTCGGAGTTCATCAAGCTCTATATGGTCTTTGGTAACGTGGTCTATCGGCGGATCGTTCTGTGATTTTTTCGAATTCCATTTAACTAAAGAAGTACGAATTTTTCTGTACACAATTTTTAGTTAATAAAGATAGTGTACACTCTTTTTTTGATATAAACAGTATCCTAAAAAAGATGAGCGACGCCAGCGAACAGGTACTTACTGCTTTTTAGATTTTTGTTTTTGGTATTAAATTGCTAGATTTTTATAGATTTAAGAAAACTCATTGGTTGTTTCCTCAGATAAGAGTTAATTATTAAACAAATTGAGCATAAAACAATTTTGTTTCGAAAAATCGTATTATAACTTCCTCAATGTTACATATTCTCTTTTAGTGATTGAGAACAAACAAATTTATTAAATGTGGTACTTTTAGAAACCTGCTCCTCAAGTTCGACATGACTGGTATCAAACCCATGACCAGGTCGTTGTGTCCATCTTGCTGAAAAATGCTGACGAGAGCAAGATGATACTCAGTTTCGGCCCACGCAAGGTAAGTACCATATCTTTATAAATTGGCTCTGAAAGTACGCGACTATTTCAAATATTTGTCTACAAATGCATTGTCATATATACACAACACATAATTTTAAATGTTATATTTTTTAAATATGTAATAGTAATATTATATAAAACTCGCTTACCACTCACTGGCTCGCTGACTGATTGACACAATTAATGAAAGGATTCTTGGCTGGGTGGGGGGTGGTCAAACTTTCAGGACATTTCGGAGTCCTTCCCGTGAGTACGAGAACCAATCAATTTTGACTCGAAGTGGCTGTGATATCCCAATTATCTCTAGAGACATGCGGGTGCTCCAGAAGAAAACATTGTAATTAATGTGATCTAATTTTGAGGTCAATTCTTTTCAAAATATATCACAATTTAAAAAAAAAATGTATGCGCTGCGTTAGAATGAACTGCACTGACAATCAACCTACCTTTGGCTTCCTGCTGCTGGTGAACGCAGCTCTGATCAGTCTCACGCTCAGCACTATATGGGGTGGGTGTGTCAACAGTGTGTTGTGGGTATATTTTTGGACTGCTTTTGGAAGTCAGCCCTCTGAGGCCTGGGTGCAACACTAGTTATCATATAAAATCTATAATTTATTTAAGTAATATTTGTATTCCATGTGCTATATCTATATTTAGTGTAATGGTGAGCTTAATGGGCAAGTTGTATTTGCAAATAAAGGGTAGTGGTAAATACCAATTAATATGTAAATCACAAAGTAAATGTAATGGGTTTTTAAACACCATACTCAGATGTTCCTGTCTTGTTTGATACCAAATACGGAGCATGAATACAAGCTGGAGCTATTGTTGGCACATGAGATTGATACTGAGCGGTGCTCCAAACGTGTGGCACCATCTAAAATTGAAGTAAAGCTTCATAAAAAGGAGTTAAGGCAGTGGCTGTCTTTGGAGGGTGAAGAAAAGGAAGTAAAAATGAATAGCATCTATCAAGGTAAAGTAAAAGTGAAGGGATTATGATTGTAAAGTTATAAACAATAGTAAGCTGTAATTTTGAAAGTGATAATATGAATATATGTTTTATAGAGGTTAACTTGAATCCCACCGCACTCGACTACCCATCTTCAGCCATTAAAAAGACAGATTGGGACGGTTTGGTGAGGGACATTAAGAAAGAGGTAAAGTTTTTTCATTCTGTTTATTCTTAATTTATAACAATTAAAATAATGATTACCCTGAATAACAGGAGAAGTTAGAGAGAAAGAAGCCTATGAAACTCTGTGAAATGTTCAAACGTGTATATGCAGAAGGCGATGAAGAAATGCAACGTGCTATGAACAGGAGCTTTGTAAGTTAATTTATTAGGATTTACTTAAGAGATTATAATTAAAATAGCATACACTATATGCTTATACTATACTTATGTTAATTGTGAAAAAATTATATATTACCTAATAATGCAACTATGGGTTTATTTCAGATGGAATCTGGCGGCACAATGGTTAGCGCTAACTGGAAAATAGCTTGTGGTCAAAAAATAAAGCGAGTTAAGAGAAATAATCGTCAGCGAAAATAAAATTCTAACAAACATGCACATTTGGTGAACTTTAATAACACTTTAGCATATTATATATTTATTATTACTAAATTTATTTTTTGTGGGTAAGGACACATCCATGAGGGCCAACAGAGTGAACACTCGATTTATATGTTCTCACTTCTAATTCATAAGAATAAAATGTGCTTAACCTTTTAATATTATCTTATTTTCTTACTATTTAAGTTTATATCTCATGCACAAGAGGTCCAGTATAGAACTCATGTGCTTATTTAAGTATATTTAAGAAATGATGTTAGTGCTTTAAGTTAGTAATTTATTTTATTTGTTCGAGTATTATTTGGTTATTAAGCTTCATACATAAATACAAAAAGGTATTAACAGTAAAAAACTCATTGGTATTGTTATGCAAATTTAGTTTTATTCGTCCTCATTAACGTTTAATTAAAAGAAGCCAAATATAAGTTTATATGCTCTCTAATACTTAATTAAACGTTTTGAAGTTTTATATTTTGGTTTTATTTTCGTACATGGTAATCCAGGTTTAGATTGAGCAGGTGTGGTCAATAAAATATTCCATATCAAAAAGTGTGCAGAGGTCAATATCCCTTGCAGATATGCTCTAAAAGTAACAAAATTGTTACATATTAATATAATAGCATAAATAAATAAAGTAAATATTTTTATGAATGTAATGAAAATGGAGTGTAAGATTAAACAATTGTGCAAGAAATTTTTAAAGACAGTTTTAAATCGAAAGTTGATAGAACTGGGAGGTGTTCTTCGGGCTACGTCCGTGGTTGTATTATATTGCGAACTTTGACATTCCTTTCGTCTTTCTTGTCAACTAGCGTTATATATATTCCAGTAATATCAATAATAAATCAGTCTTATTATTGTATATTAGTCTCTAAAGAAGAATTTTTAGTAATCGTCTTCTGAGTTTCATTCTAATATTTGTGACATCCAAAACTTTCGTGCTATGTTTTGTTGTAGAGATTGTAAGATTTGTATTATTATGTACTTCTTCTTCTTTTAGGCTTCAGATATCTATTAAATACAATTCTACCAATGTCGTGTATTTGGGCAGCAGCCGAATAAGAAATTATAAAATTTTAATTGTCACATAACCCTGATGCCAAAAAAAACAAAATCTATTATTATTATTAATATGCTAATATAGTGTTTTTGGCAGTCCTCGGGCTAGGAAGTCTGCTTGAAGCAATTTAAATTAGAAAATCAAGCAATACACAAATTTATTATTGTAATAGTTTATTTAAAAATGTAATTAATATTAAAAGCGTTGATTCCTTAATAATTTTTCATTTGTCAATTCGTTAGATTCTTCAATTTCAGTTGGTTCCACTGTATCTTGTAATTCTGTTATGTCTGTTGTATCTTTAATTTTAGTTGGATCCACATTCGAAGAAATATAATGTGTACTATTATAATATTTTTCTATTACTGGTTTTAGAATATCAACCATTTTATCCGAAATGTTATCTATGAATAAAAATATATTTGTAACGTTTTCATTTCCAACAGAATTACCATAAATTATTTTTGATTCTTCGTTTCCATCGACTTGAACTTTCTCTTTCATATTTTCTGTCCGTTCAGCCAATTCTTCAGGTGTCCGACAACATTCGAGATCTATATCTTTTAACTGCTTTTCAATTTCTTCTTTGACAACTTCTGTGATTTTCTGTAAAAATTAACAATGGTAAAATTAGATTTAAAATATTAATTTTATTGTATTAGTTAATACTCACATTTTTTATCATTTCAGAATAAGCAGCTGCCCAAGTCTGTATCCAATTCATAAACTTGGCCTGTCAAAGAGAAATATTAATCATAATTTTGGTAACTAACAATTTAGTTTTTAATTTTTTCTAAATATATAATACTTTATTACTATTCTATACTAAATTTATGATATTTTAATATTTATATTGATTTAAAATACTTACATTCTTCAACAATTTAGAAATTTCATCTGATACTTTATCATCAACAGGTATGTCTAATGAATCCTTTAAAAAATAGAAACGATCTTTAGAGATTTTTAATTGCAAGCTAATAAAACAATAATAATAACAAACATTACCCCATTGGTTGTTTCGTTCGGTTCTTCATTTGAACTTTTCACATCCTGTAAAAATTATGAATGTATTTTTATTGTGATGTTTGAGGTTATTCGCGAATATGATTTAACTAATTTAAAAATCTTACATCCAATATATCCGCTTCTATCGATATGCTCTTACTATCGATAAATTGTTCCTCCTCGTCATTGAACTCCTATAAATTGATTAATTACAATTAAAAAATTCAATCAAGATGGATATTGAGTTAAGGTCTCAGCGTTTGTTAAAATAAATTTTGTGAAATTACCTCGTTGTGGTCATCGTTTTCAAAACCATCCAAATCGAGGGGAGGTAGGGTTGGTGCTTCAGGAATCTGTATACCAAAATATAATTCAATGCACATTTTAAATACATTAAAATGTAACATTAATATTGTATACTCACGGTATCTTCATTATTAATCTCATTATTAGAAATTATATCGTCAGTTAGAGGTGTAACAGGTTCTTCTGGGGTATGCTACAAATATTAAACAATATAAAATACTAATTAAACTTATGCTCATGAAAATTAAATTCTCATACTAACCAGTATATCCATATTAACAGTATCGACACTTTCGTCTGAAGTAGGCAACGTAGAAAATTCTGTATTATCCTACAATAGTTTATTATTTATTTATATACAATTTTTTCGTGGATCAATCTAGAAAATTTTGTTACCTCAAGCATGTCGTCTTCCGGAATCAGTGTTGTTTCTTGGACAGGAGTCCTATCTTCAACATCTAAAATAGATTGCTCGTTGGTAGAAACCTCAATTGAAACAGGTTCATTTGGTTCAGATATTTCAATATTGTTTATTGGAACCAGACCAGCTTCAGGATACTGAAATACAAAATGGGAAAATAAATTATTTCTAGTGGTGTGTAAAGGTTCACACGTGATTTTTACTAATCTACTTACCTTAATTATTTCATTGGAGAAAGCAGAACCAGTGTTACCAACCTGATATTCAATTGGGTTGCCATTGAAATCCTGAAATATTAGAAACTAGTGCATATTCTAAATATTCCTAAAATACGCAATGAAGTAAAAACTTACATTCCAAACAGTGCCACTCTCAGAATTTAAATTCATTCCCCATTGTTTGCTGTCCTAAAAGATAGTATAAAACTAGTACTCTATCAATATGCAACGCATATAAATATTAGATTTGGTTTACACACAGTTTTATTGTGTACTGCATAATATTATGCTATTGTATAACATTGCTAATGTCTAAATTTAAACTTACAATTCCATGTTCAGTATCCTCATTTGGTTCTTCATTCTTTTCTTCTTCAATCTCTTCTACGCTATCATTTTTCAACGTTAAGTTGTTACCTACTTCTTCTACATCCTAGATACAAAATACATCGAAGCTTATTATTTCCTGTTGTTTTTAGAAATTTAATTCATACTTAGGTATATTCTTACTTCGGTCCCTTCAGGGCTTTCTTTGGAATTTACGTCGCTAGTTTTTTCTGTAACCTGGAATTAAAATATATGTTTATATTGTCACTTATATATACTGTTACAATTTGTTTAAACTCCTACTTACATCACTGAAGTCTGCTGTTTCTTCTTGCAGTTCGTTCATTGATTCTTCAGGATTCTAAAAATAACATTTAAGTAATAAATTAATTATTTATTTTTATAAATAGGGTTTAGCTTTAATCCACATACCTCTAATGGTGTTGCCTCATCGATGACTTCATGTTCCTAAAAAGAAATATGATTGAAATGATTTCTATAATAGTTTATTATGAATTTATATAATGAATTTTCATCTCACTTTCATTATCTTACCTCTTTCATATCTGGATCTAATTCTAAAAAATCCTTATTAACTTCTTCAGAATCCTGTAATTTACAATTAAAATAACTTAATTGTGCAATGAATATCATATACCTATATAATGTGAGGATTTATTTTAAAGAATACAAACCGTATTTAATAAATCGTCGTGAGTTATTTCATCATTTACGTCATGTGTATGGACATCATTCTTGATTACCTAAAAAGTTTTGATATATTATATAATTTTAATTGACAATTTAACAAAGTCACATTTCTTTTAGTTAACTTGCCTCATCGTCAGTTCCAACTTGATACTTAAGATTACGGGCGCTGACATCCTAAAAGCGATTTAAATATGATTAATTATATATTTAAATAAAAAACGCCATGTTTGAATAAAATTAAAAACTTGCATTCCACACAGTTCCATGATTGCCTGATAATTCCATGCCGTATGTATGGGATTCATCAGATATATCTCTTCTTAATCTTGAAAGTAGTTCCATTTGAGTCCCTATTCCATCAGATTCCTGAAAATTACATATACGTGTAAATAATTGTAAATAATGATGTTATACAGATAACGTGCAATACTTACAGAAAATATAGAATTGTCTGGATTTGCTACTTCAATTGGTTCCTCTAAATCATAATTAACAATTCCAACATTTGGGGTTTCCTCCATATCAGGTACGGTAAAATCAATATTTTCATCTGCAAATGACGTTTCAGCATCAACATTAATTAGTTCACTGATACCTGATGCTTGAGTGTCACCCTGGATAATGCCATATTCTGTTTTTATGTCATTCACTACATCAGCGTTTGATTCAAAGTTATCTTCTAAGATTGGAATGTCAGTATTAGTGTTAACTATATCGGAATTATAATTTTCAATGATACTGCTTAAATCATCGCCTATTGTTGGTATATCTGTAATTAATTCTTCAGAATGTGTCGATAAATTTTCGTCTTTTACATCCAATATTATATCAGAATTCTGAAACAACAAAACAATCTGATGTTTCAATTCCGAAAACAATTATTATTATAATAGTACAAATAAAAAAAAATTACTGGTATTGTGTTGAGATCATTGTATGTATTATCTGATGAAAATTGCACATCTGAATCTATTTCAGGTAAACGGGGGTAATCGGAATACGGCGGTGAGTCAGTCGAATCATTTATATCCTAAAACAAAAATAATGTAATGTAATCAATTATTTTAGTATAGTAATATTACTAAAATTTGAATAACATATTTTATAATTACAGTTGTCAGGTTATTCACGTTTGTCGAAGTTTCACTTGTTTCTTTCTGAAACAAAAATGTTGAAATTTTATAAACGAATAGCGTAGACTGAAATTATAGAATTAGCTGACAGAATTCCATAAATTATTAATATATTATTATGAACTTATTAAAAATGCTTACATTATCATATGGTTTTTCAATAAGATGGTAATAAATTATTTCTCTCAAAGTTGGTTTCATGGACTTCGGATTAATCATTGTTATCGCATGTTTGTCAGTGTCTTCCTCTACTTTGTATATCTCTACATCATGGTTTTCCTGATGACATAATACACTATTTATAATTGATTCAATATTAATAAAATACAAGGTACAATTTAAAAATAAATTATAGCCTGGCATAAGACCATACTCCGTCTCATATTATGGTAAAGTTTGGTCCATGGATGGAGACAACTGCCATCACAGGCAAATATCTACATGCAACAGTCGCCTCTGCTACGCTGATTTGAGGACACGATTGTGTACAACCCGTACTGCCAGGGTACAATCCTATCATTTATCATTGAAATATGTATCTAAATATTTAATTATAAAAAATATATATAATAATTATTTTGGACATACCTCCAAACTAGTCGTTATCACTCTGGCGTAAGTGTAACTAGCTAAAATGAGAAAAACTGAGATCTGTAAAAACAAATAAAATATTTAGTTAGAATAGTAAGAATTTAGAGGAATTAATTCTCTTTACAATTTATTGAATCTACTTTAAATTTCTGTATATGTTATAACATAATACTTACGCTTAGAAACTTCATGCTGTACACAAGTATGCTTGAAAGTGTGAATGCTTACCCAATGAATAATTTTAGTGTCATGATTCTTATATATAATAAAATTAATTGATATCAAGATTTTTCTGTGGTCTATTATCTAATAGTTATCTTATCGAAATTAGATTAACCATTAGCTATTCTTATTAGTCGTACACAAAGTTTTTGATACTTTGATTTTACACTTTATTTACATAAAGGAATTTCTATGTACCTACTTATTATCAGTAGGTACTGATACTAGTTTGTGAGTAAGAATTTTTGCTGTGTATTGTGTTATTCTAGATAAAATATATGTAGTGAACTCATGCCGTATATTCCGTATTAATTTAGAATGTGACTACAGATTTAATGAGTACGTTTACCAGTTGTTAAAATATGATACTGAACAGAGACGCCTCATGTATGCAAAAAGTATCATATGAATAATAAATAATTAATTATGTACGAACGTCGAATTAAAGTAATCAAGACAAGATGAAGCCTAAATCGCATAATCTTTTAAATTAATTAAATTCATCGTATTCTAAAGTATCAATATTATTTTCAGAAAAGTATTATTTCAATCAAAGAGCTGTATAATTAATAAACTAATACGACATAATGTGGTCAGATGTTATTAAATGGAGAATTTATGACTGACTCAGTGATTGTTTTTACTCCCTCTAATTTAATTTTAATGACTTTCGGTATGCATCATTCAATGTTTAACGGGAAGTTATGAAATGATAGGTTTTTTATTAATTATTTTAAAATTAGTAATAGTAGGACAGTTACTGTTTTTGGTGCTAACGGTCTTGAGTACACATTTATTTTTATTTATTAGTATTTGTCTAGCTTACTTATAAAGTACGGTATTCATAATATTAATAATTGACTTTATTTAATCGAATTTTAGCTGCCAATTAATGCTCTTGCGATGTTACTGCTTAGAGCAGTATAGTGACCAGAGTGGAAAGAAGTGCATTGAAGTGGTTTGGTCATGTGAAAAGGATGAATGCAAGGAGATCGACCAAGCAGATTTATAGTGTGAAAGTAGATAACCGTGTCAAGAGGATGCTTTGGGAGACTGATCACGTGGCCAGGGAGGGTCAAATTTAAAGCGTTCTCAACCGACGTGTGTGTTTGAGAAAAAGGCCACTGGTCAAATAATAGTAATAATAAAATGAAACATTTATTTTTAAGAATACTATTTATTATTTATTGCGCACATTTATTTATTTTTATTTATAATACTTAAAATTATTACTTTTGGTTTGTATATTTTAAAAATATGCTTAAGTACAAATAAAAATAATGGTAACAAGATAATGGGTATGCAAATCTTATATTACAATTGCTGTGCATCTTCTAGCTTGCTTCTCTTTATTAAACACTAGCAGCAGGGTGTACTATATTAAGTACCTGAAAATTTCAGACAACCATCAATACTGTAATTGATTGTGTTATCTACAGAAATAGGATCACACCCTAACCCATGCCTTTATAGATGCGAACCGCAGTGGTCCACATACAAAAATATACTGACTAAGAGTTTGTATGTTCTTCAGTGTCAGCGGGGCAAAGCTAGTACCTCCGACGGTGCTCTCACGTTATTACGTACAACGGACATCGCCAATCCAAGCGACGTCCTTAAACAACACTAACGCCATCTATCCAAGGATCACGTTAACATAGAAGTACTGCGTAGCATACATTTATTTTTATTGTTATCTTTAATTTTATTTATTCATTAAGCCTAAACAAAATTATATTAAGACAATATATTATATTATAAAAAATACCTCTATTATTGCAAATTGAATTAGATTTTAATTATAAGATAATTGAAGACAGTGTTAGTTTTAAAAATTATTGAAAATGATAATTGTATAGAAACCAACAAAATACTACTGATAAATGCATAATTTAGATTTGATTTTAGCCACCAGTCCGCAAATAAAAAATCAAGTAATAATTATAATGTAATTTACTAACTGAGCCACTTTATATCTGTCAGAGCATACAGACCATAGACAAGCCATGGCTGTCACACATTAGACTGCTATTTTATACAACAATGACAATCACAAACAAAAAAAAAATAAGAAAAAACACAAACAATATTAACACTAGGTTTACGGGACGCGTCAATTTGACGCATTTTGACTTTTATCAGAGAATTACCAAAAACTGTTTAAATTTTTATTTTATCTCTTTGTATGACTTTTATTCATTGATCGAGGGAAATATAAATTGAAGTTTATTTTCTTTAAAAGTGTTGAATTACTGAACTTGTCTATGTGGTATACCTATCTCTACGATATGCGTCAAATTGACGCGTTTTAGTAGAAGTAGGTATATAGAAAACGTCCGTAAACCTAGTGTTAACGAATGATAAAATAGTTATAATAACAAAAAGAAACGTAATTATTATGCAGTTAAAGGAAGAGAAACTTATTTGTTGTGAAGAAAACCGCTCATTTTCAATCAAAACACTTAATTTTGTTAATAATTAACGTATTTTAGGTATGAAGTAGATTCTATAACGTTGTATCGCATCGTTTTGAGTGCGTGTACAATGTTGGAGCTAATCAGGCGATGGGCATGAAGTTATCCACACTCCAGTGAAACTGCTTGCATGATTAAGTCCAATCACACCCTTTACAATATACTAATTAAAAAGAAATAATAACAATAATGACTTTAGAGATTTTCTGCTAGTTAACCCTTGGGAGATGTGAGCGGTGTTGTAAATAGTACAAAGCAAAATAAATAAAAGAATACTAAATAATACACTGGATTATTAATAAATAATTACACTATATAAATATAATATAATAATATAAATAATTGAATATTATATAATGTACTAAATAATTATGTTGTCAGAAGAAGAACACTTCTAGGAAATGCTTGTGAAGATTGTTTTTAAAACCGTTTGGAGTAGAGGCCTGTTAGGTCCTCAAAAACA